>CM045553.1:14490909-15019909 GCA_024721245.1 Mitragyna speciosa
GCTCAGACTATGATAGACAGTGCAAGCCATGTTACTCATGGGAAAGTCAAGGCTATTGATAAGTAAAAAATTTACCAATATTATTATATATATTATTATATGTTTTAGATGTTATTTAAGCATAATTATAGTATTTTTGGTTGCAAATGACTCATTTTCTAACAATTCATAAGAATTAAGATTTTTACCAGAATTATGATTTTTTAGGCGAAATTTTTATTTGAGCAAATTAATGAACAATTCTTGTGTACAATTGCAGGTTCATCATACTTAAACTTATTTTGGATCAATTGGAGTCAAAGAAAATCAAATTGAAAGTGATTCAAAGAACTAGGGTCGGATGAACAACTTAAAAGAATAATTGTACAAAATAATGAAAAAATCCAATTCTTCATCAAAATGCTTGGAAATACATAGAAAGTGCTTGCACATATGAAGTCCAGCCCAGCAAAAATCAGAAATTAAGTAAGGGTCACAAAGGTGTGATCTGCAAATAACAACCTGCGAATCTCCATCCGCGGATCGTAGGTCAGCTGGGATTCTTCCAGGGCATCAACTTGCACCTTCCTCCAGCTATTTTTGCAGATATTATCAGATAGGGATATCGTTTTGTAAATTGGGGAACATATTGAAAATATAAATGAAGACTTTTATGCTCAATTGGAATCCCCAAGCAATTTTCATCATTTTCACGCATTAATTATTCATGCAAGTTGGAAAATGACTCAAGGAACATTTGTCTATAAATAAAAGTCATTTGTAAAGCCTTTGTAACAAGTTTTAGTAATAGAAAGTAGTTATTAGCTTAGTATATACTAGTTTTGCCAGAGAGTTAATAGAATTCTCTCATTCTTCAATAGAATAGTAAGGAGCATCGTAAAAGAACTATTTTAAGTTCAACTTTGAAGATGAATAAGAAGAGAAGCTTTGTCTAAACTTTGGTTGAGCAATTCTTACTCCCCTCTATTTACTTTCACTTGTTGAATGAATTCTTGCTTTGAAGTTATACTTTTATTCATTAGTCATGATTCACTAAAGGATTCATCTAGAATATAGATGAAGCTAATGAATCCAAAAGCATGACTTATATTATCAAAACTTGCTAAGCTTGCATTTTGTTTGTTTCTTTGTTCAATGTTTTAACACTTGTTTTTACCTTGGACAACTTAAACAAGTCATTTAGTTGTTACTTGCCATTGAGAAATGCTTGTAATAATGGACAATGAACAAATAATGCTTAAGTAGTTCATATTAGAATAATGGATATTTAAATGAATCATTACAATTCATGTTTTCATAAGATTTCATCATGAGAATAGTTAGAATCTTGTCATTGTATACAGAGATCTAGTTATGACACTTATGAAATTGGATTCTAAACAAGGCAAAGTAAAACTTAGTAAGTCATTCATGCAAGATTCATTAGTGGATTCTATGTTCTAGGCTTCTTTGCTTTGATTCTACAAAAGTTCTCAATCATATACCTATGGGACCCTATATCTATCTTATTTGATTGTGTTTAGATAATAAAAGTTAGTGAAAAGGTTTTAGTAATTGGACATATTTGATTTCTCGTAGGATTCGATACCTAATACTCCAAATATTACAACTAACCGTGTACCTGCGGATTAAGTTGGGAGATTAAGTTTTATTACTTGATTTGTGTGTTTTTGTTCATAATTGTTATAAATCTACATCATGTCAACTACGGTAGAAGAATCTTCAACTTTTTATAATCTTGGGTCCAAGAATGTTAAGACCAATTAACATATTGGCCTGGAACATTCGAGGGACGCCTAAGAAAGACTCCATTCAGTATGTTTCCAAGTTATGCAGGAGCCACAATGTGCATCTTTTAATTTTGATTGAGCCTTTCCTATCAGATAGTCGTTTAGAGTCAGTTCGTTTGTTGTTGCATTTCCACTTTTGCTCGTACTTTTGTTGATGGTAAAATCTATATTTTTTGGAATAGTGATCTATCTTGTGATTTCATTTATTTTGACGATCAACTGGTTCACTTGTCTATTGATGATTCTTTTAGAGTCCCTTTTTATTTTTTTACTATTTATGCTAAACATTCACTAATAGAGCGTAGGGTTTAATGGTGTAACTTAGAGGAAATTTGTGATGCTTGCCAGAGCCCCTTGGCTATTGCAGGTGATTTTAAGGTACTTTTTTTGGCATTTGATTGTGTTGGTGGTAATCTTCCTAATAGTAGAGATATGGATGGATTTAATCTGGCAATTCTTCATGCGGGCCTCTCTCTCATCACCTTTGATGGTTCTCCTTTTACTTGGACAAACGGCAGAGTGTGGCAACGATTTGACCGGGTCTTTGTTAATGAGGAGTGGTCTAATGCATTTTCTAATGTCAAGCTTTCTCATTTGTCTAGAGGAAGGTCAAATCATTGTCCACATCTTTTCAAATGTTCTCATGCAGCAACAAGGAAAACTACTTTTTAGTTTTTGAATGTATGGTGTAGACATGGGGAGTTTCTTGATGTGGTGTGACAAAGTTGAGAGAGGTGACCCTTTCTTCCCCTTCCTTTGCTGTACTTGACTTCGAGACAGCTTTGAAGTATGATGTGTTTTTTCTTTAAATTGATGAGATTGAGATAGTCTCTTGGTGTTTGGAATAAGCAGGTCTTTGGTAATATTACTTATCAGCTCAAGGAAGCTTATGACCAATTGCTTGTGTGTGAAGCTCAATATGACTTATGCAGGGATGAGGCTTCCAAGGTGGAGTTGCATAATGCTCGAGCAAACCACGCTCACATGTTGTCACTGGAGTGTGGTTTGTGGCACCAGAAATTTGCTAGTAAGTGGATGAAGGAGGGTGATGCCAATATAGCCTATTTTCATTCCATTATACGGCAGGGAAGGAGTAGCAATTTTATTGGTAGAATCAAGACACAAGAGGGGGCTTGAGAGGAGGATCTGGAGGGTATCAAAGCTTCAGTAGTCAATTTCTTTGAGAATGTGTTTAGCGATGGTTGTCGTACCATTCTTGTGTCAGATTTGTGCTTTCCAGTGCCATCCATTGATGAGGGACACAACTTTGAGTGCTATACCAACAATGGAAGAAATTCACCAAGTTGTTTTCTTCATGGATAGTAATAGCACGACTGGACCTGATGGCTTTGGCACTCATTTCTATCAACACTGTTGGGAGATTATCAAAGAAGATTTATTTGCTGCTATGTATGATTTTTTTAGGGGCAGTCATTTACCAAGAGAGTTCACTAGCATGACGTTTGTGTTGATTCCGAAGAAAGACAGTGCTTCACAGTGGAAAGATTACAAGCCTATTAGTTTATGCAATATAAGTGCAAAAATAATTTCAAAGATTCTTACTTGCAGAATTAATCAGGTTCTTCCTCATATTATTGACCGTGCTTGTATAGGATTTGTTCCTAGTCAGGGTATTGAGGATAATATTTTAACTACACATGAGCTCCTTTCAGAGTTGATAAGAAGTTGAAGAGGGGTAACTTGATGTTGAAGTTAGATGTGGAAAAAGCATACGATAAAGTCAATTGGTCTTTGCTGATCAATATGATGAGGAGATTTGGATTTTTTGAAGTAATGGTGGATTTTGTCTATCGGTTGGTATCTAATAATTGGTTTTCTATGCTAATTAATGGGGAGTTTGCATGTTTTTTTAGGTCCTCTTGGGTTGTGAAATAGGGGGATCCTTTATCACCAGCTCTTTTTTTAAAGGTAGCAAAGTATCTTGATCGTGGTATTTCTCACCTCTTTAAGAAGAATCTTGAATTGTATTTCTCTTCGAAGGGGGTTCATATATCCTATTTGGTTTTTGTTGATGGCACCATTTTTTTCACAAGATGTTCTTATCTTGGACTTTGCAAAATCAAGAGGTTTCTTTCACATTATCGGAATGTCACGGGGCAGAAAGTTAATATGGTAAAGAGTTCCTTTATTTGTTCCAAAATTACATCCCCAGTGGCGATAAACAAAATTAAGGAGTTGTAGGGTTTTAAATTGGAGAAACTTCTATTTCAGTACCTTGGTATTCTACTTTATAAAGGAAGGAAAAGGAGAATATTGTTTGACGGTATCATTACTAGGATCAGATGCTAACTCTTTCAGTGGAAATCTAATTTTCTCTCAATTGGTAGGAAATTGATTTTGATTCGGCATGTTCTCTCATCTATTCTCTTTGTATCTCATTCAAATGGTTACACCCCCTTTGGAAGTGATCAGTGTGATTGAAAAGCTCTTCGATGGCTTTTTATGGGACGGTAGGGAAGGGAAATGCATATATTGGGCATCATGGGAGAAACTCTATTATCCTGTGGCAAAAGGTGGACCAGAGTTTCGCCTCTATTTCGAATATGGTCGGATGCTTTCTCTATGGAAGCTATGTGTTGGAAACTTCATGCACATGATTCCTTTTGGGCTCAATTCATGACTTTTAAGTACATTCAGAATACGCATCCATTACAAGCTAATGGGAAAGGGATCCATGTTGTGGATGTGTTTGGTTCGAATTCGAGAGCAAGCTGATAGCCATATTCGCTGGATTATTGGTAAGAGAATGGTTGATTTTTTGTTTGATAGGTGGTTACTGTGATGATACCTTCGTGAGTGTATTCCTTAAAACCAAGTTGGTTTTTGAAATTTTTACTACACTTATTTTGTGTTATACTTATATATGTGGCATTTTATTTGTCATTTAATACTTGTTATTTATATATTCTTTGTTTATTTGATAAAGTCTATAGAATATTAACTGTGTATAAGAGATTGTAAGAGTTACAATGATGAGACTCTTATTACACATAAAGTTAAATTCTTAAATATCCCCTATTCGTAGTATCAATGAGATTGAACATCATTAATACAGGAAAAACTAACATATACTTTGCCTCTACTTATGGTAAGTAGTAGTTGATCTCATCAACTATGGTGTGTGTGTCGTGTCCCAAAATCGCAAAAGCACTGGGTGGGTCATAGACTTGTCGTGCTCCGAAAAGGCGGTCTGGATCAGATGACCCTATTCGAAAAGAAAATTTTTGGAGAAACTGTACGTGTGTGAGAAAATCGAATTTTTAGTGAAAAAGATGTATTTTAAGAAAAATAGTTATTGTAAAAGAAAATAAGGCCATGACTAAAAGTGCTACAGTTTTAGGTCAACTAATTTTGAAAAAGGGTTTTATTTTAAAAAATGGAGCCGCCACTTGATAGTGAGTTAGGATGTACCAAAGTCACCCGAAAATAATGTTACAAAAAAATAAAAATAAAAAATACAAAAATTTTAGAAAAACATTTAAAAACCTTTTTCTGACTCCGGTCTACAAAAAAAAAAAAAAGGAGAAAAAGATTCGGGAGTCACATTTGAAGAAAGGGAAGGCAAAAGGCTCGTGTCTAAGACATCCCTTTCTACCTAGCGAGGCTAGTTGCGAGGTTTAATCAAAATTTTTGAAATTAACCCTAAGTTCTATCGCGTTCGAATGTATCAATATGAATGCAAATTCTAAATCTAAATGTGAGTATCGAGATGAGTTCGAAATGTCCCGCCGAGACTTGGTCTAGATTATCGCATTAATTGCTGAAATCCGAGTCGAGACCTCGAGGAAGTCATGAGTGTCTATGCAAAATGAAATGCAAAAAAGAAAAGAAAAATAGTAATATGGATAATAAGTGGTCGAAGAAAGTAGGAATGTAAGCATAATGAGTACGGGGGACTATAAACTCGTGACTGAATGTTCCTACTCACAGAGGGGGAATGGCATGCACGTCACCGCTTTCTATGTGAGTAGGCGACTATTTCTAGTCAAATCACACAAATGTCCTAAAGTCCTAAGTGAAGATGCAACCTAAATGTCATTTGCTTGTCAAATACTAAAAAAATAAATAATAATGATGATTATATTCATACATAAAAATCATGTAAAATGATGAAAAACTAAAAAGGGAATAGTGTGTGAAATGATGTAATATGCACACAAGTGCACCTAGTACTAAAATGACCTAAGGGACCTAGCAGTTGAACTTAGTCCTTTCTAGGAACTCCTAGTAGCGTTGGACTAGCAGGGAAAGCGAGAAAAGCCACAACTAGTGTTGGACTAGTCTGGTGACAGGAACAATAAAACTGATTAAAACATGTATTAAAGCAATAAAGTATGAATTGGAAGCAACTAAACATATAAAGACATATAATAACACGTAAGAGCAAGTAGCACTGTAAACATGATATTCTATATGCAAATCCTAAGGAAAGTGGTAAAACATATAAGCACACAAGCACAAAAAAAGCACATAAACCCTAACTATTACATCGCGGGGTTAGCTACAATTTGAGGCGGGAGAAAAAGAACTATCTGTTACATTTGCTATTGAAATACAAAATTTTGCTAAAAATACGATAAATGTAATCTAACTGTTACATTGACTGACTAAATACAAAAATATTACTACTTTTGGCCAAAATAATAAAATTCAACAATAATAACATAAAATCAATAAATACATAAAAGTATGTAAAAATAAGCAATACATAAAAAATATACATAAAAATCACATTGGAATACATTAGAGCACATAAAGAGAAATTAATGAGAAATAGGGGTACCTCTTGAAGACCCAGGTACCAATACTAACCAAAATGAACAAACTAAGTCAATGTACCACTGTATAAAGAAATAGAGCCTAAAATATGTAAATATTGACAAATTGGGTAACTAATGTAAACTCTAGTAACTGAGGGTACCAAAAGTAAATTTCTATAAAGCTTAAGGGATAATATAGAAAATTTCAAACAATGAAGGGGCAAAATTGAAATTTCTCACAAGTCTAAGGGGTGTAATGCAAATTATCGTAGATTGGGGGAAAAATAGTAAATTCATGCAAATATGGGGTAAATTGCAAATTATGGGACCTAATTGAAATGAATATAAAATCTAAATGATCAATCTACAATTATGGAGTGCCTTAAATGCATAAAACAAAATCATTTGAGGTCATGTTAACAATATTCAAGACCAATGAGGGTTAACACATAAATATTCATATTATGAAAAACTAAAAAATGCAAACTAAAATCGGACTAGATTAATTAATTAACTAACTTAGTTAACTAAAACTAATTCCTAAATTAGTCTAAAATGAATCCAAATCATAAAATAAGAATGAGTATTAACCAAATGAAGAACTAAGACCAAAATAAAGAAATCAGCATATCCAAAACCCCATCCTTAATTATTGTTTTCTTTTGCTAGAAACTAGAAATTCGCCCATACCTTTCTATTTTCTCTCTATCATTTCTCTCTCTGAAAGACCATTTCAGATTTCTCCTGCTCTCTCTCTCTCTCTCTCTCTCTCTCTCTAATTTCTTCTTCCTCTCATTCTGATTCTCTCTTTACTTCTCGCCTCTTTTCCTTTGATCTTCTCTCGCTCTCTGTTCTCGGCTCTAGCTCTCCGTCATTCTCTCCAATTCTCGCCGTTCCTCTCTGATCTGTATATTCTCTTTTTTTCTCAATTGATGCACTAGGGGTTTTCAGGTAGGAAAGATGGTGAAGTTGAAAATCGTGGGTGGTGATTGACAGAGATTTTGATGGCATTATGGGGGAGAGAAAAGGTGAGGGAAACCATTGGTGATTCGGTGGTGAAAGGGCAAAAAACGAGGGGGGATTTGCTAGGCTTTAGGGGGTGGTGGAAATGGTTGCATGATTTGGCGGGCTTTGATGGTTGATGGTGGTGAAATTTTAGGTGATTTTTGCTGTGGTTTTGCCTGTGGGTGATGTTCAGTGGATGGAGCTTGTTGGTTGTGGTAGGTGAATTGCAAGGTGGGGGTGAGGCTGTGGTGACGTTGGCGGTAAAGTTGGAGCTTCAGTGGTTGTGAGGACATTTATGGAGGCGGTGGGGCGTGACTGTGATGGTTTGGGATTTGCAGTGGGTGGAGGGATTTTGTGGGATTGCAGTGATTCCGGACATGATGTTGATAGTGGATGTTCTGGTGTTGTTTTTGTGAGTAATGGTGGCTATTGCTGGGGCTGTTTGGATGACTACTTGCTGTTGTGCTGTTTAGGCTGAAATTGATACGATTTTGAACTGAATTTGGTTATCTTTAGGTAATGAGCTGCGGATGGTGTTTCGAATAGTTAAGGGACTGATGGTGGAGCTATGGGTTTTGGGCTAGCAGTGGCTTCGAGGTTACTGGTTTTGATAGTAGATTATGGGGGTGATTGTGAGACTAATTTGAGGTGTTTTTTATTGATTTTTGCAAGTGTTCGTGAGACGCTGGAACAGGGAGGGGGCTTTGGTTATTCTGTTCGTTGGTATTTGTAGGTGGTGGTTTTGCTGGTCTTGGGGCTGTTTATGGTGACTTCTGGTGATTGGTGATGGTCTAGGAAACAGTGGTTCTAGTTTTCTTCTGCAAGGCTGTCAATGGTGGAAGTTGTTGCTGTTTGATGGTGGAAGAAGGAACAGGTGGGATGTTATATGGTAGATTAGTTTGCTTGGGCTGTTCTTGGTGGAGCTTCGATGGTTTGTTTGTGTTTTGTGGTGACAGTGATTTAGGCTATTTTGTGATTCAGGTTGTTGGTTGCTGATTTGGGAGAGAGACTGATGATGGTGGATGGTAGTTTGGTGAAGGGGCTGTTTGGTGGCCAACGATGTAGGAACTTGTGGTGGAGATAGGAGGAGCTGAGGTGAGTAGAGGAAAATCTAGTGGTCTTGGGGTGGAAGGGATTCAGGCTGAGCAGGTGGTGGATAAAGGAGAGGAAGAGAGACGAAGGAGGGAAGAAGAGAAGCAGAAAGGAAAACCTACAAAACCCAGATGTCATTTACTTTTTCAAGTCTGACAACCCTAGACTTTGAATTTCATGATTTCTGACAGCTCATGATCATACATTTGTCATTTACTTTTTCAAGTCTGACAGTTCAGACTTTATATTCCATGATTCCTGGTAGCCAAGGATCATGCATTTGTCACTTTACATTTTCAAGTCTGACAGCACAGACTTTGCATTCCATGATTCCTGACAGCTTAGGATTATGCATTTGTCATTTACATTTCCAAGTCTGACAGTCCAGACATTTGCATTCCATGATTCCTGACAGCTACTTGAAAAGTAAATGAACACCAGAAAAATGCAAAACCAAAATAACCCAAAAAGAAAACCCAGAAAAATTGAGAAACACATTAGATTAATCCAGCTGAATAAAATAACAATCTAACTAAGAAAATATCTTGTGAAAATTAAAACTGTTGATGATCTTCAATGATGAAATGGAGTCTTCTTGTTGTCTTTTGAAAACTTATAGATGCCTGAATGATGAATAGTGACTTTTCTTGATGATGAATAGTAACTAGAATAAAAAAATGATGACAAGTGTGTGTGTTAGTTAGTGTATGAATGTGTATTTTGATCTTTAATGGATAAAAATGTGTGTTTTTAGGGTTTTTGCTTTTTTCTTCTCCCCTTTTCTTATTTTAATGGAGGGTATTTATAAATCAAGTTGTCTTGGTCACCAAGGATACTACAAAATAACAACAACGTCACTAGTAATAAAAATTTTAATTTTATTTCAAAAAGAATATTTTTAACCCAAAATAAAAATTAATACAAAGAAATGACAGAAAACTTCAAAATTTTCTGAAAAATTTAAACTAGATTTCAAAATAAAGGTTAGAGCTTAAAACTGATCAAAAATGCATTCAAGATCTGAAATGACAATTTTGCCCCTGAACAACGAAAATACACAAAAATAGCTATTAGTCTCAAAAAATTATCAAAAATTAAAAATAAGTTTAAAACCATAGAAAATGCAATTATAACTCAAAAATTGGATGAAAAATTCATTAAAAATGTGAAATGATGATTTTGTCCCTTATATGTAGTATTTACAGAAAAAATAGCAATCGTTCCCGAAAAATAAAGAAAATTTATAAACATGCTTAAAGAGTCAAAAAAATATATTTGGAACTTGATATGAGTGAAAATAGTGTTCGCAAGATGAAATTACCATTTTAGTCTTGTGTGGGTAACATATAGAAAAAATATAGTGGTATCAGAGCCTACTTTGATTATATCTATATGATTTGTATTTATTTAATTAGTCATAAATATGGATGGTTTGTTCTTGATGAATTTTGTCTCAAAATTGTTTTAGATAAATCAAGAGTTTGATTTTTAAGATAAGTTCTTAATTATTTAAAAGTAGTTTAAATAATTAAGATGAGTTCTTAAGGTTGTATTTATGGTTTATAAATTAACTTTATGTGTGAAAAGGGTTTTCACATGATTTAGATCAAAAGAAGTTGAGAAAAATCACAAAATAGTTTTTCAAAAACCTTTACGCCATGCAATCTACGGACGGATCCACAAGATCAACAGTTCCGCGTATTCGATGAACAGTGCAGTGGATGAACAGTAAAAAATATTTTTTTTTTGAAAAACTCAACTTTTGGTAATTTCTTTTAGAAATATACTTTCCAATTTTAATTGTTAAACTTTGGGAAGTTAATATTTGAAAACCTACACCTTCTATAACTATATTTTTTGAGACAAATAAATTCGAGAGCATTAATCTAATTTATTTAGACCATGTGATTTATGACTAGAATTAAATAAATTTATTTATTTAATTGTTAAATATTATGATGGCATGGTGGATGATTATGAACTACGACCAATGTGATTGAATAGTTAAATTTTTATTATTTTGATGGTTGGCATATATTGGTTTTTAAAAATAGGGTCTGCGCGTCCTGTCTTCTCTATTATTCTTATGTAATTCTCCTTCTCACCTAACTCCCCTTGAATATAATTCGAGATTTCTTAATCAATACATGTGATGTACATTGTGTAGGTTAGAGTTAGATTTTAATTTTTTAAATTGTTTAGAGTAGAATTATATGTGTAATGTACAAAGAAGATGGAGATGGCACCAAGGAGCAACCATGGAAGCTCGTCAAGAGTTGAAGACCTCCCAAGGAACACATCAAGGAGTTGATCACGTCCCTTAGGAATTTGACCATATATTTTCCTTAAGGCTCGAAAAAAATATCTTAGTAAAGTCCAAAATCATCCACGGTTTATTATGCGTGTTTTTTATTTTATATGATGATATATTTTAATTACATGCTATGATGAGACTATATATTGTATAATTAAAACAAAAATCAAGTCAAATTAAATATTAAGTCACATGCCTTCCATTATTGGTGCGGGAGCATCTATGGATGGTGATATTCGAGAAGAGGACCAAGTGACCATGCCAAAGGAACTAATTACAAGAGCAAAGGCTAAGCGTTTCAAAGATCAACTTCAGCTATTCATTCAAAATGTCCAATCACAAGGGGAAAATTCCATGCCACTTGAAGAACTGAAGCTTTAGTAGATCAAAGGGATATTGTTTGATTCAAGTGGAAGGAAATGAACTAGTAGAAGTTTTTAAAGTTGCTGAAAACCAAAGATTTTTAGTGATTCGCGAATTCAGATTTGCGGGTCATCATTCACCCTCACCTGTGGATCCATTCGCGGATTAGATTCTGGAAGCTCTGTACAATACAGCGCACGTAGAGAACTGCGGACAGTTTACCCACAGTATCCATCGACAGATCAACTTCTGAGAACATCGAAGCGATACGCGACTATAGCGATACGTGAATCACTGTTCACCGCCATTCGCGGATCATCTAGTTGCGTATCACCCTTGGTCGAAGGCAGTTATGAATTTTGACCAGAATTTTTGTGGTGTAATGTAGTCCTTTCTAGTCAATTCTATATATTAGGGTTTAGATTAATGGCCATGTATAAATATTTAACTTATAGTTACTATTCACACAATTTTTATGAAAAATTATTTAAGAAATTGAGAGTTTCGTTTCTTTTGGCTTTCAAGCCTTTTTATTTGAGGTTCTTAGGGTTTAACCTAAAGATTTCAAAACTTGGCTTACCAATCAAGAACCGCACTTAATTGTGGCGCCTTCTATCGATAATTTTAGGTTCGCTAATTCAGTGCAAACTTGGGTTGAGATAATATCAAAATTGTTCAAGTTGTGAGGTTTAGAGGGGTCAAGACTCTTCCATCCCTTGAATCTTAAGCTACTCTCAACTTTGATCTTGGGTTTCATATCAATTATTATAGGTAAAAATCATAAGTTCTAGCTAAGTGTTGACACGTTGGTCTCCGTCAAGGTCACCTTACCTAGAAGCATGTTTTTTTTACTATGAGATATGATCTCCAAATAATGGGTCTAACTTAACAAAAATGCTTAACTTAGTTAGTCTCCATCAAGGTTATGGTGTTTTTGAGGCAATATTAAGTCAATATATAAGTTGCCTTCCATTATTATAGCAAAAAATGAAGAGTTCCTATTAAGTGTTGACACATTGGCCTCTGTCAAGGTCACCTTACTCGGAATATATTCGTACTACGAGATGTGATATCTGAATAATGGATATGACTTAACTAAAAATACATAACGAGTTTGGACCTCCAGTCAATATTATGATATTTTTTAGGCAATGTTGGGCAACACATAAGATACGAATATCAAGAGTTGATACCCAACTATCTACGAGTCACAAGATTTGTGATTGATAAAAGTTATCTACCTAATCGAAGTTACCTTTAGAGCATTGACCTCCGTCAAATCCCAAAGCTAATTAGATGGGATCCTAATCCTACTAGGAAATCTCTAACAGATTCCCGAATCAATATTTTGAGGGTTATTGATTTGAGATAAAATAGTGGGAGCAAACTAAATAAATTCAAAGCCCACATTTTTTGTTTGCAATTATAACATGAAACAAATACTTGTACTATCTTTATATTTGTTGCTAGAATGAATGTACACATGAACACACTTATCACCCTATATCTCTATTTATATATGATTTTCTTGGACTAGTGTAAGACTTGAAAATAGTTCTTAATGCACAATTGGTTAGTGTCCTTCATACCACTCTTACCTGTCCTATAGTGACAATTATAGTTAGGAAATAATGTGCATACAAGATGCATAAAAGATGATAATAATATTGCTACTTGTATCATAATGTTATCTATAATTCCTAAGTTATAAAAGTAGTACAAATTGATAGATCTTTTGTCCGTGATTGTGCGTCACAAAGAGTTGTTGATACATAATCTATGAATCATTAGATATGAGATTTCTAAAGAGTAGTCTATCAAGGAAGAAATGGCACTTGATTGCTTGTCAAGGGGAAACCCAAGCAGTGGTCTTAAGAAGACCCAAATAGCTATGACAAAGTCTTAAAGTTGTGATCAAAATGGACAAGTCTAAGGGCACATGTTTCCAATTCTATTGGAAAGGGAATTGTAAGGCTTATCTAAATACTAAGAAGATAAAGAGACTTAATGAAACTTCTACTTCTAAGTATGTTTATGTTCGGGATAAATCTATCTACTAATCAAGACCATTGGGTATTAGATACCAGATATAAATCCCACATTTGCAAATGTGCAAGGTCTTAAGCATAGTAGAGAGTAGGCAAGAAGAAAGTCAAACTACGTGCGATGAATGGAGTAAGAGTTGCTACACCAACCTCAGAGACTTATACACTTTTTATCAACTGGATTTCTAGAATTTAAAATATTGTTATTATGTTCTGATCATTACAAAAGAACTATGAAATCAATTCATAATAGATGTGGAAAGATTTACCTTTACAAAAGAGAATATATATACTGTTCTTTGTGGTATTGGATCATTAAAATAGTGTTTTACCAATTCTAGATCTTAACAAGTCCATTCTCAAACATAGACAAAAACTCTATATTTTTTAAACAACCATCCTTCTGGCGTTATAGACTTGGTCATGTAAATGAGAAGCGCACTTCCAAATTGCATAATTGAGGTGTACTTGGACTCATTCAATTATGAATTGTTTGAGACATGCGATTCTCATTTATTTTGAAAGATGACCAAAACACCTTTTATTTGAAAAAAGGAAAATGTGCCAGTGATCTTCATAGGGCTTTAATATATAGATGTTTTTGGCCCAATATTGATCTATGCTAGAGGTTGTTTATCATACTTCATCACTTTCATGGATGATCATATAGGATATGATTATGCGTATCATATGATAGACACATCCGTGACCTTTGAAATGTTTAAAGTCATTAGGGTTGAAGTAATAAAAACAAGTTGACAAGAGTATTAAAGCACTATGATTTGATCTATGTGAATAATACTCAATGTCAAGTGTTTCAAAATATTTAAAGGAAAATGTGGTTCTTCTTTAATGTTCTCCACTTCACACGCCACAGTAGATGTTGTGTTTGAGAGGAGAAATTGTACCCTATGAGATATGGTGCAATCTATAGTGAGCTATACTACACTTCCTAACCTTATTTTAGGGGTTCTTGTCTTAGATGCCAACTCTTATACACTCAACCATGTTCCGACAAAAGTCTATTTGTGAGGTATTCTTGTGAAAATAATAGATATCAGTTCTATAATCCCCTTGAGAAAAATGTTTGTCTCAAGAAATGTCTTTTTCTAGAAAAATAGTTTATTTTAAAAGAGATAGTGGGAGAGCAAGATAGAACTTAAAAAGTTCAAGAACCACAAGTTGACATAGATCAATAGTTGCAACTAAAGCTTATGCCACATGTTGATGAGGCGCAACAAAAGCTCAAAGTATACAAAATCTTTAAAAGACTGGTAGAGTACCTTATACTCCTGAGAAATATAGTTTTCTCACATATGAGAGATATAATTTTCTCATTAGCAAGAGCAATAATGTACTAGTCATATATGATGACAAACCTACTAGTCACAAAGAGGCTTTGTCTAATGTAAACTCCTTGACATGGCAACATGCCATAAAATTTAAAATGGATTCCATGTACAAGAACAAGGTATAGACCTTGCTCAAGTCACCTAAAAGGATTAAACCCATAGAGTGCAAGTAAATCTTTAAAAGAAAGACTGACATGAATGGTAACATAGTTACCTAGAAAGCAATGTTAATGTGAAGGGATTCAATTCAAAGGTTTAACTTTGAAAGAACCCTTTTTCACCAATAGTCATGCTTAAATCCATTTAAGATTTTGCTTGCAATATTGGCTTTTATGGCTATGACAAATGGATATGAAGACTCCATTTCTTAATGGGAATTAAAAAGTATGTATATGACACATCCCTTGGGCCTTCACTTCCATTGATAGTCATTAGGTACGCAAGCTTCAAGGGCCCAATTATGGACTCTTGCAAGTGTCAAGGTGTTAGAACATTTGTTTTGATGAGCTAGTCAAAGAGTTTGATTTTCTCGAAAACAAAGACAAGCTTGTGTAAAGGCAAAATTGAGTGGGAGCATTACTGTTTTCTTGATATTATATGTAAATGACATATCATTGATAGGAAACAACATACTTTAAAGGTAAAAGTACATTTGTCCAAAGAATTTCTTAAAAGAGAGGCAATCTCTAATCTGAAAATTAAGATCTATATAGATAGATCCAAGAGGTTGTTTGGTCTCACTAAATCCAAGTACATAGGTAAAAGATGCTAAAGGGTTTAGTATGGTGCAATCAAAGCAGGGGTTTTACCTATGTGATAGAGATTACTCTTTCGAGAGACATGTGTCTTTGACACCTGTCGAGATTAGTAGTGTGAAATAGATTCCGAATGGTTCTAGAATGGGTTCTATTTCCTATGCTATCCTATGTACGAGACCCAATGTCTCCTAACTTTAAGTGTTACTGAGCAATTCTAGTGAATGTCACTAGATGGTTATCAAAGAATATTCTTAAACACTCGAGAATCACTAAAAGACTATTCTTGACTATGGAGATCACATTTAGGAAGTGTGTGGATTTAAAGATACAAGCTTTTAATTCAATAAGGATGATAAGTAAATCATGAGATGAATTGGTAGTTGACGTTGAGCTGTAATAGATAGAAGTGTTCTATGATAGATGCTACAACATATTCTATAACAAAAGTCAAATACACGATAGCTTTATAAGTTACTATGGATCAAGGGATTCTTTAGTTGGACAAAGAATAGTTCCTTCCATTGTTTTATGAAACAATTGTGCCATCACATAATTTAGGACCTAAAGTTTCATCCATGATCCAAAAGTGTATTTAGGTGCCACCATCTATTTATGGAAATAGTTTGGATCAAATAATGAAAAAAATAGAAGAAGTTCCCACAAAGATAATGTCACTAATCCTTTCACCATGGCCTTGTTCCAGAATAGTCATGATAGTTATGCTTACAGCTTAAAACCTATAGGTGATTGGTTTTAGTGCAAGTGGGAGTTTGTTAGCATATACCCTAAAACCAAGTCGGTTTTTGAGATTTTTATTACACTTATTTCGTGTTATACTTATATATGTGGCATTTTTTTGTCATTTAATACTTGTTATTTATATATTACTTGTTTATTTGATAAAGTCCATAGAATATTAACTGTGTATAAGAGATTGTAAGAGTTACAATGATGAGACTCTTATTACACATAAAGTTATATTCTTAAATATCCCTATTCGTAGTATTAATGAGATTGGACATCATTAATACGAGAAGACTAGCATATACTTTGCCTCTATTTATAGTAAGTAGTAGTTGATCTTGTCAACTATGGTGTGTGACACCTAAGCTGGTGTGTGGATGCTTGTTAGAGAACAAGTTCATTGGATTGATCCACCAAGAGTTGGTATTCATAATGCTGATGAATGGTACTCTTAATGGCAATGGTGTAAGTGATCCTTAGACTTGAGATTACCATGATATCTTGAGTGTGGATTGTTATGCTATAACTCTATTACTCAGTGCTCGTAAAAGAGTAGCTCATACAGTAGAGATTGGGTATAGTATGATGCATAGAAGGATAGTGAGTAATCAATATAGGATTCACCACTCCTTATTATAAGAGAGTATATCTCGAATTGCCCACCATTGAAATATAACTTAAAAAATCTTTTGCGCAAAAGTGAAAATATGACTTGAAAGAGTTTCTAGGTTATGCTTTTATAGAAAGTTATATTTCGAGAATAAGAAATCATTAATTAGTCATTTAAAGAGTGTGCACTGTACTCTTGGACTAATTGGGATATAGTATGGTGAAAGGCTATTAATTACACGGTAACATTGTCATTGATAGGTGTAGTCTACCATATGACTTTCCTATTCACTTGGGTGGTAATGATGCATTGCTAGACACCACTCATGATCTATAAGTACAAATTAATTAATTAGTAAATTAATGATCAATTAAAGTGTTTAATTTATCTAGCTCTTAATTAATTGATTAATGAGTCATTATTTGTATTTATTGCCAAGGTGAATGGAACCTAATGAGTCACACACAATAAGAACATGGTTTTTGGGTTAAATTATTATTAAGATAAGTATATGATACTTATGGGGTTAATTTATATGATAAATCAACTTAAAGGATTTAATTATAAATATTCTAAGTTTTGATAGAAATTAGTTTCCTAAAAGCAATTAAGAAGTTATTTGGTTTCCTTTTGGAATAGGTTTCCCAAGGGAATATGATTAGCTTAAGGTAAGCATCCTAAACTTCCTTGGTTTTCAATTGCTCTTGTTTCCGTAAAAATTAAGATACTACATCTATAAATAAGTCTATGCCTTGACTCTTGGAGGATTGATGAAACATAATACAAAATTTAGAGAGAGAAAAATTGAGAGCTTGGTGGTGTTTTTTTCTCTCCAAGAAAAATGCCACACCTCCTTCCCTAATTGTTTGGGTTTCAGCTTCTTTCTTATTCTTATGTTCTCATGAATCATTCAAGAGCGCTAACACTCAAAAGGCAAGCCAAGCAAGTCCAAAGATACTCACAGATCGTGTTCGTGTGGAAACCGTTGGAGGCTCAACACTTGGAGGGCTTTTCATAGTAGATCAACACTTTTATCGAATAGGATCTTGCCCTTTGAAGTATAGAAACCTTCTATGTTTGAGGTATTTGTGCTAAACACCCTTCAATCGTGTAGATTATATCAAAGAGATCCATGACTAAGGTAATAAATTTTTAAACTTTTCACTGCGTTACTCCCCTTTTTACCTTACAACCTTGGCATCATTGTGCAATAACCCCCTTATTGTACAGTTGTGGAGTTTTTTTTCATTGGATTGCTGGAGTTAGGAGAGATTAAAGGCTTGGCTTCCTAATAACTTAGCTGGTGAAATCATGGATATACTTATGGACCTTTGAAAGAAGGACGTTATAATTTGGGAGGTATCAAGGACCAATCACTTCTCTATCTCTTCTACTTGGGAATTGGTACATAGAAGGTGTGGTTCTTCTATGATCTTGAGCAAGGTGTGGTCTTCTAATTTACCTTTCAAAATTCAATTATTTATTTGGAGATTACTATATAAGTTTCTGTCTATTGATTCCATTATGCAAGCTAGGGCCTTTTGTGTGGCTTCAAAATGTATTTGTTGTAATAATGTGGAAACTGTGTTGCATGTGTTTTATAGTGGATATCTTGCATGTGAAGTGTGGGATTATTTATTTTCTATTTTTGGGATAAAAAAGATGGTTTTCAACATGTGTCTTATCCCTACTAATGAGGTGTTTTACCTCGGTTCCCTCAAGAGATAGCTTTCATATTCGTGTTTTAGCTTCTCTGATGATTTTATAATTTTTGTGGCTTAACTAGAATAAGGGAAGATTCTAGGGAACAAAGCTGTCTTCAGATAGGGTAATTTGGGAGATTGATTGTTTTATGCAGAAGCTTGGTGCATCCTCCTCTGTTACTGTTAATGAGTTCCTTGGAGATATGGACATATATTGGAGTCAATTTTTCACCTTCAAACTTGCTCCAATATATAGGGCTTATGCAATCTCTTGGGAGAAACCTCTGTTGAGGTTTTTAAAACTTAACACAGATGCTTCTGTTACCTCCCAAAGGACGGCTGGTGGTGGGATTCTTCAGGATGCTGAGGGTTATCTTTGCATTCTGCAAAGAATTTGGGGACATGGATGTACTTATGGATGAAGCAAAAGCTCTTTTGACTGGCTACAATTGATTGTGGATAAAAAGTTGAAAAATAATGTGAATGTGGTAGAGGTAGATTCTTAGGTTTTAGCTTTGCTTCTCCAAAAATACCAGATTGGCAAGTGGCCTCTTTGCCTCTGGCTTAGGTGTATTCAGTGTCTCCTTTTGCATAGTCGTGGATCGGTTCATCATGTTCATCGTCAGGCAAACACTGTTACTGACAAATTAGCTTTAATGTCACTATCCCAAAATTAGTTTTTTGACTCTTCATGCTTGCCTCCATTGGTGAAGAAGTGGTCAACTTAGATTTTGTAGGCTTTTCGTCTATGAGACGTTGTATTGTAAAGGAGTAATACTCCTTATTTTGGTTTTCTTTGTTTCTTCATTCTTATTCATGTACTGGAGGTCTTGGTTTATGTCCACTCCAAGTTTGTTTATTATTTTTTATTCATTAATAAAACGGCTGGTGTCCCTCCCCGTGTACAAGGTTAGCCAAAACAAAGAAAACTCCCAATTCGCCCAATACTCCACAGATGACTTCAATTCGGGGACCCCAAAAACCATTGGAGAAAATGACAATTTTATGAAGGAACTAGACAAACTTGATTTTTAATATTCATTATAATTTTTAATAAAACAAGTATACTTATTTTCTTTTATTCATATACACGTCCGTATTATCAATGAGTAGTGTATTTAGAAGGTACTAAAATTCTAATAAATGTATATAAATTGTATAAATATTGTCTACATCATTTGGTCGGAAAAACTAATTAGTCGAAGTCCAATGCGTTTGTTATGCTATAAGTTGGTAATTCATTCAATTTATCAAAAGTAATGGGGCAAAGGGAAAAGGTCTGATAGAAAGTCGTAGCAAGGAGAGCTAAGTAGAGAAGAGAGATAAGAGGTAGATGAAGATATTGAAAGAAGGAAGAGAGATTGTATTGAGAAAGAATGTAGTTACAAGATAACAACCTTCCTTCTTTTTATTCCTTCACGTTTATACTTCCGTTTCCCCCTTCACATTCTTCTTCTCATTGCTTGTTATAACTAACTCTAGCTTCTAACTACTTCTAACTAACTGTAACTACCTTTTGCTATTTCTTCTACTTCTCTTTAAGTCCTTGGCTTTCTTTGTTGTTTCTTTTATGTCCCTTTTCCTGACAATACTCCCTCCCTTGAGAATAGACTTGTCCTCGAGTCCAGAACTATGGAAACTGTCCTTGTATGAACTCTTTGTCCTCCAAAGATACTTCCTCTTTATTGAGATGGTTCCACTTGATGAGAAACTGCACAATAGGTATTGCATTACAGAGAATAGCTCTTCTTTTAAGGATGGTCTAAGGTTCTAGTAAACATAGATCATTGTCATTCTAGTTTGGAAGCTGTTCAGAGACTTGTTTCACTGGTCCAATCCTCTTTTCAACATGGACACGTAAAAAACAAGATGAACTTTAGCATTTGGAGGCAGTCTAAGCTTATAGGCAACTGATCCAATCTTTTCTATGATCTAAAAGAGTCCAAAGAATCTAGAAGTGAGTTTGAAACTCTTCCTCATAAAGACACTTTGTTGTCGATCAGGTTGCAATTTTAAGAACACCCAGTCTCCTACTATAAAACTCCTTTTTGTCCTTTTTTGATTAGCAAAAAACTTCATTCGTTGTTGTGCCTTTATAAGGTGTTCTTTAATAGAATGAAGTATTTGGACTCTAGTTTGAAGCATATTGGTAGCAGCAAGATTATAAGTTGTTTTTTAATAGAATAAAGTATTTTGACTCTGGTTTGAAGCATATTGGTAGTAGCAGGAATGGCATAGTCTTGATATGGTCCCAGAGGTAAGGGAGTGGGTTTGTATCCATGTAATGCCTCAAAGAGTGTACAGTTTAGACTATTGTGGTGCATTGAGTTGTACCATCATTCAGCCAATGGTAACCATTTACTCCACTAGTTTGGATGTTCACTTGTCATGCATCTAAGAAAGGTTTCTAAACATTGATTCAGTTGCTCACTTTGTCCATCTAATTGTGGATGGTATGCTGAACTATAGTTGAGAGTTGTTCCTGCTAATTTGAAGAGGGCTTGCCAAAAATGGCTTGTTAAGACCATGTCTCGATCAGTGGTGATTGTTTCTGGTAAGCTGTGAAGTTTGTAGACATTATCTAGAAATGCCTGTGTAACTTCAGTAGTTGAAAAAGGGTGTTGTAGTGGTATAAAGTGCGCAAGTTTAATTAGCCTATCTACCACTACCAAAACAGTATCATAATTGTGGGAGGGTAGTAACTTTTCTATGAAATCCATAGTTATCTGTGACCTAGCTTGTGAGGGTACAGGCAATGGCTGTAGCAGTTGGGTACTATATGTGTTCTTCTTTATTTCTTTGGCGAGTGTCACTTTGCCTGATGAAATTGATCACATCCTTCTTAAATTTTGGCCAGTAAAATAAGGAACTGATCCTGTGAAAGCTAGCTTTTTAGCCTGAATGTCCCCCTATAGTTGAAGAGTGCAAGGCATGAATCAGCCTCTCTCTTACTCCATTGGATTGGCCAACATACAGCTACTCTACATGTTTGAGTAGACCATTTCTAGCTTAAATTCTGATAGTTGTTGATCATCCAACAGTAGTTGAGGAATTATGCTCTGGTAGGTAGGATCCCTCTTATAGCTATTCCGTAATTCCTTTAGCCATTTAGGCTGTGCAGTAGAAATTGCCAACACAAATCCTGCTCTAGTCTCTTCCTCTTGTGACATGTGTTCCCTTTGAGATAAGGCATCTGCAACCTTATTATCTGTTCGTTTCTTATACTAGATCTCGTAGTCTAACCCAAAGAGTTTTGTTAGCCATCTATGTTGCAGATTAGTTGTCAATTTCTGTTCTAACAAATATTTGAGGGATTGACGACCTGTACGAATAATAAAATGGTGGCCTATCAAATTGGGTCTTCGATTTTGTAATTGCCATGACTAGGGCCATTAATTCTTTCTTGTATACCAAATAACCCTTATGCCTTTCTGACAGAGGTTTGCTCAAGAATGCTATGGGGTGTTCCTCTTGCATTAAGATAGCCCCCCATTCCCTGATCATTGTCATCTGTCTCTATAATGAATAGGTTGTCGAGAAATTAGGTAGCTTGGGTACTGGAGCAGAGCTCATTGCTTCCTTAAGTTGAAGAAAAGCATTTTGTGCTTCCAGATTCCATTTGAAATTGCCTTTTTTCAAAAGTTCTGTTAATAGTCTGTAAATGATTCCATAAGCTTTAATGAATCTCTTGTAGTAACCTATCGGACCAAGAAACCTCCTTAAGGACTTGATATTCTTAGGTTCAGGCCAGTCTTTAATACATTCTGTCTTACTAGCATCCATGCTAACCCTCTGAGCATTAATTTCATGCCCCAGATAATCCACTGCTCCCCGAGCAAAGGTGCCCTTAGATTTCTTCACATAAAGTTGATTTTGCTTAAGAACCTACGATACTACCTTAAGGTGCCTTACATGGTCTTCAAGGTTTGCACTGTAAATCAGGATATCATCGAAGAAGACTAGAACAAACTTCCTCAAATAAGGTTGAAAGATCTGATTCATGAAGCTCTAAATTGTGGCTGGTGCGGCATCACCAAAAATTCAAAATGTCCCTGATGCATTTGGAGAGCAATCTTGGGTATGTTTTTTGCTTGAACTCTGATCTAGTGGTATCTAGATCTGAGATCAATCTTGCTGAACATCTTAGCTCCATAAAGCTCATCCAGGAGCTCATCAATGTTTGGTATGGGATACCTATCTTCCACAGTCAGGTCATTTAAGTGCTTGTAATCCACCCAGAGCCTCGATGACCCATCTTTCTTTGTAATGTAATAACACAGGTAACGCAGCAGAAAAATAAAAATTTTATTACCTTAACCATGGATCTCTTTGATATATCTATATGGTTATAAGGGGATTTTCACGAAGATTACCTTAAGCACAGAAGATTTATATGCTACTATCGCAAAGATCCTTAGAAGAAGAGGTTAGATCTATCATGAAAAACCCTCCAAGCATAGAACCTGTAACAATATCTACATGAACAACTTCTTTGTGAACCTTGTAGGCTTGTTTGCTTTGACTTTTCAGTGCTAGCTCCATTGAATTATTTAAGAACATAAGGAAAAGAAAAAGCCTAACAATTAGAAGAGAGAGAAAGAGATGCCTAGAAGAGAGAGAAAGTGGTTTGGTTTTCTTTTTCAATTTTTCTCTCACTAGATTTCTTTTATGTTGCAATAATTATTCAAGAGTCGAAGCATAAATCTATTTATAGAGGAAGTATTAATTCTAGTCTTTTAGGAAATAATGCTAATTGGAAACCAAGAAGATTTAGGTAACTTACTTTAAGCTAAACCTTTTCCTTTAGGAGATCTATTCCATAAGGAAACCAATTAATTATTTTATTTCTTTTAGGAAACTAACTTCCTACAAGACTTAGAATATTTATAAATAAGTCTTTTAAGTTAATTTATCTCATAAATTAACTCCATAAGTATCTCATACTTATCTTAATTACATTTTAACCCAAAGATTTTGTTCTTTATGTGTGTGACGCATTAGGTTCCATTCACGTTGGCAATAAGTACAAATTATAACTCTTTAATTAATTAAGAGCTAAATAAATTAAACACTTTAATTTATTATTAATTCATTAATTAATTAATTTGCACTTATAGATCATGGGTAGCGTCTAGCAATGCATCATGATTACCCAAGTGAATAAGAAAGTCATGTGGTAGACCATACCCTTCAATGACAATGTTACCGTGTAATTAATATCTTTTCACCACACTAATCCCAATTGGTCTAAGAGTATAGTGCATACTATTAAATGATTGATTTATATTTTCTTGTTCCAGAAATATAATTCTCCATGATTACAAGTTATACTATCACTTCTATAGAAGATTTATGAGTCAATATTTCCAACAAGTGGCCACAAAAGGACATACTCTCTTATTAAGGAGTGGTGAATCCTATATTGATTACTCACTATCTTTCCATGTTTCAAACTATACCCAATCTCTAACCTATGGGCTACCCTTTCACGGGAATCGAGAAATAGAGTCAAAGTATAGTAATCCACACTCAAAATACTATGGTAACCTCAAGTCAAAGGATCACTTACACCATTGCTATTAAGAGTTCAACTATTGACACTATAGTTGAAACTCTTGGAGAATCAATCCAATGAACTTGTTCTCAAATAAGCATCCACATATCAGCTTAGGTGTCACGCACACCATAGTCAATGAGATCAACTACTATTTACCATAAGTAGAGGCAAAGTATGTGTTAGTCTATCCACATTAATGATGTCCAATCTCATTAATACTATGACTAGAAATATTTAAGAATATGACTTTATGTGTTAGAGTCTCATAATTATAACCCTTACAATCTCTAATACATAGTCAATATTCTAAGAACTTTATCAAACAAACAAGTAACACGGAAATACAAGTATAGATGATAAAGAAAAATACCACATGAATAAATATAAAATAAATAAGTGTAAATACAAAAAGTCTTATACCACCTTGGTTTTAGGGCATACATTAACATCTTTTTGACTAATAAGACAAGTGAGGAGAAAAGGCTGTTACTATGCTTGATTATTCCAGATTGCAACATTTCAGCTATTTGCTGCTCAATCTCAGTCTTTTGGGAGTGGGGGTACTTGTAAGGTTTCAATTTGAAGGGTTGTGCTTCTAGTTTGAGGGGTATGTGATGTTCTAATGATCTTTCTGAGGGCAGGCTTTTAGGAATTTCAAAGATTTCTAGGAACTGATTCAGTAATTCAGTTATATGAACAAGAGTATTTTAGCTGAGTTAACACCAGGAATGATATTGAGGCTATTCAAATACATATTTTTGTATTGAATGAATTCTCTAAGGTCCTTTCCCCTAATCAAATTCATCAATGGTTTGTCCACTTGGCCTTGCAATTCCATTGCAATACCACTGTTATATAATGTAATGTTCAAGCGACGAAATTCAAATACAATGGGGCTATACTGGAACATCCAGTCTACGCCCAAGATTATATCCCACTCCCCCAACTCCATAAATTTTAGATTATAGTTGAAATGATATCTTTGAATTTCCCAAGTTACCTTTGGACATATGGCGCAGTTTGTCACTGCATTGCCATTAGCCATGGTAATTATGAAAGGATTGGCTAGAGAAAAAGGTAGATTCAACTGCTTAAACAGTTTGCAATTCAAAAAGCTATCAGAGCTTCCTGTGTCTACTAGTATCTTCACTATATAGCCAACCAACTTGCCCTACAACACAATAGATTTTCTTTTTAGAGATCTTGACAGTGCATTTAATGATACATCCATTAGCTTGCCTGATTCTTCCAGTTGTTCTTCTTGTTCCTCCTTTACATCTTGAAATTCCATCTCTTCTTCTTCTTCACTCATTAACACATTCAAATGTTTCAGCTTGCATTGATGCCCTACCCCATATTTTTCCTTGCTTTTGAGACAAAGTCCATGGTTCCTCCTGTATTGGCCTTCTTGAGAGGAGAGTTTTTTTCCTTCAAGAGAGTTACTACAATTGTTTCTATCTACCATTGAAGGTACCTTATACTGACTACTCCCTACATTCCCTACGTGTTTGACCATCCCATATTTGTTGTCAATCGCTTGCTTGCTTCCTATTTTTAGTTATGGGTAGTGAATTCTACAGGCCTGTTCTAGTAAACTAGCAATTTCAAAGGCTTTGGTAAGAGAGTTTGGGCACAACATTTTAACCATAAGTTTGATTTCTTCTTTTAATCTGCTTATAAAAATGGAGATAAAGTAGGTTTCGTTGTGTAAGGGATTATGGATCAATATCAAGGATTTCAATTCTTTCTTGGTATTGTTCCACAGTACTGGTTTGTTGCAACTTATTGAATTCTTCAACAACATCCAAGAAATTCCTATCTCCAAACCTCCTACACAACATTTCACCTACAACATTTCACTAAATTCTTCCCAATTTAGTTTAGTTTTCTCTATTTTGTCCTCTTGAAACCACATATCAACTCGACCTTCTAAATACATTTCAATCACATCCATTTTGTGTTCTTCCCTTACTTGGTAGTTTACAAAGAACTTATTGAATTTTCTTAGCCATTCCCTACGATTTTCACCACAAAAAGCAGGAAATTCTATCTTAGCTGGGTTTGGGAGATGAGGCTTACCTCTTTTCTCGTCCTCATGTTGTATTCTTGGTAGACTTGTGGGTGTAGGCAGTAATGGAGGATTTCCAAACTAATATGGTTACCTCATTTCGCAATTTGTCTCTAGTCAACAAGGCAAGGATAGAATTGAACTTCTTATCGAGGTTGTGGACCATGTTCTCTACCATTTTAGTGTTACCATCCTATTCAATCCTCATTTGCTGCTGAAGTTTCTGGAAAGATTCAAGGGTTTCTTGCAGTCTTGCATCTTGCTTCTTGATTTGTTCTTCTAATGTCTTAAATCAAGTGCTTTCTGCCATTAGAATGAAAGCTTTCGGGCCAAGGAACTCAGGCTCTGATACCAAATTGTTATGCTATAAGCTGGTAATTCGTTCAATTTATCAGAAGTATTGGGGCAAAGGGAAGAGGTCTGATAGAAAGTTGTAGCAAGGAGAGCTAACCAGAGAAGAGAGATAAGAGGCAGATGAAGATATTGAAGGAAGGAAGAGAGATTTTATTGAGAGAGAATGTAGTTACAAGATAACAACCTACCTTCTCTTTCTATTCCTTCACTTTTGTACTTCCATTTCGCCCTTCACATTCTTCTTCCCGTTGCTTGTTGTAACTAACTCTAGCTTCTAACTACTTCTAACTAACTATAACTATCTTTTGTTATTTCTTCTATTTTTCTTTTAAGTCCTTGGCTCTCTTTGTTGTTTCTTTTATGTCCCTTTTCTTGACATCGTTATTGTTATAGATCATGGCCAATGCAAACCTTCTTACGTGTTGTGTGGACCTCACTGGGCACCGGAGTCCACAAACCACGTACTCCGCCTGTGTTGACCAAGTTTATATACAACGTCCCTGCCAACCATCGATTAAAAACCACAATATAGAAAATCAAGAATATTTTTTCTAAGTTCAAACGCAGCTACTGGAGTCCAAATTCCTACTCTCTCCTGGAGTCCCATTCTTTTTTTCCTTATTTTCATTGTCACTTTTGGTCATTTTGTTCTCCATCATTATGTTCCAATTGCTGATATTTGCAGTTCTATTGCCCCTTGTCTCAGTATACTTTTTGCTGCATAGGTCCAATATGCTTGATTTTATATATAACAATTGTGCAAGATATCCATTTCCTAATCATTACTTTACTTTAAATCAAACCAGCTACGAGCATAGTCGACACTGTTGGGGAATACTGCTGGGATCAATTTAATGTGCCCGTTTTGTTTCAAAGGTGATCCATCAGATTATAAGTGCAGGGATCAACCTGAGTTCAAACTATCTTGTGAGAATAATTGATGCGGGAGCATCTATGGATGATATTATGCGAGAAGAGGACCAAGTGACATGCCAAAGGGACCAATTACCAGGGCGAGGGCTAAGCGTTTCAAAAATCAACTTTGGCTATTCATTCAAAATGTCCATTCACAAGGGGAAAATTCCATGCCACTTGAAGGACTAGAACTTGGTAGATCAAAGGAATATTGTTTGATTCAAGTGGGAGAAAAGGAACCAGTTGAAGTTTTTGAAGTTGCTAAAAAACAAAAATTTATAGCGATCCGCAGATGCAGATACGCGGATCACCTTTAGCCATCATTTGCGTATCCGTAGATCAGGTTTTGGGAGCTCTTTGTAATAGGTGCCCGCAGAGAACTGCGGACGTTAGCCGCGTATCAACTTCCGAGAGCAACGAGCGATAGGCGCGCACAAAGAACCGCGGACATTAGTCGCGTAACCATCCACGTATCAACTTCTGGGAGCAACAAGCAATACGTGACAATAACGATACGTGAATCGCTGTTCATTTCCATCCACGGATCACCTATCCGCGTATCACTCTTGGTCAAAAGCAGCTACGAATTTTGACCGTAACTTTTGTGGTGTAATATAGTCCTTTTTAATCAATTCCATGTATTAGGGTTCAGATTATTAGCTAAATACTAAGCTTATAGTTACTATTCATACAATTTTTATAAGGAATTATTCAAGAAATTGAGAGTTTCTCTCTTTTGGCTTTCAAGCCTTTTCATTTGAGGTTCTTATGGTTTAACCTAAGGATTTCAAAACTTGGCTTATCAATCAAGAACCGCACTTGATTGTGGCACCTTCAACCGATAGTTTTGGTTTGCTAATTTGTGCAAACTTGGGTTGAGATAGTATCAAAATTGTCCATGTTTGTGAAGGTTAGAGGGGTCAAGACTCTTCCATTCCTTAGATCTTAAGTTAGTCTCAACCTTGATCTTGGGTTCGTATTAATAATCGTATTGCATTATATTTTCACTTGAATCATCTTCAGGAACAGGAACTATACTTCTATGTAAAGCCAGGGAGTGTCCATTATGGAACGGGAACATTCCGTGTAATTGATCCTGGTGTGCAAAAAAACAACTGTTCCACTCTTCCAGTTTTCTCATTAGGAATGACTGAGTACCATGATTCCTATATTTCAGATAATCTGAGTACTGATGATCCGAATACTTATGTACTGATCTTTTTGAGTCGTAAAAATCCAGTGAATTCGAAAGCTCCTTTGTATGTAGACACTGCTGCTCAAAGCTTCTCTAATTACACTTATGTTGTGGTTGGTGAAAGTCTTTTCACCGTCTGATATTGAAGAGTCCTGCGCCGTCATTGAAATGGTTCCCGCACAGATCCAGTCTCTCCATAGTATAACAACGAATATTTCGTATTCAGATATCCACAATCTGCTGGCTGATGGCTTTTCACTCACGTGGAATATACGATTAGCAAGGAGGAATTCAGTTTCGGGTAAGTGCGCTCCTTTTACTTCAACTTGTTGCATACAAAAAATTCTAATTTCCAATTTATATGAGAATCCACTCAATTTTTTTTTGTAAATTCTCCTATCATATCGTTTTAATCTATTAAATATCTATGTTTAGTTATCAAATTAGAATGTTTCATTTTATGAACCGGACAGTGATTTTACAAAGCATTTTTATCAAATTCCAACTCCCTGATGGTAGTTAAGCACTTTGAAATTTGTAGACGTGTTAGACAATCAAATTAGTCATAATTGCACGAAAGTGAGATTTCTGGTAGGCAATGTATTGACATTGACTTAGACCTCTAAATGGTTCCCTAACGTTGGGTTTTGTTCTTGGATAACGCAGGCTACCTAATATCAAGATTATACCGTTTATACCAGAGAAGTATAGTGTTTTTTCAGGAATCTTCAGCCACGTTTGAGAGTGAGTAAACGCATTATTTTTAAGCCACCATGATTCTCTCTGTTTTATTTTACCCTTGACAATCTTAAAATTTTCTTTTATGCGCAGCTGTGGTGGGTTATGGAATCAAATTATTAAGTAAGGACATAATTTGTTGTTGAAAAATTATAATCTCTAAATAATAAAATAACTTTGTTCTGCATGTCGCCAGAAGTTGAAAGACAACTATAAATTCTCTTCACTGTTTCTCTTGTTCTATCGCAGCATTATCGATTGCAGCAAGAAATGTATTGCAGTGCATACAGATGACACCGGCTGATCGTACTTCAATGAGAGAAATCCTGAAAATGCTTGAAGCTGATCTTTTAGACTTGGAATTGCCTCCTAAACGCTTGTTTTATCCTCCAGATTCACCAATGCCCTCACAAAGAAGCAGTCGTAGCTCCTCTGAAGAGTTGACAGAGCCTTTGGTTAGCTCTGTAATTTTAGAAATAGAGCAGATTGATGAATAAGTAGCATTTTTATTGAATTGTCATGTTTTTCCATTTTACTGGCATTTTTATTGTGTTCGTATTTTATTTATTTTTTAATCGTAATGGATCTTCTTTGGCATGTTTATTGAAATGGTGGTTGTCCTGCAAACCGAACTGAATGGAGTAGCTTTTTGCTTGTTAGGCTCTTCAAAAATTACACTCCTGTGCCCCTTTTCTTTCAAAAAATAGAAAGGCAAAATTACTTGGACAAGGCAATCGTTGGCTAGATTAGTATATCTATATGGAATATCAATTCACAAAAAAGTTAGTTCACTCGAGCTCCTTTTCTTATAATTTTTCTCATTGGCACGTCGACAAATGTTACCTTGTACCCACAAGGCAAACTCAAATATCTTTTAATTTTTTATTCATTCATTTATTACATGTTGCTTATTTATTTATTTATTTATTGTAACGGCAAACTCAACTATCACTTGGTACCAATGATACTTTGAATGTTGTACACGAAAAGCTATAGCTGTGGTTATCCTTTCCAATAATTTATGTCAATTGTTCCTTGTGCTAATAGTGTTTCTTCAATAAGTACACTATCCAAATAATGACCGTTACATGTTACAATTTTGGTGTCACACCCCCTGTTACATTGTAATTAGGACTTCGTTTGGTTGATAGGAAAGTATAGTTGACTTGAAATATGATTCCTCAAAATATTAGGAAAAGATATTTTTTTATTACATTTAAATATTACTAAAAATCTTGACAAGAAAATTGTGTAAATTGTAATTCTGATGTTTGGTGTGGAATAACGTAACATGGAATTTAATTTAATTTTCACCAAATTTCTAAAAATATCCCTACAAATATAAGGTAAAATTTTTTATTTCTTTAATCTATAGTTAGGATTTTAATTATATTTAATAGAATAAGTAATAAGCATTATGGTAAAATACAAAATTAATGCTAACTATAAACACACTATCATATACATACACACGTAAACATATTGTTTCCTTAAGTTCATACATGCATTTTCTCTCTCTTGTATATGTATGCACATACATAAATTATTTTCTTCTCTCACACACTTGCACTCTCTGTCTCTCTCTTTCATATAATCATTTTTATACACACACACACTCTTTCTGTCACATACATACACTTACGTTCTCTCTCAAACAAACACAGACGAACCCACTTTTTTCTCTCACACATATGCAATTCTTAAGTTGTTTTATCTTTCTAAAACAAAATTATTATATTTACCTAGTGAAAATTTTAAGTTCAGTGTTTAAATTCAATTAATAATATAAATATAACTTTATCAATTCAATAATTTAATATTTTCAATACTTAAATTTTAAATTCAAGATTTCAAACTTCACAAATTTTAAATTCAAGATTTCAAACTTCACATTTCAGTTTTATCAAATGGGCTTAATCTCTAATAGACTTGTTCTTTGCTTGCAGATCATGGGCTCTGGAGATGCCAACTAACAACAAAGCTTAAGAATTACACTCAAAATAGTAACATAAATTTAATTTAGGATTTTCTTATCATGGAGATCCAAAAATAAATACATAGAGAGATGCATTAAGGATAGAATATTTTAAATGGTGTGTTATAATAATAGAAACATTGTTGAATTGGCTTTTTTTTTTTTTTTTTTTGCTAATTATGTACAAATTCAAATAGGTATTTCATAGTAGTTGTCTTAATATTTTAAAAATTCAAGGTTAAAATTCAAGGACATCTTGGATTCAAAAAAGTAAGACATAAAATAGCCAAAACTTTTTGTACATTTCATAATACTACACTAGTTATGAAGCACGTGTGTTGCCCATGTGGTGAATGTTAACTAATTGGTGAAATAATAATATGATTAAAAATTATAAATAGAAATTTTGAATAATTGAAGGAAAAAAATGAATTGGATATATAGTATAAAGTATTATTTATTTTCAATGACTAAAATTAAAAGTGGATATGAACTATTTCAATTTTTTTCTACTTTTCTTTTCTTTGCTTTTATGGTACTAAATTTTCTCTTTAATTGAAACGATTTTCTATTTATAAAAATTTTATGCACTTATGCATTTAAATAGATGTCCAATATTGCACCTAGAATACAGAATAAAAATTATTTATTCAAAAAAAATATAAGAATATAATCTTAAATAGAAGTAGTGCTCTAAAATATCAAAAGCTACTCTAAAATTGCTGCTTCAATTTTCTACAATCTGCTTAAATTCTTGCATATTGTTAGAGAAGCACAAATGGTCAGATGCAGAGAAAGTGGTGCGTTATTTTGGAATAATTGACACCTTAAACCTATGTTTTTAAATTCGGACAGGATTGACCAGGCATCCGGTCCAAGTCATTTGAAAAAACTGATTCGAAAAAAATCGGTCAAACTTGGTGAAAAATTGGTTTTGATTGAAAAAAATTAGATTTTTTTTAAATGTTTTTGGATAATTATGAATTTTTTGGACCCATTGACCTTTGCAGCTCTTGATTAACTAAAATTGAAAAAAAGAACAAAATTAATAGGTATATAATATATGTACACACACATACACACGCACACACATATATATACACACGCGACGTATTTGTGACGTCATCCAGTTCGATCTCGAGTCAACCCCTTGATCAAACCCATTGATCCTCGATCCTTGATTTCGACCGAGTCAATGCCCGATCCAAGTTTGAAAACATAGACTTAAACTATGTAAAAATGAATTATTTTTTCCAAATAATTAAAATAAATAAAACTTGAATAAGAGTAATTACTTCAAAAATATCAAAAGCAACTAAAAAATTGCTTATTCTAGTTTCTTCAATCTGGTTGAATTGTTTTTATGCCATTAGAGAAGCAGAAATGTAGAGGGAGTAATATAGCACTTAAGAATAATTAGACGACTGATATATTGGTTTTAAAGGGTGAATATTTTATTATTATTCAAACTTTATAATTCATGTTTGCGTCTAATATTAGAATTACTATTTAATTAATCTAAGTTTGGAAGAAAATGCAAAGATCAAGTACAAAGGGTAATTTTGGAAAGCAAAGGTAAGACACAAAATAACGAAGACTCACTGTAATTTCTCTATAATGATGATGATGATGATGATAATGATAATTTACTATACAGTTGCAATGAACTTCAATTATGAAAAATTTGATTTATTAAATTGGATTTATTTGATTTGCTCCCCAAAATGTGGTGGCCACTTGATAATGTGAAATTTTAAAATTTTGAAATGTATATCCATCCTTATTCAGTTTAATTTATGAAAAATAGTTATCCTTTAGTTTTTCAAAAAAATACTTAATCTATTTCAAAATCACCAAATTTCAACTTGTGCCAATTGTCTTCATGAAATCAAAAGCTCTACTCTCAAATTTATGGAATGCTGTTCACCAAACATCCTAGAAACACTTCAATTATATAACAAATTCTTTTTTCTCAAACCATCGCAATCCAAACGGTTCTTTAACACTAAGATTAAAAGATCATCTTTGGAATAAAAAAAACGAATCCACACGGTCCTAAGACTATCAAAGCTATTCATACTTTAACTATATAAATAATACCATAAATAGACAAACAAATAAATTGTATAATGCAATGGTTCACAAAGGCAGTATATTAGATAGTATATCACATTCTAAAGTTGAAGTGGAACCACCAGCCATACAATTAACCAATAGCCATATCCGTTTAATAACTAATATGTTATTTTTGTCAGCTTAATTGTCACATTACTATCAATTGAGCCTAACATGGACAATGTATTTTTCCTACGCGGTAAGAATAGATTGGGAAAGGAGTCTATTTTCTAATGCATTTACTACCAATACTAGTTGAACCTAATTAGAAAAAGGACACTTTCTGTAATTTCCAATGCATTTACTACCAATACTAGTTGAGCCGAATAAGGAAAAGTATGCTTTGTGGAATTTTACGAACTCGTTAAAGAAAAGCTCCAAGTCGCCTAATAATCCGCAGACTACTTCAATTGAGGGACCCCAAAAAATTAATGAAGAAAATAACAATTTAGCGAAGGACCTAGAATAACTTGATTTTTAATCTTGATAACAATTTTTGATAAAACAAATATACTTATTTTCTTTTATTCATTCACACGTCCGTATTATCAATCAATGGTGTATTCTAGAAGGTATTAAAATTGTGATAAATGTATACAATTGTATAAATATTTTCTACATCACTTGGTTGGAAAAACCTTTGCTATGTTGCTATAGTCACAAGCCACGCACTCCACCTGTGTTGCCCAGATCTATAACACAACCAAGGTCCCCGCCAACCATCAATAAAAACCCAAAAGATACAAAATCAAGAACATTTATTCCAAGTTCAAACGCACCCACTGGAGTCCCATTCTTTTGTTCCTTATTTTCACTGCCGCTCGGCGAGTGAGTCATTATGTTCCAACTGCAGATGTTTGCAGTTTTATTGCCCAGTTTTCCTGATTTTATAATTAACAATTGTGTAAGATATTCATTTCGTGGTCATCACTTTGCTTTAAATCAAACCAGTTGCGGGATACTGCTGGGATCAATTTAACGTGTCCGTTTCGGTTTAAAGGTGATCAATCAGATTATGGGTGCAGGGATCAACCTGAGTTCGAAATTTCTTGTGAGCATAATCGTACTGTATCAGATTTTCATTGAATAATCTTGAGCCACAGGAACTACACTTTTATATAGAGCCAAAGAGTATCGATTATGAAAAGGGAACATTTCTTGCAATTGATCCTGGGGTGCAAAAAAACTACTATTCGTCTCTTCCACTTTTCTCTTTAGAAATGACTGAGTCACATTATGGCGATATTTCAGATAATCTGAGTATTGATCGGAATACTGATATGCTGATCTTCGTGAGTTGTAAAATCCAGTGAATTCGGAAGCTGCTCTGTATGTAGACACTGCTTCTTGTAATATAGGTGCAAACCATTTTTGTAAGAGTCACAACTTTCCTTTTGAAAGCTTCTCTAATTACAGTTACGTCGTGGTTGGTAAAGATCTATCACCATCGGATATTAAAGACTCCTGCACCGTCATTAAAATTTTCCCCCCGTAGATCCAGTCTCTCACTAGTATAACAACGAATATTTCGTACTTAGATATCCACAATCTGCTGGCATATGGCTTTCAACTCATGTGGTTTACAGCAGGGGCTAGGAGGAACTCAGTATTTGTAAATGGGCTGCTTTTAATTCAAGTTGTTGCATACCAAATATTCTAATTCCAAATTTATTTTTAAAAATAAGGGTGTGTTTGTTTGGATGGAAAATATTTTCTGAAAAATATTTTCTAGATTTTCAGGTGTTTGGTTACTAATTAGTCCTGTAAAACATTTTCTTGTGTAAATTATTTTACATCCTAGGGTGGAAAATGACTTACTTTTTGAGGTTACTGAAGTTATTTTCATTTAACCAAAACATGCGTGCTTCACATTGAGTTTTCAATCGGCAACACAAAAGGAAAAAAAAAAAAAAAGCTCTGAGCCGCTGGGGAGAGAAGAGTGGGGAGGAGAAAGCTAAACTCCATTGATGGTGAAGCTTCTGAGAGCCCAAGGAGACCGCTGACGAGATCAACTCTGAACAATGAGATCAACTCTCAAGCTCCTCCAATCGACGAGATCAACTCTTAACCTCTTCCAGCCGAAGGTGAGTTTGAATTTTTTGGAGTTTATTGTTTCTTCCCCAAATTTTGATTGGTTGCTGAAATTATGAAAATTGGAGAATGTGGATTGAGATTAACAGTCATCAGTCATGGGTAATTCTCTCCGGCGATCACTTTTTCTTCTCTTCATTTTTCTCTATTTTTTTTATATTTTGTGAAAATGGAATGCAATATGTATACATCGATTTGTCTAATCGATGAATTTGAAGAATCTACCTCTATTGTGACGTTTAGGAGCAGCCAATTCTTCCGTGCATTTGTCTTCTTTTTCTATATTTTTTACTTGATTGTGTTTTGTTTTGTCTATTGTATAAGAATATGTTGAAACCCCTTTTTTTCTGGGTGTTCCCTTTATCTATCAATACTCCTGATTTTGGGTTTATTATTTGATCTCATTATTACTGCACATATGAAGCTCATGATAATATATGATAGACATTACTCATAGACTCTTTTCCAACAACACAATAGCTTTGGTTTATATATGTCTGCACCCTTATTGTCCTGATATTAGAGATGATTTTTTCTATGAATGTTGAGGGTATCCCTTACACTTTGTGTTTGGGAATAAAAATATTTAGTTAGAATTTCATGGATTGGGATATGGGCGAATTTTGCCCTCTTCTTTATATCTTGTGCCAAGTGTTATCTACCATTGCTTCTCCCCGTTACTGGAAGCAAGTGTAAAATGATGACATGAATTTTAGATGTTTCACTATTTTGTAATTGCTTCAATTACTATAACCAATGTCTTATGTTTTAGTCCATTTCCTGCATCTCCGATATTGTATACACTACAGAAAATTGCTTGATATTCTTCATGCCAAGTGAAATGCAAACCTTTGGGGTAGTTGCAAGTTTTTATTTGTGGTACTCACACATGTACCATATACAGCCCATTTGTGCACCCTACTTAAGCAACCTTCACATTTTTTTTCTTTCATGGTTGTGAATGTAGATGATTCTATATGATGTTGTGAGCCCAGTCAGGTTACTGTCCTCACTAGTAGGAACTAGTGATATATTGCAGCCCTTCGGCCAATCACATATTAGCCTCTTTTTAAACTTTGATGCCATTTTTCTTGTCTGTTATTCTAAATTAGAATAGCACCTTTAGCAACTAGTTGGCTGGTTCTAGCTTGTATAAATTACCCATCATGTTAAAATAAATGCCCACAACATAATGTTTATCAAGTTTAAATATCTTGCAATGAAATGTGGTTATGTAGGAGCATTGTTAACACCATTATTAAAGCTCTCTGAGCAAATCAGGAAGTACTTGCTTTGCTAGATCAGATATAGTGAGAGCATAAACTGGCTCTCTTTGTCCTTGATTTAGACATCAAATTTTTGGTTCACAAGCTCTTATTATGCGCTAGCCAATTCATTATCATTCCTCTTACAAAATCCTTTGATTTACCTGTAACTTCAAATTCTTGTGCTTAAGATGTGAAGCATTTCCAACGTACCTAAGAACTTACGACCTAGTGCACGTGAAGAATTTTTGTCACCCGAATTTGGTGACAAACAAAGATATGAAATGCTGGATGTATTCACGAAGAGATCAAATACTTTGTCCAGAGGTATCTCTCTCTATTGCATTATTTCCTCGATCCTAATGCACACTCAGTCTAAGTAATGAATGATAAAAGAATTGCTTGCATGTTACATTTATTGAGACCTCAGATTCTGTATCCATTTTTTCTAGCTTGCTTTATAGGCTCTTAAGTGTATTTACAATGACTCTTATAACTAATTTACTTGGTAACTAGTGCTTTGTTTTTTCTATACATACAAAATTAATGTGGATGTCTGATTTGTCATGTTCCCTTTCTTTTCCTCACACTTGCTTCTAGATGTTTTTGATGTAGGGGTGTGTTATACTACGAGATGTTGCTCTCCTTATTGAGTTTGCAAGAACTCCAACAACACGTTTGAAGCGGGATGCACGCATGGTGGAAATTACAAACACTAGTGACGAGACTCCTAATCTGCTAGAAATCTTTTGTATAGACTCAAGCAATCTATATTTTGGATTGGCAGGAAGCCTGAGCTTGTAGACGACATCAGCATAAGGTTAATACATGATTTTGGATCTAAATGAATCATCATAGATTTCCACACAATTGGGGGGATTAAGTTTTGCTTAGAGATACAAATGTAGAAAGTAAGAAACAAAATTGTTTTGCTGAGGATGAACCACATGTCAACAAATCCTATTGAACCGTAAGGCAAACATAGGGCCATATTTTTCCCAGTACCTAATATGTTTCCCCAGTGCAAAATTTCATGAAGTTAGCTCACCTTTTGTACTACTATTTACTTTTGAATTTTTAGCTCAAAGCTAATTACTAAGAGCTACTTATGATGAATAAAATGAGTTGCTGCTCGAGTTTTTGTTAATAAGCAATACTATCAGTACATAGATTTATTTTGAGTGAAAGTTTAGTTTACAAGTCATTGTTCGATAGGTGGGTTAGATGATAAAGCAAAAATTATAATCTTTGACAACAAACAAAACTGCACATGTTCTACCATTTTAGTGATACAATCAAATGTTTTTCGAGATAAGGACCTTGATAACAAATGGAATTTTATCTAACATCAAATTTAGCCCATTTTAATAATACTTTATAGTCCGTTATCAAGATCTTGTTCAAATTTGTTAGCTATTATAATTTCTTTTGTGGAGTTCATTGGCATTTTACAATAAGAAGATTTAAAGTCGATAGTAAAAAATTATCTTTATATCTATTGCAATTTTTTGTATACATCTTTCAATTGGTAGTAACAAACATGACATATGATGATAATGGATTTTAAATAATTTATCTATTGCATAGAAGTATATTTCATAGTAGTGTATAATTTTTCAAAATATTTTATAAAAATGAACAGTAATAATATAATATTCAATTTTTTTGGAAGAAGTACGTTATAATGGATATAAGGGGTAAATAGTAAAGGTGGAAGTAAGGTAAGATAATAGTGTGAGGTTGGGGGGAAAAAAAAGGTTTCACTCATTTTAAGCAACATTAGAAAAATAAAATTAGAAAATATTTTCCATAAGCTAACCAAACACCTGAAATTAATAAAAAAGAAAATGATTTTCCTGAAAAATAACTTCCCTAGAAAACATTTTCCAAGGAAAATATTTTCAGTTCAAACAAACACAGCCTAAATACAGTAAAATTTTGTGCAAATTCTCGCATCATGTAGTTTTAATCTCTTAAATATCTATGTTTAACTATCAATTTAAAATTATTCATTTTCTAAACAGGACAATGCTTTAATATTGTTTAAAATTTTGGTTTTTTTGGTAATTACAAAGCATTTTCATCAAATTTCAACTCCAATCCCTGATGGTGGTTAAGTAATTTGAGATTTATAGATGTGTTTGACAGTCAATTACTCATAGTTACACTAGAGTGAGACTTTTGGTGAGCAATTGATATTGACTTTTAGACTTCTAAAAGGTTCCCTAAGGTTGGGTTTTGTTCTTGGACAATGTAGGCTTACTAATATCGACATTATACAAGTTATACCGCCAGAGTTATCTTATTTTAAGGGGGAAATCTGCATCCGCACTTGAGAGTGAATAAAACACATTCTTTTAAAGTCACTATGATTCTCTCTGTTTTATTTTACCCTTGACAATATTAAAAATTTCTTCTAGGTGCAGCTGTGGTGGATCCTGGAATCGAAATATTAAGTAAGGAGATAATTTGTTGTTGAAAAAAATTATATCTCTAAATAATAAAATAACTTTTTCTCTGCACGTTACTAGTTGAAATACAACTATTAAATTCGCTTTACTGTTTTCTTGTTCTATCGCAGTATTGTTGATTGCAGCAAGAAATGTATATGGAGTAACTCTTCTATTGGCTTTTTTGATTTATAAGCGGCGTCAAAGGCATTTATCCACGTAGGATGCAATTGAAGATTTCCTACAAACAAACAACGGCCTTATGCTTATCAGGTACTCGTACAAAGAATTAAAGGCAATGACTAACAATTTTAATGAGAAATTAGGTGAAGGAGGCTATGGTTTGGTTTACAAAGGCAAGTTGCGAAGCGGTGGTTTAGTTGCTGTCAAGATGTTGAACAAATGAAAAGCAAATGGACAAGAATTCATCAATGAAGTTGCAACTATTGGAAGAATTCACCATCTTAACGTGGTCCGATTGGTGGGATTTTGTGTTACCGTTCAAAGCGTGCTCTTGTTTATGATTACATGCCCAATGGCTCTCTGGATAGGTTTGTTGTCTCCGAATGTTCAAATGGTGTTCCACTGAATTGGAAAAAAACATATGAGATCGTAACAGGTATTGCTCGGGGGATTGAGTACTTGCATCAAGGGTGTGACATGCAAATTTTGCATTTTGATATCAAACCACATAACATCTTGCTTGATGAGAACTTTGTTCCAAAAGTTTCAGACTTCGGACTTGCAAAATTATGCCCGATACAAAATAGTGTTGCAACTCTTACTGCTGTTAGAGGAACTTTAGGTTACATGGCTCCAGAATTATTCTACAGGAAGATTGGAATAGTGTCACGTAAGGCAGATGTATATAGTTTTGGAATGTTACTAACGGAAATAGCAGGAAGAAGGAGGCATTTAGCAGAGCGTTCAAGTCAAATTTACTACCCTTCTTGGATATATGATAAATTTGATCAAGGAGAGGACCTTGAAATTGGAGACGTAACTGAAGAAGAAAAAGGAATTGCAGGAAAATTGATTTTGATTGCATTGCGGTGCATACAAATGACACCGGCTGATCGTCCTTCAATGAGAGAAGTCCTGAAAATGCTTGAAGCTGATCTTTTAGCCTTGGAATTGCCTCCTAAACCCTTGTTTTATCCTCCAGATTCACCTATAGTCTCTCAAAGAAGCAGTCGTAGCTCCTCTGAAGAGTTGACAGAGAGTTTGGTTAACTCTGTAGCTTTAGATATAGAGCAGATTGATGAATAAGTAGCATTTTTATTGAGTTCGTATTTTTCCATTGTAATGGAACTTTTACTGTGTTCGTATTTTTTTTTTTATTGTAATGGATCTTGTTTGGCATGTTTATTGAAATGGTGTTTGTCCTGTAAACTGAACTGAATGGAGTACCTTTTGCTTGTTAGGCTCTTCAAAAATTACACTTTTGCGCCCTTTTGCTTTCTGAAAACACAAAGGCAAAATTACTTAGACAAGGCAATCGTTAGCTAGATTAGTAGGTCTTTATGGAATATCAATTCACAAAAAAGTTATGGAATATCAATTCACAAAAAAGTTATTTCACTCGAATTCCTTTTCTTATATTTTTCTCATTGGCACTTCTAAAAATCTTACCTTGTGCCCACAAGGCAAACTCAGATATCTTTTAATTTTTTATTCATTTATTTATTGTATATTGTTTATTTATTTATTATTATTTTTTTGTAATGTCAAACTCAAGTATCACTTGGTAACAATGATACTCTGAATGTTGTACATGAAAAGATATAGATGTGGTTATCCCTTTTCAATAATTTACGTCAATTATTTCTCGTGCAAATAGTTTTTCTTCAATAAGTACACTATCCAATAATGACAGTTACATATTACAATTTTGGTATCACACCCCCCATTACATTGTAATTAGGCTTCGTTTGGTTGATAGGAAAGAAAAGTTAACTTGGAATATGATTCTTGGGAATGTTATTTTAGGAAACGATATTTTTTTATTATATTTAGATATTATTAAAAATCTTGATAGGAAAATTGTGTAGATTCTAATTCTAATATTTGGTTTGGAATAACATAACATGGAATTTAATTTAATTTTCACCAAATTTCTAAAAATACCCCTACAAACATAAGGTGAAATTTTTAAAATTTTTTTTAATCTGTACTTAAGATTTTAATTTTATTTAATAGAATAAATAATAAGCATAATAGGAAAATACACAATTAATGCAAACTATAAACACACTATCATATACATACACACTATGCTTACATACACACATAAACATACTGTTTCTTTAAGTTCAGACATGCACTCTCTCTGTGTTGTATACGTATGCACATACATAAATTATTTTCTTCTCTCGCACACTTGCACACACTCTCTCTTTCGTACAAACATTTTTAATCACACACTCTTTTTGTCACATAGATGCACTTATGTTAACACACACGAACACACTTTTTCTCTCACACACGTGCAATTCCTAAATTGTTTTATCTTTCTAAAATAAAACCACTCTATTTACATAGTGAAAATTTGAAGTTCAGTGTTTAAATTCAATTAATTATCGAAATATAATTTTGTCAATTTAATAATTTAATATTTCCCATGCTTTTTTTTTTTTTTTGAGAAATAAATCTCTGTAAACACAATTTATAGCAAACAGTCAGTGGTCATCTAGGCATTACTCAGTACAAAAAAGGTACATTTCAGAAATAGTGTCGACCAGGACTTATACAGAACGATGAACTATCAAATACTCAAAGCACAAACATAATTCCAACTATGATGCTGCAACGAAACCACAAAGTAAGCTTTAACGTTTTCCAGCACCACCTCCAAACATAATTCCCCTTGACTCCAGACTCTGAGCATGGTTCAAAGACTCGGCCGAGTCGGAGACTAACTCGGCCGAGTCATCACCGGATCGGAGAACTCCGGTCCGAGTCCGATCCGCGTTGTATCCGAGTCGACAAAGACTCCAAGCCATCGTCTAGTGCAACTGCTAAAGCAGGTTCCATGACCATTTCTTAAGCCCTCACGGTGGAACAAAGTAAGGCTGCAACAACTAAGGGACCAAAACCTTCATTGATGCTACACCAACCTTTGAGCCATAGGGTTTAGACCACAAGCTTGACAAAGAAATGGAGCCTCCATCTTGGTTGAGAAAGAGAGCGAGAGACAGCAGAGAAGAAAACAATACTAAGAAGTCAAAGCTTGATTGGATTGAGGAAGAAGGAGGAGCTGGTTGGTCGGAAGTGGTGGGAGGGCCAAAAACAAATTTATTTTCTTTGTGTTGCAAATACAAGTACTCTTTTTTAGGTTGCAAACGCTCGTCCTAAACAAAGAATCATAGGTGTTAAAAGTAAGAACCACAACTTCAAGTGTATGTGTTGAATTTTATTTTATTTTATTTATTTTTTGTTCTTGTGTTTTGTCCAATTGAAGATGTTAAATTATTTTGTTTGTTTTTCGAATGTATAGTTTGGACTCTCTATATTATTTTGATTTTGTTTGTAATATCATCGTATTGAATGCTTAAAAATATATACTATTTTTTATATTAATAAAAATAATACATTTTAAAGATTTTCTTTACTAATTTTTTGATTATTTTTGTTTAAACTTTTTTTTATATTTTGAGTGATTATTTGTAATTTTAGAATGATTTATTTTAAAATATACGTCTCACCGAGACCGTGACCGATATGCCGAGACCGATGTGGAACGTTCCACGCCGCGACCGTGACCGCGACCGCGACTTTGAACCATGACTCTGAGACTTGGCCATCACCTCTGCTTTCTTTGCTTTCTTTTCATCTTTAGTCTTCTTGATCCTTTCCTTGATTTCACCGAGAGCAGCCTCCCTGGCAGCGTCTCTTACTTCTGCTTTTTCAGTTCTTCTCTTTTAAATAACCTCTAAAGTTGCACCCACAATAGACCTGGAGTAGGGCTTCTCTGTGGTGCGTCTCCTCTTCTTCACAGCCTCTTGGGCAACATCCTTCTTATGCTGTTTCCTGTACATAGCTGTCCAGGTAAGTTTGGAAGGCTTCAGACGATGGTGGAAATACCTCTTACATTTCGAATTGGCAAAGAGAAAGACCTAAGAATCTGAGCGAACAAATCTGATTCCTTTCCCAGGGTATATCTTTGCCCCACTGAAACGACAGAGCTCTGTCTTGAGAACCATGGTTGTTGCTTTGTTGAGGATTGTTTGACGCCTCTGCTAATGCTTAAATTTTAAATTCAAGATTTCAAACTTTACATTTCAGTTCTATCAAACGGGCTTAATCTCTAAGAAACTTGCTCTTTGCTTGCGGATCATGGGCTCTAGAGATGCCAAACTTATTCCGAAATCTTATTTGGGTACCCAGCAGCTAGCATCAGAGATTCAGATTCAACTAACAACAAAGCTAAAGAAATTATACTAAAAATACTAGCATAAATTTAATTCAGGATTTTCTTGTCGTGGAGATTGAAAAATAGATATATAGAGAGATACGTTAAGGACACAAAATTTTAAACGGTGTTTTATAACAATAGAAACACTGTTGAATTGTTTTTTTTTTTTTTATGCACAAATTCAAATAAGTGCTTCATGGTAGCTGGCTTAATATTTAAAAAATTTAAGGACATCTTGGATTCAAAAAAGTAAGGCATAAAATAACCAAAACTTTTTGTACATTTTATAATACTACACTAGTATGAAGCAAGTGTGTTGCGCATGTGGTCAATGCTTACTAATTGGCGAAATAATAATATGATTAAAAATGATAAAGAGAAATTTTGAATAATTGAAGGAAAAAATGAATTGGATATCTACTATAAAGTATTATGTGTTTCCAATGACTAAAATTAAAAGTGGATATGAACTATTTCAATTTTTTTCTACTTTTCTTTTCCTTGCTCTTATGGTACTGAATTTTCTCTTTAATTGAAACGATTTTCTGTTTATAAAAATGTTATGCACTTATGCATTTAAATAGATGTCCAATATTGCACCTAGAATACGGAATAAAAAATTTATTTTATTCAAGAGAAATGTAAGAATATAATCTTAAATAAAAGTAGTTGCTCTAAAATATCAAAAGCTACTCCAAAATTGCTGCTTCAATTTTCTGCAATATGCTTAAATTCATGTACGTCGGTAGAGAAGCACAGATGGTCAGATGCAGAGAAAGTGTTGCGCTATTTAAGAATAATTGGCAACTTAAACCTATGTTTTTAAATTCGGAATCGGACCGGGCACCCGTCAGGCATTCGGTTCGAGTCATTTGAAAAATCTAATCTGAAAAAAATCGGTCAAACATGGTGAAAAACCGGTTTTGACCCAAAAAAAAATCAGATTTTTTAATTTTTTGACTAGTTGTGATTGTTTTGGACTCATTGACCTTTTTAACTTTGGACTAACAACTAAAATTGAAAAAAAAAGTTAATAGGTATATATAATATATATACCTACACGCACACACACACACATGCATACCTACACATGCACGCGCACGTACGTGTTTTCTGGTTCGACCCCGAGTCGACCTCTAGTTGAACCTATTGAGTCTAGACCCTTGACGTCGGGAGAGTCAATGTCCAATTCGAATATGAAAACATAGACCTAATCTATGTAATAACAAAATATTTTTTCCAATCAAGAATAAAACCTTGAATAAAGTAATTACTCCAAAAATATCAAAAGCAACTCAAAAATTGCTTCTTCTAGTTTCTTCAATCTGCTTGAATTTTTTTTTTATGCCATTAGAGAAGCAGAGTGTAGAGGGAGTAATACAGCACTTAAGAATAATTAGAAGACTAATATATTGGTTTTGAAGGTTGACTATTTTATTATTATCCAAACTTTATTAATTCGTGTTTCGGTCTTTTATTAGAATTACTATTTAATTAATCTAAGTTTGGAAGAAAACATGCAAAGATCAAGTACAAAGGGTAATTTTGGAAAGCAAAAGTGAGAAACACAAAATTACCAAGACTCACTATAATTTTAATATTAGTATGTATGTATGATGATGACATAAATTTACTATACAGATGCAATGAACTTAAATTATAAAAAATATGTAGATACCAAATTTTGACACAACATTTTATTTTCAAACATTCGGAGGCATGTTTATATTTTTTTTGGATCAAATTCTAATTTTTTAATAATCTCGGGGGTAAAATAATAATTTTTCTCTGTAAATATTTTTCCATTGACTTTGGGGGTTTTAAGTTCATATTTTTACTTTCATACGAATTTGTAAATTTTTTATGATTTTTTCAGATTTAATTGGTATTCTTTTTATATTTTTACCAGCACAAGGGCAAAATGATAATTTCACCTCGCGAATACCATTTTAGTTCATTTTAGGTTCCAAATGTATTTTTCTAATTCTTTAAGCATGTTTCTAAATTTTCTTGATTTTTTTTTGGAGACGATTGCTATTTCTTCTGTAAGTACTGCATTCAAGGGCAAACTTATTATTTTACAATTTAAATTCATTTTTCATCAATTTTTGAGTCATAAATGCATTTCTTAGGGTTTTAACCTTATTTTTAATTTGGGGTAATTTTTCGAGATCAATAGCTATTTTTCTGTATATTTTCATTGTCCAAGTGCAAAATCGTCATTTTATAGTTAAATTCATTTTTCATCAATTTTTGAGTCATAAATGCATCTCCTAGGGTTTTAAGCTTAGTTTTAATTGTTGGTAATTTTTTGAGATCAATAGCTATTTTTTTGTGTATTTTCATTGTCCAAGGGCAAAATCGTTATTTTACAGTTAAACTTATTTTTCATCAATTTTTAAGTCATAATGCATTTTTTAGGGTTTTAAACTTATTTTTAATTTTTGGTAATTTTTTAAGGCCAATAGCTATTTTCTGTATATTTTTCGTCGTCCAGAGCAAAATCATCATTTCACACCCCGAGTGCGTTTTTTGATCAATTTTAAGCTCTAACATTTAATTTGAAATCTACTTTCAATTTTTTGGCAAATTTTAGAATTTATTGTCATTTCTTTGTATTAATTCTTGATTTTTTTTATTTAAAAATTTTTTTAATAAAATTAGAATTTTTATTACCGGTGGTGTTTTTGTTATTTTGTAGTATTCTTGGTGACCAAGACAACTAACTCTATAAATACCCCCTTAAATCAGAAAAAATCAGGAGAAAAAAGAGAAACCCTAAAAACACATCTATTTCTATCCTTTAAAGATCAAACACATATTTTTTTACACCCAAAACACACACACTCCATCTTTTTCATTTCAGTTACTGTTCATTGTACCATTCACTGTTTATCTTTAGCTTCAATTTAGAGTATCATCAGATTCTTTTTGAAGCTTCAAAAGGTAAACTCTTCTCTTTATTTGAGCACTTTCCTTTCATTTTTTAGGCGAATCTGATTAATTGTACATATTTATTGGGAATTTTATTTAAGTCATTAGATTCTCTTTGTTTTTTTCCTTCTACTTAGTTTCTGGGTTTTTTTTTTCTTCATTGTTCTTCTTTCTGGGTGTGTTCTTGTTCCTGGGTTTGTGTTTCTTCTGCCATCTTCTGTTTGCTTCCACCATCAGTTTCATCGGACCACCACTAGCCACCATCAAATCATCCTTACCGAATCAGTAACAACCACCCTCCCCTGCCACCGTAAATTACCCAAAATGGCCTCTGTTCCAGAACTACAGCATGCAATCAAATTCCAATCATCGCCACCAGGCCTAATTCACTACCACCACCCCAGTCCCAATCTGTCCCCCCACTACTTGCAAAATCTCAATCCACCACGCCAGTTCCAACTGTCTCTCCATTACCCTAGCATATCAAAACCCAAGTCCACCATCAAACATCACCAAAGCAATCACAAACCACTGCAGGAACTCACAAAAATCAGTCAAAATCACCACTGTAGTTCAGTCATGAACCACAGAAGCAATCCCAATTTCCATCGTTACCAATTGACCTCTAGCTCACCACCACTCTCAATACCCCTGCCCTCCTACTCCACCACAAGCCACCAGCATCCCTCTTTCCACCTCCATTAACCACACACTACCAGAAAACAACCACTCCATCATTCAGAACCCCCAAATAGCCCAACACTAGCCCATGCCCATAACCTGCAATACATAGGATACAAACCATAAACCTCATCAACACACACACACACACACACCACTACAGGGTTTCACAATAAAAAAAAAATCAAATAGCTAAACCACTATCTTCATCCACAATTCCATCACACTTGCAATCAATCCACTATCAGAAATTACACACACAGTTCTACATAGACAAGACACACACAGAGACACGAACAATAACACTGCAAACATGCACAGATTCATATACAAAACCCCTCCACCACCAGAACATTCCACCCCAATGTCAGCAAAAGCCACCAAAAACACACAAACCACTGTTGGTACTACCACAATTCGCCACAATTAACAGCCCCCATTTCCCTCTCTTCACCACTGTTCGACAAACCATTATCCCAGTTCCCTGCGACAAAATTCACACCCAAAACAACTGCATCACAGCCTAATCTGCCAATATCCAAGTCCCAAGAACAACTAAGCTCAAGCCAGGCACAACCATCGTCGACCTTCAAAACCACCACAACCACTACTCACCTCGAATTCCACCACCACATGCCATCATAGCCCATGCAAAACACCACGAAATCAGTCACACAAGCAATACAACACCACCATTAAACTCACCCATTGCTGGCCGAACCACCTGAATCCACCATCACAGTATCAAAACAACAATGCTGGACCACTGCAGACAACCCTATCTCCTCCCACCACAAATCACCAAATTCATTTGGAATCCCCTAGTAGCCCCCATTCCACAGCCCATGCCGTTGCCAATCACCGGCAACCACCATTAACAATCATTAATTACACCCCATGACCGCTAGCTCCTCCATCCCAGGAACATACACAACTCACCCCCACCACCAGTTGTATCACAGTTTCACCCAGGAAGTTGGTGATTTTGGGAAAATTGATTCTTGTATTCTAGTAAAAGAAAGGGTGAGAAGGAGAGATTACAGAGAGAGAGAGAGAGAGATCGAAACGAGAGAGAGAGAATGAAATAGAGAGACGAAATAGGGAGGGAAAAAGCTGGGAACCAGCGAGAGAGAAACAGAGAAAAAAAGAAAAGAGGAGACCAAAGAAAAGAAGAAATAAAAAGAAAGAGAGAAAACCAGTGGAGAAAGGAAAAAAGAGAGAGAGAGAGACAGAGAGACAGAGAGTGAGGTAGAGAGAAAGAGTAAAGAGAAGAACGAGAGGCACAAAGAGGAGAATGAAAGGCAGGCTGAGAGTAAGAAAGATTAGAGGAGATGAAAGCTGGAACACACAAATAAAAAAAAGAGAAGGAAAAAGAGCGAGGAAGAATGAAGAAGAGAAAGAAAAAAGTGACGAAGAAAAGAGGGAAATGAGACGGGAAACGAGAACGAGGAACCAGAATGGGAGAGAGAATTTGGGAGAAATTTTTCAGGAGGGCCTTGTTTTGAGAAGAAGAAGACTCAGGTGATTTTAGGGGAAGCTTGAATCTGGTGTGAAAGAAGAAGTCGGATTGGGAAAAAGTTTTTGGTTAATTTGGGTTTCAATGAATAAATCAATTAGGGATTATTTTTTTGGTGTTTGATATATATATTTTTTTATGATTGTTTCTTTTGCTTAATTCCCTAATAATTTGTTTCTCAATTGGTTTAATTCGCTTTAATTTTGTTAACTAATCAATTTAGCTAACTTCACATAGATAATTAATTTTAGTCTTATATATATATATATATATATATATATTTGCCCTTTTGTGTTATTTGTACTATAACCTGGCTATTCACATTTTGGTCCTTAGGATGTGGTTAATTTCACTATGCATCGTAAGCATTTTTAATTTCTACAAGAAGTCCCTGATCTTTGTGAATTGACCCCTTAGATTTTATATTCTTCCAATTAAGTCTTGCCAACTGCAAACCCTTCATACTTGCTGAATTTACTATCTTGCCCTCCCCCAATTTGCTTTAATTTTCATTTTTATCCCCCTGGTTTGGTTTAATTTTTCATTTTGCCCCCTTGATTAGTTAAAATTTCTAATTTTCCCTTTAATCCCTTAGGTTTGCAATTTTGTTTTTAGGCCTCCTTAGTTTTATAGAAGTTACATTTTTACCCTCAATTTGTTGGTATTTTTATATTTTATGCTTTATTTCCTTAAATAGTGGTACCATTAACGCGTTTGTTCATTTTGTTAGTATTTGTACTGGATCTTCAAAAAGGTACCCCTTACTTTTTAATTTATCTTTATGTGCTCCAATGTGCCTTTATGTGATTTATATGTATGTTTCTTCACATATTTCTTATTTTTACATGCTTTTTGTGTATTTATTTATTTTTTATTATTTAATTTTAAAATTTATTATTTTTGCAAAACGTGTAATACTTTTGTATTTATCTAGTCAATGTAATAGTTAGCTTACATTTTCGTATTTTTAGCAAAATTTTGTATATAGATAGCAAATGTAATTTTTACTTTTTCCCCCCTAAAAATTGTAACTAATCCCCCGGTGTAATAGTTATAGCTTATATGCTTTCGTGTGCTTGTGTGCTTATTTGTTTTACCATTTTTCTTAAGATTTTGCATTTAGATACCATGCCTACGTGTTACGTGCTCCTCAGTGGTATCATGTGTCTTTATATGTTTATTTGCTTTCGATATTATGTTTATTATTTTGATTTATGCTTAATTATTCCATCATCACACTAGTTCAACGCTAGTTGTGATTTTTATCGCTCCTTGCAAAGGGCCTAGTTATCCAACTTCTAAGTCTTGGCTTCTCGGCACTCTTTCACCTACAAGGATGTTTTGTCGGTTTTGGGGTGTTCGAGAGATACATGTGAGTAATGTTCAAGTTTACCAACCTGTGAGACATGGGAATATCGTGTTATTGGTGCTAAATAGGGTTTTGTATAGATTGTATATGCATGGTCATGGCATTTGATATGACGTGATAAGCTCATAAATAAGGTAACATGATATTGGACAATATTGGACTGGACCTTGAGTGTATATTTTAGACTCAATCTTGAACGGTTTTGGGCATGATCTTGATCTCGAACAGTATTTGACATGATTTTGAGCAGCAGTTGACTAGGTCCTGAACAGTACTTGACGTGATCAATCCCTATCTTTTATTGATTACATCTTTACATGATTAAATATTTGTTCTTTTGTGCCATTTGAATAACTTTCCTATTTTAAAAAGTATGCTCTAAAGGATTTTCCAAATAGGATTTTCATAAAAGGACTCACTGAGCATTAAGCTCACCCTTTCGTATGAATTTCTTTTCCTTCAAGTACTTAACCACGGGGAAAAGGGCAAGAAGTGCGAGGAAGAATTTTCTTTTGCTTAGCTTTGCCAAATTGGTAAATGTATTTTGAGGTTTAGATGTCTTGAATGTTGTAATTGTTTTTGAAGATATATGTAAAATTCTAGCATTTTATTCTAACTTTGACATATGACTGCTTAGGATTGAGACCTGAGAAGAGTTAGGCGAGGTTCCCAATAAGGTTTTTAGAGTAGGCCTTGGTTAGAGACACCACAAGTGGTATTAGAGCTTAGACTTGGTTCTATGCCTAGGGTATAAGGTTTGCAGGTATGTCAGGGCAGATTTAGGGTTGAGTTAGTTTGAGTTTGGGATTGGCCAACCCAAGTTGCTAGTTGATGGAAAATACCTAAGTATATATGTTTGAAAAATTAACTTAATTATCTTTCATAGCTAAAATTATAAGTTGAACTATAAGTGAAAAATTTTGGAAACTAGTGTTGTCTAGTTAGTGGAGTGTGACTAGTAAAATCTTTCCCTTATTAGATACTAAGAAATAACTCTAGATATATCTTTCTATATGCATATATTTAAAGTAATAGATTGTGAAAGGGAAAAGAATTCAAGATATCCTGCACTTTTAATAAGTTAGCTAATGAATACCAAATGGGGCTGGTCAACCACATGCATGTTTATCCTACAAGGGAGAGAGATAATACGTGTGCTGGTTGAAGAAGCCAAAAGACCATGGTGTTACATCTTGATAAGGGAAAGAAAAAGAAAATAGGGGTAATATGAAGAAAATTCTTTCTTTATTTTAACTTAGAGACTGAATCCAAGTATATTTACTTCTATTTATGATTATGGTTGTAGAGCATGGCTAAAGGAGAAAATCGGGGTTCGGTCTTACTAAGAAATTAGTTGTTGAATATTAAGAGAATGCTAGACAACCATATAAATATTTTGACCATACAAATGATGGGGATCGCAGATGTCCTTGTCGAGGGAACTACTCCTACCCAAATCAAATTACATTGGCCATGGTAGATAAAAAGAAGCTAATGTCCAGGGATAATGTAGCGGCCTACCGAAAAAATGAGAAATTAAGACAAATGGTGACCAAATTACAAAGTACTATTGGGGATTTGAAAACTATGGTGCAAGAGAGGCAACAAAAGGAATAAGAAATGACGAAGGAGGCCATGGCCTTGGTTAATGAATTTTGGACTAAATGTTAAACTTTGACTCAAAATGCCGAACAAAATTTCTGTAATATAGATTTACCTAATACAAATATAGAGACTAGTTAGTATTGGACCAAGTGACAGGTTAAAGTTTCAAAGGGACATACCTCTTAAGGAGCCAAATTATAAGCAACGATACATGGAATCGTATTTCTGGAATCATAGAGAATCTGCAAGAGCCTTGAAAGTTGAACGCCTGGCATCTACCCTACCTAAGTATGGGTACTATGGTAAGTTTAACCGTAAGGAAAGTGTATGTTGCATAAAAGCCAAGAAATGCTTAAGATGCAAGATGAAAAGCACCGAATTAGAAAATTTCCAAGATGGTAAGAAGAGAAAAGGTCATATGTAAATTATTTCTATCATAGTTAATTAACTACTTTTGATTGAGAAGCGTGTGAGGCTGACTTTGCTTGTGTTATAGAACTAATGTGTATTTGTACATCTTGTCATAAAAACTTGTAGCATATGTATAAAGTTTGTTAGGCATATTTTATGTAAATTACTCTCTTTTTATTATTTTCACCTTTAATTAGGAACGTTTTGTTATATTTTATATGGGACATGAAAGACAACCAAGAGATAGATTCTGTTGAGCTCAGGATGAGACTGAGCAACATGAAAATCCTAAGAATTAACTTGATCCAGCTATAAGGGTTAGAAATATATGGTGCCCAAATGGCGGCAACCTTTACTTGAATGGCATAGTATTTTAAAAGATAAGAGGCTTGTCAAATCAAGGCCTTGATAATTTCCCTACAAACACCCAATCAAATAATAAAGAGATAGATGAAGATGTGGCCCTCGAGCAATTTCAAAAGTTTGGATAGCCAAAATTTACCGAAAAACCTGGCCCAGAGTAGGCCAAGAATTGCCTAGATAGTATGATGAATATTTTTGCCGCTTTGAAGTATTCAAAAGAAAGACAAGTTACCTTCACGATATTCTAATTTAAAGATGTTGCTAGGTCCAGGTGGAACATAATCAGGAATATATGGGATAGAGGAAGTACTGCTTGGACTTCGACTAATTTCACTAGAGAATTCAATAAGAAGTATATACCTTTCATTGTATAAGAGAAAAGAGAAGATGAATTGAAGAGTTTAAAATAAGGAACGAAATCAGTAGCAGAATATGAAGCACGGTTTCATTCAATTGTCCAAATTTGTTAACTATTAAGAGAAAATATGTAAAATGTTTCTTTCAAGGATTGAATTTTGAAATCCGAGAGGTCTTAACTGTTGTTAACGTTGATACATATGATATGGTATATGAAAAAACACGAGTAGAAAATGTGAAGGTCCAACTTAGAGTATATCATTCGTGCAAAAGAGCAAAGCCAAGTGAGTAGATAGAATCAAGAGAGCATGTACCTTATAAAAGATCGAGTTTTTGTAAAAAAGTTCTACAAACCTTCTCCATCAAGGGGAACATCACAAAACTGCAAGGAAGAATTATTTTGAAGAGAAGAATAAGAGTTAATAGTATCCACTGATCTCTCCCTTGTGCTCATCCATCTCTACATGTCCCTTCACTATCTTGTTCTTCCTTTTGCTAGCCTCATACTCCTTGGTTAGTTTTACTTGATCTTTGTGAGCTTCCAATGATGACAACGGTACTAAAGTAATGCCTTTTTTATGCAAAACAAATAAGTATTGATTTTTGAATCTATCATAGACCACTTTGCAATCAAATTGCCATGGATGCCCCAATAACAAATGGCATGCTCTAATACCATTTGATGCGATTGGGGTTGGTTCTGTATGTCATATAAATATCTCCTCAAAGGACCATTTTGAAGATCAGGCAACAATCTGATCCAAAACCTCCTACAGAATTGGACTACTTTATCTATGAATAGTTTAACCACAACCAAACAAATTGATTGAAACCAAACTAATAAAGAAAACCCAAGACCTTACTAAATACCAACGAGAAAAGCCCACTGTATAAGAAACCCCACAAGAATCACTCTTGAAAAGGTAGTAGGAATAGCTCTCATCACCATAAACTATCAGAAACTCGCAAAGAGAGAAAAACCAGTTTTATTGATTTTAATTCATATTGACATAACCTTATTCTTATGTTGTCCAATGCAATTCAACTTGCTTGGTTACCTTTAATTCACCACTATCTCTCACCTATTGCAAGTGATAGGGCTTAGGATGTTTCAATGTCTTCAAACCAAGCTCATCTACCACTAAGAAATTAATAAAGTTAGTGTAGCTACGCGAATCAAGAATAATACTACGTATCTTGTCATTGATGAGGCACCTCGTCTAGAATATGGACTCCCTTTGCAAGTCGCCTCCATCTTCCTTAGATAGCTCATCTAGTGCTTTCCTTGTGATCAATGCCTCTCCCTTCATAGGCGATAAGTCCAACATTCCATTACTATCACTGTCACCTTCCAATGGTAGCATATTCCTATCACTCAAAGAAACACTCTCTATACCTCCACGACTAAGCACGATCATGGCTCTAGTGCTTGGATATTCGCTAGCCACATGACCATATCCTTGGTACCTAAAGAACTTGATATCTTGAGTCCTCGTAAACACTTTTGATTGTCTTTTGCCTCCAACTATACCCTCCTTTAGCTTCATAGCTTCCTTAGACTTTAGGCTAGCTCTTTTCTCTCGCCTAACGGATGATCTATCTTTCCTCTCATCACGATCCCTAATATACCTCTTATAAGATGAGTTCGATCCATTCCTTCTCCTAGCTTTAAGTAGCTTCTCCACCTTTTCAGTTTTTTGGACCAAATTTTCTACCTCAACATAGGATTGAAACTCCATTATTTCTCGAATCTCTTGATTTAATGTAGCTAGAAATCTCGCTATTGTAGCCTCACGATCCTCCACTGCATTAGCCCGAATCATCGCCATCTCTATGTCTTTGTAATACTGATCAGTGGTCCGACTCACTTTGACAATGGTTGTAGCCTTTGATATAGTGTTTTGTAGTAGTGGCTAGGAACAAACCCCCTCCGCATAATCATCATCATCTTTGTTGAGAGAAAAAAAAACAGAGAATGATATTTGATAAAGCTATACACAATACTGTGTAAGGCCCATCTATTATATACATATGTTTAGGGTTTACATAAGATGCAAAATTACTAAAATACCCTTACACATAAAATATTGATTCATAACACTTCTCCTCAAGATGGAGCATCGATATATATCATGCCCAACTTGTTAGAAATAAGAGTAACCTAATTCCCAACAAAAGCCTTAGTAAATAGATCTGCTAATTGATCTCCTGTCCTAACATGTTTAGTGCAAACTAACTCCTGTTCAAGCTTCTCCCAAACGAAATGGCAATCCACCTCTATATGTTTTGTTCTTTTATGGAACACTAGATTATTGGTAATATGAAGAGCTGTTAGGCTATCATACCATAGTTGCATGGTCCGTGGACTACCAACCCCTATCTTACCAAGAAGATGATAGATCTACATAAGTTCATGTGTAATCTATGTCATAGTCCTGTAATCAGATTCTGCACTTGACCGTACTACAACATTCTGCTTTTTACTCTTCCATGATACTAAACTCTCTCCAACAAACATACAATAGCTTGTCATAAATCTCTTATCAATTAAAGACCTTGCCCAATCAGCATCTAAGAACCCTTCAACTTAGCAATGATGATGGTTTTTATAAAGAATTCCACGTCTTAGCTCCTTTAAGATATTTCAAGATATGAGTAACAACATCTCAATGAGCACTCTTGGGTGATGACATGAATTGACTAACCACGCTTACTGCAAATGCAATGTCCAAACGGGTTACTGTAAGATAGTTTAGCTTTCCAACTAACCTTCTATACTTCTCTGGATCATCCAATACATCTCCATCATCATCATCTCTTAATTTCACATAAGGTATCATAGAAGCATCACATGGTTTAATTTCAAAAAGACCTGTCTTAGCTAGTAAGTTTAGGATGTATTTCTTTTCGGAGATAAAGACTCTTTTCTTACTTCTAGATACCTCAATTTCAAGAAAATACTTTAACATACTCAGATCCTTTGTTTAAAATTAAGTGTTCAAAAAATTCTTAAGGGCACTAATCCCTTTACTATCACTTCCAGTGATTACTATATCATCAACATAAACTACTAAAAGGATGCACCCATAACTCGATTGTTTGTAAAAGACTGAATAATCATAAACACTTCTTTGTAGACCAAACTCAATGACTAATGTACTGAATCTTCCAAACCAAGCCCATAGAGATTGCTTCAACTTATACAAAGATTTTTCCAATTTACATACCTTCCTTGACTTCCCTTGAGCAACTAGAGTAAGTGGTTGCTCCAAATAGATTTTCTGACGAAGATCACCGTTCAAGAAAGCATTTTTCATATCAAAGCTAATGTAAAGGCCAATCATATGTAGTAGCAAGAGAGATAAATAAGCAAACAAATGTAAGTTTGATAATAGGAAAAAATGTCTTAGAATAATCAATACCATAAGTTTGGGTATATCCTTCAGTAATGAGACAAACTTTTAATCGTACTATAGATCCATCTAGATTCATTTTTACTACAAACACCCATTTGCTACCGATAGCCCACTTCCAAGAGGGTAAATAGCATAGATCCTATGTATGATTTTGCCCAAATGTTCTCATTTCTTCTTCCATGGCAGCTTGGATCAGACAATGCCTCTGAAATGGATTTAGGAATTGTGATAGAATCTAGGGAGACTGCAAAAAACTAGGATGAGGATGATAAATTATGATAAGACAAAAATGAAGAAACAAGATACGTACATGATAGTCTACCTTTCCTAAAAGCAATGGGAAGGTCAAAGCCAGGATCAGAAGTTGGCTGTGGCGGTCAAGGATCCTGTGACGAAGTAGCAAGTGGAAGTAGTAAGTCACGTTCACTAGTAGGTGCCATGGTTGTTTGCCTTACACAACGAGAGCAAACTGTAAAAGGGGTTGCTGCAATTTGTGTATAATTGTTTCAACTATATAAATGAGAAACTCATCTTCATGCTCAGAAGAAGACTTAAGAAGAACTGAAAAAGGAGTAGATTCAAAGAAAATAATATCTGTAGACACTAAGTAGCGACCTAAAGAAGGAGAGAAGCAACGATATCATTTTGAGTATGTGAATAATCAAGAAATATGCACTTCAAGGATTCGAGTTCAATTTAAAAACTTGAGGTTGAACATCTTGAACAAAACAAGTGCAACCAAATATACAAGGAGATAAAGGAAATAAAATTTGAGAGGGAAATAGAGTCAAGTAGGGTATTTTACCATTCAAGACAGAGGAGGGCATGCGATTAATTAGGAAACATGCAGTAGAAACTGCATTAGCCCAAAATTCATTTGGAACTTTCATGTCAAATAGAAGAGCTCTGGCTATTTCTAAGAGATGTCTATTTTTCCTTTTAGCGACCCCATTTTGCCGAGGTCACGATACATGAAGATTGATGAATAATGCCTTGTTGTGACAAGAAAAATGAGAAAGCAGTAGAGAAATATTCTTTGATATTTCACTTCTCAAAATGCAAATAGTAGAATTAAATTGTGTTTTTGTTTCAGCACAAATGGCAGTGAATATAGAAAAAACTCAGAACAACTTTTCATAAAATAAAACAAAGTAACACGGGAGAAATCATCCACAAATATAACAAAATAACGAAAATCAGCTTTAGAAGTAATCGAACAGGGATCCCAAATATCAAAATATATCAATTTAAAAGGGGCTGCAGCCTAATTGTTTACCCTGGATACATAAGGTACCTTACGATGTTTTGCCAACTGGCATTACTCACGTTCCAACTTAGACACAGAATTTCAATTAGGACACAACTTTTGTAATGTAAGAAGAAAAGGATGACCAAAATGGTAATAGAGTTGAAAAGCAACCGAATCACAAATAGTAGTGCATGCAACTGACCGTGCACAACTGAAGTTGTGTCAAGCACGTATAATCCACCTGACTCACGGCCTCCACCAATAATCTACTTTGTCCTAAGATTTTGAAAGATACAATGGGTAAAAAAAAAATAAACACCACAATTAAGTGAATTGATAATTTTGCTCACTGACAATAAATTGGAAGAAAACTTGTGCTAGTATAGAATTGAATTTAAAGATACAAGATCTGTTAGGTGAATCGCACCGTTTCCAACAACCAGAGTGGCTAAACCGTTTGCTAAGGTGACATTAGATGGACTAGTAAGAGGTAAAGAAAAAAAGAGTACCTTTGTTCCCAGTCATATGGTCGGTTGCACCCGAGTCAATAATCTAATTGTGTAAGTAGTAGAAAGACAAGTTGTAGGATTACCAGTCTAAACTAGTGTAGCAGTAGAGGATGTAGTTGGCTGTTGGAAAATAGAAAGCCTAATAAGATGAGCATAATCATCAGCTGAAATAGTAATTTGAGGCTCAGATTGTAACGCAGTCAGAGTAGGTAACAAACCCTCTTGGGTAGTAGCATTAGCAAATCTCTGTCCAAGTATCTGCGAAGGTTTCCCATGCAACTTTCAATTGTTTTTTATATGACCTGATTCCCCACAACCAAAGCAAATACAATTCTCACTACCTCAACCACCTTCTCTACCACCCCTATTACCACTCTAACCTCCTCGAGTATTATCAGACCTTGATGTTGCACCTATCAATGCTGAAGTATCACTCAACATAGCTCTCTTTGGAGAATCCACTATAGAATCCTTGTTCACGTGAAGAAGGCAAGCATACATTGTAGCACCCTAGAAAATGCACACATAAGAGATATTTTTTTCCTTATTTAGGGCTAAGTTTTAATCCTTGATTCATTAGTTGGGAGATTTCTTGAGTTAATTAGGTTAATTAGCTAAGATTTTCATTTTGAAGCAAGAACACTTAAGTACTAAAGTTAGAATAATTTTACTTGACCATTTAACTTATATTAGTGTTTAAATTTTGACTAGTTCATTTTACTATTTTCTAGTCTTTTGACTACTTGAAATTTTGCTCAATTTTATTCAAAAGTTTCACTTATTTTCTTTTTTTATTTTCTTTTCCCTTGGCTGGAATTTTTCTCTTTCTTTTCTCTCTCTCTTGGCCGAAAATTCTTCTCTCTCTTTTCTTTTCTTTTTGGCCGAAATTTTCTTCTTCTTTTCTTTCTTCTTGTGGCCGGTTCTCTCACTCCCTATTTTACTCTCTTTTGCTTTAATAAATTATGTCTTATTATTGTTTATATTAAGTGATTAGAGTAATAATCTCCACCAATCAAATTAACCCAAGTTCCTACTATTGCATTAAAAGCTCACCTTTTTACTTTACTCTTGTTATGATTTTATTGGTTAATTATTTTCTCACCTTTTCTTCAATTCTTTTTCATTTTTCCTAGACTATTTCTTTCTCTTTTTCTCTCCCCTTGGCCGGCCATCTTCTTTCTTCTTCTTCCCTCATTTTTGCTCTCAACTTCTTGGACTTTCATCTCTCAAGTTGACACAAATCCACCATAGGAAGTGGGCTTCTATCTTTTCTAAGCAAAGTTCTAAGCATATCTAAGGTATTTACCATGAACTTATCTTATTAATTTCATGCTTTAATTAGTTTTTATGCAAGTTTAAGACTAAGTTTCTTGTTAATACTACTTGGAGAAATTAGTTAGAACTTGAGAATTACTTGTTAGACAAAGTGTTCTTGTGGTTAAATAGACTAGTATGTGGCATTGGAACCTTGAAATTTCATGGAGAACATGTTGTTTGGGTGAAGGTTCTTGGAGCATAATTCTTGAAATTTAGTGAAATTTTGATTGAATTTGAGCTTGGATTGAACTAAGAAGTTGTAGAACTTGTTGAATTATGGGTTTGATGATTGAAATCTTGATGAAAAACAAGATTGGAAGGGCCGAAATTTAGGGGAAATAATGCCCAAATTTTGTTAGAAAAACCCTAGAAAAGCCCTAGAATATAAACCCTAAACCCTAGAAAAAAAAAACCTAGAATTTAATGGGGTATTTCTTGAATTTTCTTACTAAGTTAATTAGGGTTTAAATCGAGTTTTCATTAGATTATTTCTTTCAAATTGCAGGACCCGATAGTGAGACCCGACCTTTTTACGAGATTTTCTCATAGGCATTCTAGGTGAGTGTCTTTATGTGTGCATGATGCATGGAATGTGATAATTTTATTTTGTCATTATTATGCTTAACTTGCAATTATTATGTGAATACATGCGTTATATGAGGAAAGATGTGTACTTTATCACATCTATTCCACAATGTGTTACACGCTTTCATTATTTAAAATGTTATTTGTGTGTGAGACTACCGTGACTAACTTCACCGTTATTCCACGGATAGTCAACTCGGCTGCAAGTGGGAGGTCATAAGGTGCTGGGTGTTTTAGGGTGTGATGTTCTTTCCTTTTGAGTTGTGAATCCTCAAAGAGGCCAACTCCGAAATGAACTTTCTTGATTGATTCTGGGCCCTCCAGGGGTGAGATTTTCTCCCCCAGATGTGGTAGCTTGTACGGAGGTTATAAGGTGATTGGCGGTTAGGGCTTATGCTTGATAAAACTGATATGTTCTTTGATAGAGACCTGAGCTATTATCTCGGTCCAAATATCGTGGCTACATGATCAGTACCTGCTCCTCTACGGTTAAGCTTGCTTCCGTAGTTGAGCCCTGTATCCGCCATTGACTACATGTTAATTAAATTGCTCATATATTATTTATTTAATTTATTGATTACTTTAATGACCAAAATAATGAGTTCTTGATATGATTGCATGAATTGGACATTCACTGGGCTATTATAGCTCATTCCATTTTATTTGTTTTCCTTTACTCAGGTTACCTGAAAAATTAAAGCTAGACCAACTGGTTTTGATTATTATGGGTGTTTTAGTTATTGTAATAGCTGAATTGTGTTAGGCTATTTTTGTGAAAATTATGTAAATTATGACATGTAACATTTTGATGTGACTCGTATCTTTAAGTTAAATAATAAGAGTGTATTTTATTTTATTCCATTTTATTTTACGTTAATTTATTTTAATCTATGTACGCTTCGACATTTGCGTGGGTACGTGTATCGAGACCTGGCGAGAGCTAGGCAGGCAGTCCGCTAAGCCCTTTGGTGCGCCTCTGGGTAAGGTGGGGCTGTCACATACATATCACTTAAAGTAGTTGGAATTTCTTACCCAACAAATAATTGAGTATGAATCACCTTATATTTCGAATCTAACCCAGCAAGAAAATATTGCATTACCTGTAACTCATCCTGTTCCTGCACCTCTTTAACATCATTGGTTATAGGAAACACTATTTTTTTTCTCTTCAAAAGCTTGTTTCACATCCCTATAATATTCAAAAAGAGATTTTCCCCTTTGATCAGCCCTATAAACACTTTGCATCAGGTTATGCATAATAAGTCTTGCTTGCTTGCATACAAAAATTCAGCATACTCCCACAATTCTTTCGCTGTATTACAATAATTAAATAACATTGATAGTGCGCATTTAGTAAGTGTTAATTATGTGTTTTTCCATTATATTTTAGTGTTTTATTATTTTTAAAAGTTGATTTTACTTGGTTTTATATTTTGTGTCGTTTATAGATGCTTTGGTGTATTTGGTGCAATTTGAAGTAGAAAAGGCAAATTTTAGAAGAGTTTTGTTCGTAAGGCATGGGCATGCTATATCTGAGAAACTAAGCAACGGGATTAAAAGTAGAAACTTCCTATTATAACTCAAGCTGCATCTTTTGTGTGAGATTTTGGAATATCAGCAGATTTCTAGGAATCAATTATTATCTTTTGTCAATTAGAATCAATTAGCATTATAGGAAAGTATTATTAATCAATTAGACTTCTATCTAAAAGGAAACACTTCCTTTTGTGATAGGATTCTAACTAGGATAGAAAAAGTAAGAATTTGTGAGAATAAAGAGAGGAATGACCTCTCATTCTTGACTCTCTCTCTCTCTCTCTCTCTCTCGTTCTCTCTTCTTGGGAGGAGCGATCTCTTTTCTTTACTGTTCGTTGTTTTATTTTTTCCTATTTAGTTTCTTCTCGATGAGAAGAAACTAAAACACTTTTCTGGTTAAAGGAATATTGAAGGATTGGTTCTACAAACTGTGAGATCTAATTTATCTTTATTGTTTCTTTCGATTATTGATATATGTATATCTTTTGGTTTTAGCGCTTAGGATTATTGTGTTGAATTAAATATTAACGGCCGAATATTTAGTTCTATCATATAGTCCTCTGTCATTCAAAATAGTTGAATTTGTAATTGTTTAACTAGTTTGATACTTGTGACAACTAATTTGAGGGATATACAATCTAATTTAAATGAACCCTTGTAGGTGTTTGTTGATTAGAATTGGACTTTTCTAATTCGTATTGCAATTGTGAGATTAAATTCTATGGTTGTATCTAGATTGTCTCTCAATTAGGGAAGTAATTAACGGTTGTACCTTGATTACCGAAACGGTAAGGAAGAGTTGGCTGTTAGATTGTATCAACAGTTATAACCAATTTATCAATAATTGTTAGAATTCATCCTTGCATCAATGATCAGTCGAATGAACCAATTCCAATATCATTCCTTTGGCTAGAGCTTTGTCACTTGATTTCTTTTAATTTATTTTCTGCAATTTTGTTTATTTCCTTTTGATTAATTGTTTTTAATTATTTCAATCCCCCCCTCACTTTGGTGACATAGGAATAGATAAATCGACCAATCCCTGAGGAGACGACCCTACTTATCACTATATTCAAAATCATCTTTTAGTGAGTAGGTTTTTAATATTAATTTTTGTGCAGTTGACATCTGTCCAACATGGCTACTAAGTTATCTAAAGTCCTTTCAATCTGGTTGAAGAGTTATTAATCTTTCATTAGCCATTTTTTTCATGATGCAATTTCACTTTTAGCAGGCGGATCTTTAGTAAGATGATCCGATAAATCCTGACTCGTCAAATATCTTATAATTGTTCGTTTTCATTAAAAATAGCTCTCCCTCCCTATTAATAATCTATCTGTGATTTTAGAGGAAGATGCAATCACTTCAGTAACTATTTTCTTCTCAATATTACTCTCAGCCATCTCAAACAATCACAAAATATCTACTATGTACTAATTGAACTGATTGCACCCCACAATTTTGATGAACAGTGCCAAGTGAATAGTACCTCCCGTGAACAATTCCGTGAACAGTGCCTCCGTGAATATAGCCGCAAATAGTGTTGTGAATTGTGACTATGCAATTAACCCTCTATATGGTATGAATCTCCCTTGGTATGCACCTATCAAACCCTCATGTCCGTGTCTAGATCGTGCCCTTACGTATAACCTGCAATAACCATCTGTGTTGCACTAGGAAAAGAAAGAGGAAGAGACAACGGGTAACTGTTTTAAATCTTTAATTGACATGAGCAAAGAAGAGAAGGAGAAATAATTTTTTCCCCTTTTAAGTTAATGTGGCTCTGATACCATGTTGAGAGAAAGAAAAAGAGAACGATATTTGATAAAGGGTACACAATAGTGTGTAAGGCACATCTATTATATACATGTGTTCCGAGTTTACATAATATGCAAAATTACTAAAATATCATTACACATAAAATATTGATTCATAACAATCTCTTCCGAAGTGTAGGCACAGCTTTCTCCACATCTCTTTCTAGGAGTGGCCAACTGATCCCAGTACACACATGCATAATCTAACAACTCCACTGCTACCAACTTTACCTTTTTCTTCTCTAAGTAGATATGGTAGTCAAACACGTGTTTCACCTTGCGCTCCTATTCCAAGTATAGCTTAGGACTACCTCTACCTTGGAATGTAGGAATTTTCATTTTTATGCTTCCAAGGTTGCTACATACTCTCCGCTTCTTAGCCTCCTTTTAGCCACTTTATTGTCATTAGAATACTCTGATTCATCAATGTTTTGGAGATAACTTGAGCTAGAGATATTAGAGTGAGATGATTCATGATGTATGTTGAAGCTAGGAGAATGCTCTATAATTCTTATGAAGGTATCAAAGTTTGATTCTCAGTTTGCAGTGTCAAATTTCCAAGTTACCAAAGCATTCTTGTGCGGTGATGCTTTTTTGACTATATCTCAGTTTTTTAGCCATATCTTTGTGCACAAAAATCCAAAAGACCTCATTCTTATACTCTAGGAAATTTAATTCAAAGCAATACAACTTTTATATTTTGAGAAAAAGCTAATTCGGCCAACTTTCTTATCAAAACCATGGCCGAACTCGCACTACCAGTTGGGCCGCTGCTACAGTTTGTATGTTAGTGAATGAACCCATGGCTAATCCATGGTGTGGGTTCGAGTGCAAGTTCAGGCCACAGATGTGAGAATTTGAGGCATGTTGGGGCTATCTTTTATGGAGATAACTCGTACTCTTTTTGGAAGGCTAAAATATTTTTTTAAGTTTTAGAGTGCTAGAAACACCAACAGAGGGATTTTTAAGCCCTAGAAAGATAGATCGAGTAGCATAGCATAGCATAGACAGAGAGAGAATAGAATAGTGAAAGTCTCTCTGAAGAAGATTTTCTCCCATTGAGAGAATCACCACCATAGATTAGGAAATCTCTCTCTAGAACAACAAGTTGGAGGAATCTCTTGTACAACTCAAGATTGGATGGAATAGAGATTGGAACCTTGTTCATCAATCAAAGAATAAGTTTTCTTTGCTCTATTTTTATCTCTTTCTTAATTCTTATGGATTTATATATTAAATTTTTTATCTTTTATGTGAAATCCACTATGGGTGTTTGATTTGTGAACCTAGGGTTAGAGGAAACTAATGGGTTTATGCATATAACATGGTTGTAATTGGTTTATCTTATCTTGTATTTGTTTTTCTCTATTTTGTGACGTATGGATTTGTAGTTGCCTAACCACCAACTATGAATTGATAATCGTTATTATGCAACAAGAATTGGTAATAATAATGAAAAAGGAATACTTTAAGTCTAGGTTGCATGTCATAAGTCTAGGTTGCATGTCAGAATACTTTAAGTCTAGGTTGCATGTTACATGAGAGTAGTGGTGCTCCTAGGTAGGTCAATTAGGCAATTCATATGGCTAATGAATCAATACTAGTATCTTTACCACGAGAGTAGGAAAGAACTAGTAGAGAGCTAATCGTTAACTCGTCACGAGAGTGAAGGTTAGGTATAGTTGGGATTGGACCCTAAACCAGACAAGAACCAATAGTTTGAGTTAATCCTTTCATTCATATATATGGTCATTAATTGACTCTATTCCCTAGAGTTTTAAGATTGTGAATTTTCTCCAATATTGTTATTCTATAGAGGAGATTGTTTTATTTAATGCTTTGTCAATTTTCTATTTTTATGTTTACTTTGATTGTATAGATAATAAAATCAGGGATAAAACCTTAGTACTTCTATAACATTATCTTGTGGGATCGATCCTGTTGCCCTATACTTGATACGATCTGTGCACTCGTAGTATATAGAGTAATTAGGTTTTATAACTTGATTGTTTGTGTGATTTAGCTGAGACTATTTGGTATATTTTGTTACCCTAATTACGCTCCTATCAAATAGAAAAATGAGAGGTCAAAGTATTGAGAAAGAGAAAATTGCAGTTTTGGTACCAAATATTTGGGGCATCGGCAGTTTCAATCCCTAAAGTTTAGACAAAAGCAAATCTTGTATCAAATATTTCAATTTTTGAATACATTTAGTCCTAGTGACTATTTTTCTCAAAATCTTATCAGAATCTAGTCATTATGAAACTCACGTGATGATTATAAAAGTTTTCAAAAAGAACTGAAAAAGAAAAAAATTAATTGCCATAATTTATAATCAAAGGCGCAGACGCGAATGCACTAGCTAGACAGATTTTTCCAATTTTATCTACTTATTTATCATTTATGAACTCAAATTAGTGCCTTTAACTACAAATTATGACAATTCAGATTGTTCTTCTTTAATCTAATTCTTTTTGGAAATTTTATAACCGGCATGTGAGTATCACTTGACCAGATTCAGATAAGATTTTTGTAAAACTGGTCAATAGAACTAAACACGCTTAAAAATTGAAATATTTGGTACTAGATTTGCTTTTGTCCAAACTTTAGTGACTGAAACTGCCAATATCCCAAATATTTAGTACCAAAATTGCAATTTTCTCTATTGAGAAATAAAGAAATTTTCCTGCTAAAAGTGCTGTAGCAATGTCAAGGGTAGACGAATTTAGCTAGGAATTTTAGGAAGAAATTCTTTGAAAGAGGGAGGAATGTGAAAACTTGCAAAATTATACTTTGATTGCTTTAAGCACCTAATAATTTAACTAATTAAGTTATAAGGAATAAAACAAAAAGAAAGAAAATGGAGAAAAAAAGGCAGCTGAAGCTTTAAAAGTAATGGAAGGATTTAGCTCAAGGTTAACACTAGAAAATGGGTGGAAAATGCATGCATAAGCTATCCAAATTCTTAGATATTGATGGTGAAACAATTGATGACTCAAGCTACTCCATAGTTACATTATTAAGCTAAGAAAACAAAATAAAAAGAAAGAAAGAAACAAGAGGAAAACTAGCTTGCGCTTTGAGATTGAGAATGAAAAGTTTAAGCATGAGGTGGCATGATTTTAGAGAGTATGTAATGAAGCAGGCTGGTCATCATGTTACTTGCAAAGTATAGCCATGGATAAGTGAAGAAAAGCGAAGAAAAATCAAGAGAAAAACCGGGAATGAAGGAACAAAAAATGAAAAGAGATAACCTAAAAACAAGGTAGGAAAAACTTGAAGAAAGCTTGGATTCTAGGTGAGAAACTAGAAGCTTTCGGAAACCAATTCTCGGAAATGATTGGGGTTTTGACTTGGCAAGTTAAACTAGCATCCCTACATGCAACAGTATTACAAGAATTGCTGGGAATGGAAGGTTAAAGGACCAGAAGAGACTAGAGAACGAAAGGAAGTCTTGTGAGCAAGTTGAAGGTAAGTTTGGATACAATGTCTTGGTAGTCATAAATGATGCCCAAAGAGAATGTTAAGTTTGCAAGTTCCACCATAACTTAAACTGAAAACGTCACATACGTCTCCCTTAATGAGTGAAAACCAAGTTCTCTTTCAACATAAGAGAAAAACACTTGTGCCCAGCGATCCAGTGTTGACACTTACCAAATTTTTGGTGCCATTGTGTTGGTATTTGTTTTTAAACCATTGAAGAATTTCATTTTGATATCCATTTGATGAATTACAAAATTATATATAAAAGCAAGTACTAACACCCTGATTGTGGCTATTCTCACCAATGAAGACTAGGAATCGAAACAATCAGCACCTTTCTGTTTGAGTAAAATATTTAACAATTAACCTAGCTTTAAACCAAGTTTTTTAGAATCAGACCGGACCAGTCGATTCAACCGGTTCAATTGCGAACTGGTCTTGTGACTGGTCCGATTTTGTACAAAAGCCGCTGGAAAAGGGTGGACCGGTATGAACTGAAATAAACCGTTTGAACCGATAATAACCGAACGAATCGGAATTCAGTATTTTTTTTGTTTTTCCATATTATTAGTTATTTAAAAAAATAAATCCTAGCCCAACAAAACCCATTTTACTTCTTCTCAGCCTAGTCGTTCCTTCCCTACCGACTTCCACCAAAAGCTTCCAATTTTTCTCCCAATCCTTCTCCAAAGCAAATTTTCTTTTGTCTTGCCCCAATTTCTTTGATCTAATTCTTAATCCAAGCTTGTTGATCATTCTTTGATATCAACTACAGCTTCTTCAACCTGCGTTCAAGAAAAGCTTTGGGCTCTTTTCCTCTGCAGCAGGTAAGTTCAATTTTCTTCTTTACAGTTAAGGTCCCATGAACTGTTCAAGATGTCCAATAGCTTCCATTGTGTAAAGTTCCTCTTTGAAGTTCAAAAGTTTGCTGATTGATGTTTTTCATTTCGTAAAATTACAAAAAGAAGACGTGTAAAAAAAAAAAAAGTAGATAATGCTAATAATGGTTTAAATAAGGTCGTTAGATTGGCTTTTTGAAGTATTCTTAAAAAAAATTCTTCCAATTTTCAAGCATAACTGGGATCTATAGAATTAGTAGATTTTCTTAATGATTTTTCTTTTGGCTACATAGTTGTGAGCAAAGAGCTAGATTGTTGAGTCCCTGTTTATGTTCCCCTATCAAACCAATGGCTTTGAGCTAGGAGCAGGATGCGATATTTGTTTTTTATTGTGAAAAAGTAGTAAAGGAAGATGAACGGAAAAGAAAAGCACAAACAAGACTCTGACATTTAAGCGTAATGGTTGTACTACATCATGCAATTTTGACAGAATCCTTTGCCAAAATGTCTAAATTATGGGATATCAAACATGTGTCTTTTTTATTTTTTGCATGATTGACTTTCTATATGATAAAAATAGGATAGATCTTTGCACTTGATTCTATACATAAACGGGTAGGAATACATATATTCCAATGCGACCTGTTGCCCTAGTCCAGAGAAATTTTTAGGTGAACTAATAAGAACATGAACCGCCAACCAATAGATGTCATTTACCCAGTGGAACCAACTCATCATCAATAGATCTTTGTGGCATTATTTGGTGGATAATCACATTGTTCGTAGTCCCACTTTGGACTTGCGAAAGAATTTAGCCTTGTTTGTTTTAAGATGGACCAGCTTCTCATTTTCATATACTCTTGTTTGTTTTGGTTTTCTTTTGTTTTTGCATGCATATACTTCATCTCTTTCTCCCCTTTTTTTTTGGCGGATAAGTTAAGTGAATAATGAGTGCATTTCATTACATATAGGCAGAATACTTCAACTACATGATAAAAGGACACGAATAAATACAAAGAAGACATGGATCCAAGAACCGTAGGTATGGTGTGAAGATCCTAAGAGATGAGTTATGCCACCGTACGCAAAAAATTTGACAAATCGAATTCTTGAAATTGCAATTAAAGAAAATCATTGTATTTTAATTCACGCTACTACCTTATGCATATAGATTACTTTCAAGATGCATATAATTTATAATATCAAATATGCAAAGGTGCAATTATTTTTATATATCTTACCTGCAGCATTCATGACGTGTCGAGTTGGCAATTTGGCATTTAGAGTTATAATATTAGAATAAATAATGGTTTCAATCTTCTCAAATGTGGTCCTAAAGTTTCTGATGGTGCAGGAATCTGTTGTAAATTAAATTAAATAGAGTTGTTGGCTTGTGATGACAATGGAGGGATTTTGTTGTTCAAAATATGAACTTTGAGCATTAGTTGTAAATTTGATGATGAAAATGATGATAATCAGCACTTAGACTTCTTGGTACTTGTTTTATGAATCTTTTAAGTATGTGAGAGAAACTAAGCATGTACTTTAATTAGTATTTGAATTATTCTTATTAGTCTTATTTATGTTTGTAGTGATTTTATGAAAAACCTTATGATGATATGCATGATTCTCCAGGTTTCAACTATCATTTGTAGGAATTTTTTTTTTTGATTGTTGGGGGTAAAAAAGCAGTTGGACCTCTGGTCCAACCGATCCGACCGATCCAACTGTGGCCGGTTCGGTTCTAAAAACATTGCTTTAAACTTGTCAATGTTTCCATCTACTTTTATTTTCATTTTGAAAATCTATTTACAGCCAATTGGTTGATAAATCAACCAAACTCTAGGTCTTATTTCTATAATTGAGTCCACTTCCATGTTTACTTCTTCCTTCCAAAATGTAGTATCTTGTCATTTCATTGCTTCTTGAAATGTTTTGGGATCAGCTTCAAAATTAAAACAATATGGAATTTGGTTACTGATAATTTTCCTTTCACCTTCAACCAAGAACATTAAGAAATTGGAACCAAAATGTTTAGGTTTTCTCTTTAGCACTTTTGAATCTCAATAATTTCACTATTGTAACAAATTGTTAGCTGAGATTTTTAAAAATATTGTCATTTAATTTGAAATATATTTGCATCAATTTATTTAAAATACTCTTGACTTAATAAGAATGTCTATTAAAATTGAATTAGTAGGTTATATAAACATGAACATACAGGTGTTGGTATGCTATGCATAACCTAAGAGAATGCACTCGATATCTTTTTCAACCAACCTTCTTTTCTTGGTTTCAAGTAATTTGATGATAGCCTTATATCCCCAAACTCTCTATTGGTTCAAAATTCTAAAATTTATATGGGGTAGTTGAACTCTTTTTATTTAAAACTTTGTTAGAATATAACAAACAGTAAGTAATGCTTCACTGGAATCTCTAACTTAAACTAGAATTTAATAGCCATACATTAACAATTTCAATTAAGGTTTGATTTTTGTGTTCTACTACACCATTTGTTGTTGTGTGTAAAGAATAGTAATTGTTAGGTAGGCCATAGAACCAAATCGGTTTAGGGTGCATTTCTCTTTTGTTCATGACTTGTGTGTGTGTGTGTATGTATACATGCATATATATATGTACGTACGTATGTATGTATAGCATTTCTTTATCATTTATATACTTGTTATTTGTTATATCTGTTCATTTAATAAAGTCTATAGAATATCAATTGTGTATAGGAGATTGTAAGGGTTACAATAACAAAATCCTTATTCCATATAAGTTGTATCCTATAAAGTCTCTAGTCATATTATTAACAAGATTGAATAGAATTTATATGGATAGACAAGCAAATACATTGTCATTGACTTTAATTAGAGTAAGTTATAGTCAGTCTCATCGACTATGGTGTGTGACTAATCAGTCCTAGAATAGAGTTATAATTAGGGTGTTTAGGTTAGGGTTTTTGGGTTAGTTTTTATGTATTTTTATGAATTTTGTTCAATTATTGCTATTTTTGCTTACCTTGAGTTGACAATATTTAAGCATTATTTACTTGTGAAATTTGTGTGCTTATGTACGATTTTACACCTTCCATCGCCAATTGGGATTAATGTGGATGATAATTTAAAGTGCGTAATAGATTGACTTGAAGATATGATGGTTGTAGATATGGAAACTGGGACTTTGAAAAGCTAGTCTGGTGGGTTCCTAGGCAGATTGTGGCACGGATTGTAGAATTTCCTCCCCTTGATGGAAAGAACCCAGACAAGATGATTTGGCAGCCTTCACACTCAGGTGACTTCACTTTAAAATCTACTTTTATGGTTGTCCAATCGTTGGATGTTCATTCATTTATTTTTAGTAGAATTTGGCACCCGGGTATCCTTTTGAAAGTTTCATTTTTTATCCTTAGAATGTTAAAGTATAGATTGCCAGTTGATTCCATCATGTGTAAGTTGGGGTTTCATGTTGTATATAAATATTTTTGTTGCAAGTTTCCTGCAGTTGAAACATTGGATCATGTCTTTTGTGGAGGCAAGTTGGCCAAATATGTGTGGAACTTTTTTGGGTGTGTGATTCGTTTGAATTATAGGGGCTCTTCTATCAAGGCGTTTATTGGTGCTTGGTGGTGTTTGAGGACAAAGAATAAGTTTTTGGGCTTTGTTCATCAATTGGCTTCCATGTTAATTTGATGGAAGTTGTGGATAACAAGAAATAATATAGTTTTTGGGGGTGTTTTGCCAATACCTAAAGTGGTGTGTAATGACATTTTCATGGAGTTGAAGGATTTGTTTAACTTGCAATTTCCAAATGTTAACTTTCCAGCTACTAACTGGAGGAACTTTTTTGGAGTGTTAAATGGAGTTCTAAAACTTAGCATAGATAGATGTTCCAAAGGTAAACTGGGTCGTGCAGGTGGCGGAGGAGTCTTGAGGGGTTGTAAGAGAGAGTTTTATTGGCTTTTTCAATTAATTTGGGTGTAGCTAATAGCATTCAAGCAAAGGCCAAAGCACTTATATTTGAGGTTCAATGTTGTTTACAATATGGCTATGCTCTATTGTCAATTGAAAGTGATTTGCAGGCTTTCATTCAAGTTCTTAAAAGTTATTTTCATTGTCTATAGTCTATTTATAAGGAAGTTCGGCCGTTATTTCAATTTGCTCGCTACTTTATTGATTTGCATCATTGTTTCCAAGAAACTAATTAGGTTGCTGATGTCCTCTCAAACATTGGTGTTGAACATACAAATGACAAGATTTGAAGATCTGCTAGCTCAGGCTCAAGGCCCTCTTATATTAGATAAGCTTCAATTTCCTAATTTTCGTAGAATAAAATAGAATTCTTGTAGAGGGAAATGTATTCCCAATTTATTTTATGAATTTTCTTGTAATAATTGAGGAATGGTATTTGTTCCCCTCATATATATTTATTATTTTTTATTTTTAATAAAATTTAGGGGTGGGGTCCCTCTCTGTGTACAGGGTTTTGCCAAAAAAAAAAAAAAAAAGGAGTGGCTAAAGCTGCTTAGTAAGCTGAGTTCTTAAGTCAAAAGTAAGGGTTAGAAGGCTTTCCCTCGAAGCACCTCACGATTGAATGAAGGAAAATGTGAAACAAACATTTTGTTCATTCCCGTGCCTGGTTCCCGATCATGGAAATGGTCAAAGAGCACATTGGTTCCCTCACCTGGTGCTGCCGTGCAGGAACAATGTGGTAATTTGCAATTTTTTGTGCACACAAGACAACTTTTGCCAATTGAACCCAACCTCTTAAGAATCTATTTTTAAGTGTCTTTCTTGTAATTTTAGACTAGTGACATGGTGTGAATTAGGTGTAGAAAATTAAAGTAATATGCACACAAAAGTCAAGTAATAAAACTTAATCTTCCAACTTTACCGCAAGTATACAAATTGTTATAGTATAGGAAATTAAAGTCGAATCTCACAAGGAACCAACTAAAAACAATTACTAGAGTTTTATCACTTGCTTTATTATTTAAGCAACGATTAATTGAGCGAGTATAATTGTTTAGAATGTAACTAGAAAGAAAAACTTGTAGATGTGCAAGAATTCTTGTAGAGAAACAAGTATGAAACAAGTTCTAGGGTAATGAATTCACTAATAATCGATATTAAGGTGTAGAGATCACTAACTTGCCAACATGAACTTGACTTGTTTAGGAATGTAATTCTATTTGTATCAAAACTTGTTTTCACAATGAATTAATTCAACTTACCTATTACCATGATAAAACTGAGTTATATGCATGAATTGCTTCATTAAGTCCTCTTAAGCATAATAATCCATGTATTAATACTTAAACTCAAGTATTCATTTTTCATTATTAAGAACAAACTTAATTGAACTTAACAACTAAGATGCTTTGCATGTGATGGCCTTTCATATACAAAGGCTAAAAACTTGAATAAATGAAGAAACAAAGGCAAGAAGTGGCAAGCATAATTAACTATGAGACTTAATATGGATTCATAAGTTTTATCAAAACCCTGGAAGTAAGAATTTAGCTCAACATAGTTGCTTCTAAATCAAAACATGTGATTTGTAGACAACTAGCCATAGCAATCAATATAAATGAAAGATACAAAGTTAAAGAAAGCTTACTCAATTGATGAATGGCTTCAAGAACTTGTATTCATTCCACAAGAGTTGCTACAAGAGTATTTGGACAAGAATTTCTCTCAAACTCACGATATCTCAATTATTAGCTAAGAGAATTCTAGCAATTCTCTACAAATTCTCTAACTTGGCATGCACTCAATTCCCTACAGATGACTTCTATTTATAGACAAAGTTCCTACAAGTCATTTTTCAACTAGCAAATACATTCAATGCATGGGAATGATGAAGATCCTTCTTGGGATTCTAAAATTGCACAAAAGTCTTCATTTGTGTTCCCAATAAAATCTACAACTTGCAAAACCTTGTCTTCCACTGAAAAGTCTTCAAAAATAGCTAGAGGATAAAGCAAGTTGAAGCAGCTAAAAATTGGAAGTCGAGAGCGATCAGTGGATGGTTGATCCGCAGATCCCAATTTTGGGCCCACTTGTGCCAAAGTTTTCTGGGTTGTCACTCCACGTGTTCTGGTCCTTTTTCATACATTTTCATGCATTTTTGTTGAGTTCTCCATTTCCCAAATTTTGCACAATTAATTTTTCAATAATTCTCCAATTTGCTCAATCTATTTAATCACTTTGAATCCACTCTAATTTTGATCTGTTTTTACTCCAATTGATCCAAATTGAGATTAAGTATGGTGAATCTGCAAATATAAAAGAATTGTGCATTAAATTGCTCAAAACAACAACTTAGCTTTAAAACCCTAATTCGGTAGAAAACCCTAATTATTGGAAAACAAGTCATTTGAAGCCAAAGTTACTATAATTCTACTAAAACATACCAAAATTCATAATAAGATATACAAGAATATTAGCTTATTTATCACTGTCAACTAGAAAGGATTCTATATATCAAGTGTTTCAACCCTAAAAACACACCTTCACATTTAGTATGTTAGATTCTTAGAGTAAGAGCAACTCAAGGGCATTGGCAAGGAGAATTGCAACAATAAATGAGGAAATCTCTGCAACAACAAAGGGAAAACCATAAGCATCTCATGATAATGATTTTTTTTCCGCTTTGTTGTTTATTAGATTTGTTTTTCATAGTTTTGAACTAATTTTCTTAGGATCTAGGTAGGTTGAACTCTAATTCATTTGTTACAAATTTATTTCATTGATTCATGAATAAAGCCTTCTTTGTTTGGATTTACTTGTGAATTTATTGTGCACGGCCCTTGATTCAATTAATAATTTCAATTAGGTAAATTGAGAAATTGCCTATTTGAATAAATCACTTCACAAATAAAGAAACCTACATGAATCACTAGAGATAGGATGCCATAGGTTTTTTTTGGTTAGATTCAAATCTAACCACATCAATAAAATCCATAAAAACTAAGACATCCTATTGGGTGAGAACAAATTCTAATTAATCAACCAAAGGATAGTGGCTATATTTCTTGAGAAAGATTATAACCTAATTAGAGGATTCTAAGGTCTAAACAATCAAAGAGTTATTCATTAATCAAGAATCAATCCTTAACAGGGAAGAATTAGCGAAATTCCAAATCTAAATCTCACTTTCAATAATTATTGATTCCTCTTGTTATTCATCCTTGCTTGTTCATTACTTGGTTTTACTTAGTTTATATAGTTATATTTAGTCTAAAGTCACCATCCATTGTTGAGGTTAGTTAATAAAAAGAGTGTGATTACTAGTACTCGTAGTCTCTGTGGGACGGCACTCGGTACTCATGTACACTATATTATAGGAACGATAGGTGTATTTGCCGAAAGTATCTATAGTATAGCGTGGTGTATATCAGTGACACCTAAGTTAATATGTGCATACTTGTTGGAGAATAAGTTTGATAACTGATTCGTTAAGGAACATAATTTTGGCATCATAACTCTTGAATTCACCAAATATTAGCATCCATTAGCATCCTTTTAGTAGAAATTACTATTGGGTTTGGCTTGTCTTTTTCGACCAAGTGAAGTGTAAGATGGGAACCACCCACTATGTAGGGTTGGCAAGGGGTGCTCCCTTGCCAAGGTCAGGAGTTTGAAACCCTAGCCTTGGCAATTAGGAAGGGATAGGAGAGAAGGGATAGTTTAGCAATTATATTGGGAGTCACACTACAATTGTGTACAGTAAAAACTTAGAAGCCTTACTCCAAATTGTGTGAGACAAAAATACCTTATAACATTGTAATGAGAATTGATAATTGATTTAAAAAAAAAAAAGTGTAAGATGGGTGTTAAAGTATGAAACATCCAAACATTAATCAATTTTTGGAAGGCTTACAAAACAGAATTCTATGTTTGTACTCGTACTTTTATACAAGTTGATAATAATTCTAGTTTCTCTATTCAACGTTTAGTTTTCAAGTTAGACCTCTTCGTGTTTTTTATACTCCATTTTGATTGATGGATTTGGATTTTAAAATATGAAGGATTTTAAATGACATTCAATATGAGTAATTTTTAAATTCACCAATTTTAACCCCTTCAAATTAAATTTGAAGTTAGTGGATTTTAAATTCAAATCTATCATGAGTAATCTACACAAGCAAAGAAATATGGGCGGAGAATTTGAAATCTAAATCCACCATTAAAAACAAACCATTAATGAATTTGATTGTTAGACATCCAAAAGCAACATCAACCTTTAAGCTCTGGACAGGCATGGACATCTATGCGTGGAATGCTAATAACTTTGCTAATTAAAAAAAAAAAAGTTAGTAACTCCGTTGGAAATACCAAGCTTATAAATATCATTGTCATCTGCTTTGGTCACTTATCATACACTCCCTTTTATTTATTAGCACGGCAGTTGCTATTACATATGGTTTTTGTTGAAAATTAAACAATAGCATCTTAATTACTCTGACTCAGCGATCACTGCCAATCCTGATCCCAAAGGTCTTCTATGCACAGTTGCATTACTTGGATTCATTGGATCCTTCGAGGTAAAAGGATTTGGTGGAAGACTCAGATTCTCTCCATTTCCTTCAAGCATATGAAGCACAAAAGTAATTGAAGGGCGATCTACCGGGTTCCACTGGATGCACCAAAGTCCCACAATAGCCAGCTTTCTAGCAATTTTATCCTCTTCATCTTCCTCAACTTGAATTCTCAAGTCTTCTCCATTAACCAAACGTCCATAAGCCCATTCGGGGAAGTAAACTTGGCTAACATTTTGCACAGTTACATCAATATTCTTTCGTCGTCCAACCATTTCAAGCAACAGCATCCCAAAACTATATACATCTGATTTGAAAGACACATTTCCAAAGTGCCTGGAGAAGACTTCAGGGGCAATGTACCCCATAGTTCCTCTTGCAGCAGTCATGGAAACAGCACTTCTTCCCTTTTCACACAGCTTAGCCAACCCAAAATCTGATATTTTTGGGTTAAAGTCGTTGTCTAACAAAATGTTATGAGGTTTGATATCAAAATGGAGGATCCTCTGTTCACATCCTTGGTGAAGGTACTCGATTCCTCGTGCTATGCCACTAGCTATATTATATAACTTCTCCATTCCAAGCGAATGATGCTCCTGACCTTCTGGAAATATGAACTTGTCAAGCGAACCATTTGGTAAAAATTCATATAAAAGAGCTCGTTTGAATCCATCAGCACAAAAGCCTACCAAGCGGACAACATTTACATGGTGGATTGTGCCCATTGTTCCCACCTCATTGATGAACTCTTCCCCATTTCCCGTGGAATTGTGCAACAGCTTCACTGCAACAAATATTTCATTTGAAAATTTTCCTTTGAACACGTTTCCATAACCTCCTTCACCCAATTTATCTCTAAAGTCATTTGTGATCCTCTTAATATCAGCATAAGAGTATCGAGTAGGCTTCATGGATGTATAGTCTTCCAAAAATTTTCTGATTCTCATTTGATTTTCTTTGTCTAATTTCTTTGTGGAATAGACATGGTAAAGAGCACTTGTAGCTAATATGAGAAACAGACAACCTATGATTGGACCTGTTGTTGTCAGATGAACATTGTTAATTTTTCTTTTTTTTTTTTTTTAAATAGACTATAAGAAATTAATTCGGAACGAATTAAAGAACTTTACCGGAAATGTGCAACTTCTTCGACATACCTGCAATATATAAGGAAGTTAAAAACTTTTATTCAAAAATGCGTAGAGTTCTTTGTTTCTTTCTTTAGTTCCTTACATTTTTGTCGTGTTTAATTTAGGAGTTAAAGAGACGAGAACCAGAAGGAATTGAGAAGTATTTAATCTCCAACTTTTAGTAAGTTCCATTTTTCTTAGGAAAACTAAATACCGCAATCCCCAACGTTTGCCTCTTTTGCTAAACTGGTTTTTAATGTTTCACTTTCAACCAATTTGGAACTAGTGTTTCGACGGAAACCAATGCAATCCCTAAAGTTTTTTCCACCAAATTGATACCAAATATTTGGTAGAAATCAATGCAGGCCCAAATTTTTCAATTTTGATCAAATTAATTCCTACAGTTTTATTAAAAAAATTAAATTCATAAAAGCATAAAATATACATAAAAATCACAAAAATAATAAAATTTATATAAAAATTCTGATTTGCAAGTTTTGGTTAAACTTAGAGAATTGGATATTAAAGTTTCAGATTCTCTACAAGCCGTAATATTGTCTAAATTTCCTTCTGCATGGAATGATTATTTAAATGAGATATCCCATGATCTAAATATACAAACAATTAGACAATTTCGATTGCACTTGCAAGTTGAAGAAGAAAATCATAGTCGTAATTTTATGTTAATATTAGTCTTGTAAAAAAGGCATTGACTAACAATAGGAAGAACAAAATTTCAAAGCATAATAAGATATGCTTAAAACCAAGAAGAAAGATGCTTTCAAGAAAACAAACAATGATAACAATTATGAAAATTGCTATCATTGTGAAAGTCCAGGTGTGTTATTCTTACTTGTGGGTATAAAAATACCAAGAAATCCGATGCTGAAATTCTAATAAAGTATATTGTTGAAGATCAAGTGAAAGATTTTGTCGTTATGGTCACAAAAATTTTTATTGGAATGATCATTGAAACGAACATGGCTACTACATTTAAATGTTTGGGTTTGTGGTTTAGTTCTGGAGCAACAATTCATGTTTGTAATAATAAGCAACACTCTCAGATCATATGAAGAACTGCAAGATAAATTGGAAATGTTGACGGGAAGCCAAGTTGCGACAAAATTTATAAGTTAAGGAACTGTGGATCTCAAGTTCACATCCAGCAAGAGTTAGATTTTGTAATAATTCATGTTCTGGAGCAACAATGTTTGGGTTTGTGGCTTAGTTCTGGAGCAACAATTCATGTTTGTAATAATAAGCAACACTCTCAGATCATATGAAGAACTACAAGATAAATTGGAAATGTTGATGGGAAGCCAAGTTGTGACAAAATTTATAAGTTAGGAACTGTGGATCTCAAGTTCACATCCAGCAAGAGTTAGATTTTACTCAATCCACTTGATGCTCCTTATTTAAGGAAGAATCTTGTTTTTGGTAATTTGCTATGAAGAAAGGCCTTTAAAATAGTCATAGAGTCAAATATGACTATTGTAACTAATAACAATTTTAGGCAAGAGATATGTATGAAAATAGTCATAGAGTCAAATATGACTATCGTAACTAATAACAATTTTAGGCAAGAGATATACATGTGATATCCTGTTTAAACACAGTATTGATGAATAAAATAAATAAAGTATTTGTCTATTTTATTAAGCGTTTTCTTTTTGGCGTGCTATACTAGGTTGTTTAATCTTTACATACTTGAAATTTATGTGAAAAAATGGTTATATTTCTTGTGTTGATTATAAAAATGTCAAACGCCAAATTTTTGTGCAAGCAAAAGTGAAATGAGAACGCTTTCCAAAATTGAAAGAAACACACATATTCACTTCAGTGTGTACATCAGGGCATAGGAAAATTAAATGATATTCTACAAGAGGTAGTAAAAGGTCTCTTATAACTTTCATTAATGATCACTCACATTATATATTGTATATTTGATGAGAACTAAGAGAGTTTTGATAAATTCAAAGATTTTATATCAAATTATGAAAATCAAAAGGAAAAGAGGAACGAAATTTTACTAAATCACCAAGGAGTTTAGTATTTTAGTGGATTATTTTCACAATTTTGTAAGTTAAATTGTATATTCACCTCCAAACTGCTCCTTGTTTTTTGCAACAAAATAGACTGGTTTATAGGTAAATTAGAACCCGTTGAAATGGTTAATTTCATATTATTAAGTTCTGTTCTACTATATAATCTTAGGAGAGAAATTTTATTGCCATAGTGTCATGTCCATAATAAAACTCCTTTAAAGAAATTTGTTTTTCTTCATATGAAAAATAGAATGGTACAAACACCAACTTTGGACTATTTTAGGATGTGGGGTGCACTACTTATTACAAGGCACCACACCTACAAAGAGTTAAATTAGATCCAAAAGGCATAAAAAATTTATTTGCTAGGTTTGCACAAATCTCTAAATCATACGGGCTATCAAAATCTAATACGATTATTGAATAATTACATGTTGAGTTATTTGAAACAAAATATCTTTGATGCAATGGTACAAGAGTTAATTTTGGAGAATAGAAGTCCTAATAAAGCCAAATTGCAAGAGAGAAAGAAAAGAAAATAGTGAAAATAGTGACGATATTAAATGCATCTCACATTGGAAGTGTATTTCGCATTCGATTATGGAATATGAAGTTAGTGCTTTAACTGTAGCCGGTAAGGAAGCAAAATAGCAGAGAAATTTGTTTTTAAAATAGCGTTGTCGTCACAAATCATTGCATTGTGACAATGAAGCCACTGTGCCTTGAGTTTATAGCAACGAATACAATGAGAAGTCTAGATATAGAACGTCTAAGGTATGCATGTGTGAGAAAATTGATTTCAAATAGGATTATAAAAATAACGTCTCTAAAATATGGAGATAACTTAACCTATCCTTTAATAAAGGCTCTTCCAGATCGATCAATGGGATTATAAAAATAGCGTCTATAAAATATGGAGATAACTTAACCTATCCTTTGATAAAGGCTCTTCCAGATAGATCTAAACTAATGGGCTAAGATTCTTGACAAAAGATATTAATAGTAATAACTCAACTTTGACCTAATAGTGTTACTATTTGAAAGTTTAAAGGGTAAAAGCAAGTTATTGGTAGTACATGTGTAATACATTTATCTTTGTAAACTAATTAATTATCCTTACATAACTGATAGTTGAGTAAATACGTCTTAATGTGTTGTAAATATAGTGTCTATAATAACGAGAACACAAATATAATTTTACCTGTAGAAACATAGAAGTGATGCCACTTCACAAGAGTTTTGGATTTTCTCTTGTAAATACTTTTAACATAAGGATTAGCACATGACAATAGGAGTGCTACAGATGAAATTGATTTCTTTTGAGTGAAGCAGATGAATATTGATTGTGATGAGTTTTCTCTTTAGCAGATAAGAGCAGTACTTTGATCTTCCCACACTAGTAACTCTATTTAGAATTTAATGTTCTTACACTATTTGAAAGTTCAAATTGAGAGATACTTTAATTATGCTTTATGTTTATCAAGTGTGGTTGGACATTTATGGAAAATTTCGAATTAACATCTCAAATTTTATAGTGGATTGTTGGAAAATTTAAATTTTGGAACGCTAGTTGACCTTTTTTGAATTGTCAAGGTCCGGACACCTAATCCTATTGTTGTACGTTTGAACAATAGGAGCAAATCTGAATTCCCCACTTGACTTCCTTTTGGATGACGTTCACGACATTCGGTCAATCAGATGTGGTTTTACTTGCGTTTATTTTGGAATGTTACAAAATAAAGATTGGTTGCTTCTTTTCACTTTGTAAGGTCATAAGATTTCGTATATAACTACTTTACTTAAAAGTTGTGAGTTTAAAGGTGTCTATTAAAATATCTTTTTGGTCATTTATATATATGAGAAATCTAAAGGATCCTTGTGTACAAAACTTGACAAACTTACATTCTGCTTTGAAAGACTGGGGGGAGTTTTGTTGCATACTGTAGGAGATTGCCTCCAGTGTGAGTCAATTCTTTTTAAAGAAGGTGATCCTGCACGCCTTAGAACAATTTTAATATCTAGTTTTCCTCGATGCTTCACTTGGTGCTAGAACTCAAAAATCGAGTGCTCCAACGCAAGGGCCAAGCCTTTACCAACCTAGATACAAGCATCCCTAAGGTAGTTTAAATGAATTTTACTCTATGTAGATGCAGAAAATATTTTTGTACCATAAATTAATGCAGAAAACCAAGATTTCCTCCGGCTTAGAGATGTGACATGTTCAAGATTAATACTGAAGCTTTGACAAGAAAGGTATCAAGAATTGGACCTGAAATTTCATAAACAAATGTACGTACCAGAGTGGAGCTTGATTCCCCCTAAACAGTCAATTTGATTATTGGTTCCATTCTTCCATCTGCAAATTCCACCTTTTTGTACTTCACATTTTTTGCATCTCGGCAAGGACCAAGTTAGAAGCAGAAAATCTTTCATCTCAAATATCTCCTCGGAAACCCTTTTTGTGTCATACATCTTTGTGCACAATTCCACGGACCAATACTGAATGAGATCGTCAGAAGGAATTGCGTGCACTTTGTATCCGGGGGTATTAAGACAACTAACGTCAAGCCTATCAAAGGACGACCATTTATCCCCATTTGCCAACGAGCAATTGAACAAAGTATATCTAGATCCTTGCAATGAAAACCGAAATGGCAAGGCAGATGTATCAAGATTTCGCAGATGCTTTAGGGGACAAGCTTCAGCGTGGTGGACTTGGATCGTTTGAGACTTGTAGTTGATGTCCTTGACCAAGAATTTTATTGGTGAGGAAGGCAGCTCAAGTACAGTTCGGTTCCTGTTATCACAATAAAGAGTGTAGCCTGAATCATAGGAACAGTTTACAGGCTGCTTTCCTTGTAGGCTAAAAGGGAACCTTACTGGCGGTCCGTGAAGGCTGCATTTTTTTTCTGCACAGACATCATTAGGTGCCAATATAGATCCGTTATCAGCAAAGATTACGGGGATTGATAGAGGAAAAAGAGTAAGGGCCACTATGATCAGTCTCCAGATTATCATGTTTTTTGAGTTTGCTGCTTGTAATGAATGCAGAAGCAACTTTATGCATAACTCCATGTTTGGTGTCAAAGTCTTCGTCTGCCTGCGTTTTCCATAAATTATGTTTTGAAACTGTGACGAAATTGCTTCTTGAAAGTGACCTTAACAGTGGAGTAAAGAGAGAAGGAAAGTTACTTGTCTGGTTTCCAACAATAGACAGCGGCGGCCATTGACCGACTTGAGCTCCATTTATAAATTGAATCACATTCTGACATATTCTTCGTTAGAATTTATTGCAGAATATACAGTAGTTAGCGCGTTAGCAATTGTAGTCAACATTACAGCATGTCTAGGTTTTATTCTCAGTTGTTTATAATCAGTAAATTGTTCTATTTTTCTGGTTCAGTTTAGCGGAATGTTTCTCCTTCTCTCTTTGCACTAATGGCTTTAGTGCTTCACACACGCCTGAGATGGAGAGAGTGAGTGTGTGCGTATTAGCCTCTAATTTGTCCCATGTTCTCAGCTTTGCTTCCGCACTTCTTTAAAGCTAGAATAAGTCTCCAATTTTTCCAACTACTTAAATAATTAATTTTCTTAAAATAGCTTTTTCACTGCAGAAACACAGTTGACTAGGCCCACATATGAAGTCCAATTCATCCCTTCTTGATTGATGGGAATCCTTACAGACCCAACGAACAAAGTAAATAGACTCAACACAAATAAAGCGAGCCAACCGAGCCGTAGGCTCAGTGGTGAGGGGAGCAGTTGGTATTAGCTCTCCCTGCTGCAGGTTGGGGGTTCTAACCCCACCTGCAGCAGTTTGATGGCATTAAAATCTAAAGGAGCACCATAGTGCTCCTTTGGATTAGATTAAGAGTAGAATAGTATGTTGAATCTTGACAAAAAAAAAAAAAAACAACACAAATAAAGCGAAAAACATAGTATTGTCCGATTCATAAGGATAGAAATAAAACTTTTTATTTTGAAAATAAGCAATAGTGAAAAAGGGTTGTGTCACATTTCTACCACAAATTTACCGTCACCTCATCATTTATTAAATATTTTTTGATTAAAGTCTAATGAAAAAAGTAAAAATAAAAATACACTATACATCGAATACAAATAAGAAAAGTTCTAAGAAAAGTAAATCGAATACAAATAAGAAAAGTTATAAGAAAAGTAATAAAAGAATATTTTTGGGTTTTGTTGGTCTAATATTTTTGCATTGTATAAGGTCACTTTGTACAATATAAGAAATTCTAAAAGCATAAATAATTTATTGTTCTCAAGTTTTATTTTTTTCATCTTTGATTTCTTTGATTTTTTATTTTATACTTAAGTTCTACATTGTTACTCCTTTTTCATAATATTTTCATTAAAATTTAAATAATTCAACTAACTCGTAAAAGAAGGATAATAATCTTAACATTACATTATAATACAATATACACTTTAATAAAATTCGTTAAAAAGTAGCTTTATTTTTTTTGTTAATTAAATTAGTCCACTATTAAATATTTATCCAAAATAATTAAATTAGCAAATTTGCCTAAGTTCTTAAATCTAGAAAGGACAAACTGACATTCAAGCGGATATCATTATGATAAAACAAAAGTTATTCTACTTTGATTTGGCCTTAAGGACTTCTAAAACCAAATTGAGATGTTTAAAAAGTTAATAGGCTCTTTCAAAAATAAGATAGCAATGATAATGAGAAAGGTCAACAATATTTTGTAAGCATACAGTAATATTAAATTTTTTGTTGAAGAGTATTTTTATCATTTTCCAATTGATGTGAACATTGAGTATGGGTAATATTATCATTTTTTATGAGTCCAAATTGTATAACATTATCAGTTTTTATTAGTCAAAAATTTGAGTCAATGAATGATGAAATATATAATCGAATCAAGAGGCATATTCATTATTTTAAATTTAAGAGGTGATAAATACATTAGCTAACTATTAAGGGACAAAGTGAAGATTTGGACTGAAAGGAACATGTAGATTAAAATGTATGAATTTAGAGACTTAATGGGGTATTTTTGTAGTTGGACAAAATGGGAGGACAGATAAAAGTTGAGACTATTAGGGGTCATTGACCAAAAACAAATATTCCTAAAATCCCGTCCCATCTATTCAATGATCTTTCGAAAGCTTATTTTGTAAGTTTGGCTGAAGTCCTAATATTTTTATTATTAGATTTTAAACTGGAAGATGTAAAATTATTATGAGAAGCATAAAAGGACCAAATTATATTCCAAAACTTCAAGATGCTAATCTGAATTACCTAATCGGTGGCAAGGTAACACAGACTATTTCTCTTTTGTTTCTAGCAGTGTATTGTAATCCTGTCTAAAGGGGGAAATATTTACATGGACCCGGTCCACGGGTGGGACCGTGGACCTGTGGTCCAAAATTAACCACATTAACCATGGCCCACACATGACCCACACCATGGCTCACCAGAGTCTCACTACATGACTGATGTGGTTAATTTTGGACCACAGAGTCCACGGGACCATGTAAATATTTTCCATCTAAAGGGTATATGGGATAGGGTACTGCAATGAGATCATTGAGAGTAAACTTGGCGTACGGCTGTAAAATGTAGTCCTATAACTGAGAGTAGGACGTTTCAACGTGAAGGTAAATGACATTTAACCTTTCCTGAGGTAATATCCTCTGGTTTAGGAAATCACACAAATGTTCCTTGAGATTTTAGAGTAACTCACTCATGTTGGTATTGACGTATAATACCCATTTTTGCCATCAAAAGTCTTCTACAGTATCTACACCCACATACCTGTATGGAAGCTTAGGGAATAATGGGAAAAACCGTTCCAATCGGTTATCCCTTTGAAGTTTTCAAATCTTGAAACCCACAACAGATTGAGATAAATTGCCAGAGGAGTTGTCTAGCGTCCTTTAAGTATCTCTCCTTCAATGCCTTCCTGCTATCACACGTACAAAAGCATAGATCTGGTGAAGATTTACTGTTACTGAAAGAGAGGGAAAATATACAGTGAAAGAGACGGAGTAAAAGAAAGAGCGGTTGAGATGGGGGGAAGTTGTGCGAAAAGTAACAAAACAATGACCGCGGTGGGGACAATCGTCAAAGTCATCGTTGGCTGCTGGTATGCGTCATGGGGTTGGCCGTGAAAGTTAAGGAAGAAGGAGGAAGTCTATTATATATAGGTAGGCAATGAAATGAATGGGATGCGTTTTACGTGTGACGGTCATCAAAAGTCATGGTTTAACTTGGAGAGGTGAATATTGTCTAGTCTGTATTAATTCACAATAAAGTGTATCTGACTTGAAGCTATTTCTCTTGAGAATTGTCTTTTGTACTTCTAAAAAGTGTAACCTAGTACACACAACTAGGATGGTAACGGGTCGGTTGGTAGGTCAAGTCGAGACTCAAATATAATAATTAATCCGAACTCGATTTGTCAATTAGAAAATAGTCAATCCAAACATGACTCTAAAAGAAAAAAAAAAGGAAGAAGAAGAAGAAAATAGGAAAGAAAACAAAAAGGAAAGAGATTAAAACACACACGTATAAAAAATGATCAAACACATTTTTTGCATGCACTAATATCAAAGTCACTCTCTAACATGTACTTAACTTCTCTTACAATTTACTCTTTATAAACTTAGGTAGAATTCTTAATTTTTCTTACAATTTACTTAATTAATTATCCAATGAATAAAATTTGTGTTTGAATATGGATGGATGAAACAAAACTACAAAATGTTAAATTTTTTTCAAGGTTCCGTGGTCCACCTCGGGCCAACTCGAACCCGACCTATTTTTCTTCAGCAATCAGTTGAGTTTGACTTTTGAACCCCCACTCAATCCCGCTATTTTGGGGTTAGGTTCGTCTCGGGATTTTAGAGTCGTATCAAAAATTGCCACCCCTACACACAACGCAAATTTTTATTTTTTATTTTTTTTTTGTTATGAAAAATGTAAAGGTACATATATCTTCATAAGAAAAAAAATGAGCTTCTATGACATTATACCATACCATGTAAAGAAACTAAAATGTCAAGTATCAGTCACTTGTCACTTGGCTTTTCTAAATATATCACGTAATGCCATTAAAACTTCAATATAGCACAATGAGAGAAGCTACATATGCAATTGTTGATACTTTTTGTGTTTTATGTGATATATTTTTTTCCAATAATTTGTATTAATTGTGAATTAGGCCACTAATCAATATTAAATGAATATAACTAAATTTGTATTTTATGGGGTAACGCTTTATAGTTTTCCTCTATTTTATGCTCTTTTCCAATTATGCAACAACGAGTTTGGGAGTCCATGCCAACTTCCAAGCAGTTGTGATTTTTTCTAGAAACAATAATATTTTTCTGTCTGTCGGTTGATCTTTTCTTGCGTTGGTGTGACTGGTCAAATCTTTGGGATATTGATTGTCTTAAAAACCTTTATAGTTGAATTATTACCTTCAAGTTTATTGTTTGTGAAATTTTCTTTCAGAATGTATCATCATTTCCATCTAAGGGCCCTACAAAGTTAAACTGCCTGGATATTGCTTGCATTGGAAATGAATACTTCAACGTTAAACTGATTGACTTTTCAAACAGAACGTATAAATCATGGGTAGTTACAGTTTGCCCTTACTTGAGTTTTGAATATATACTTTTCATGCCCCTCATGTACCTGTATTTGATTTTGATCCCACTCATATGCACTTTCTTCTTCCCAAATTACTCTTCCCTATTCCTAAACTAACCTTAACTTTAAGGTTAATTACTTCAATGATTTTAAATTTATCCTTTTTTTTTCTGCTTCCCCTTTTCTCCCTCCCCTTCCTAAATGCTAAGGTAGCTGCTTGAACCCCAACCTTGGCATGGGGATCCCCCTGGCCCAACAAAGCTGGCTTGGTTTCTGCATTAGTTTAGAACAAAGCATCGAATCAAAGCTATTTCCTTCAGAAATTGTCTTTCATACTCCCAAAAAAGTGTAAGCAGGTACACACAATGGATACTTCTTATTTATTTATTTTTTGATGTGAAAAATATAAAGGTAGATATATTGCTAAAGAAATTGTGCTTGTATGACACTATACCATCTATTAAACTCAAATGTCAAGGTATCAGTCATTTGGTGTTTTTAGCTTTGTACTTTGAGAGAAGCTACACGTGCAATTGTTGATACTTTTATGTTTTATGCTGTAATTCTTTCCCAATAATTTGCATTAATTGCGGATTAGTTCATTAATCAATACCAAATCAATATAACTAAACTTATTTTTTATGGGGTAAAACTGTATATCTCCCTCAATTTTATGTTCTTTTCCAAGTATATAATAAAAAGTGATGGAATCCATGCCAAAATTCCAAGCACTCGTTATTTTATTTAAGAACAATAAATTGTTGGGTTATTAATTGTCTTGAAAACCTATAGTTAATTATTAATTGTCTTAGCGACTAGTTCACACAAAAAAAAAAAAGAAGGAAAAAACTACAATATGGGGTATAAAACTCGTCACTTTCATAGTTGGTTAGCAAACTCAAAGGCCAAACTAAAGTTTTTGCATCCAACTCATTCCATTTGGATATGCATTATTTGGAGAATTATTATTTTGGTGGATTTTGGTTGACTTTTTGAAACTGTGAAAAAGTATTTGGATTGTGAATTTTTTTTGAAAAAACAATGTTTGCATGGTAAATAATTATTCTGAAGAAGTATTTTGATTATTCAAAAACTTTGTAACGTGTTCGATTTTTTTACATAATTATGTATAAAACCCAACATTTTTTTTTGTTCAAAATCTGTTAGGAAAACTAAAATAATTGCCATGAATAAACGGACAATAGCTTTTGTTGAACAAGCACTAGGGATGGGTGCTCATTAAATCATGAGTGTTCAAAGAGAAGAAGAAATGTTTTGAAATTTAAAATGCAAACAAGTGGGAGAAGAAAGATTGGAGAGAGGGAGAACAAGGGCTTAGAAATTCAAAAAGAAAACACTTGGCAAGAAAATTTAACAAAATTGTGAATCATTTTTTCGTCAAATGAATAGCAAAAGGTGAATTTCTTTTGACTTTGTGCAAAAAAATTTTCCAATCTAATATTACAAACGAGAGTTGTAAAAATTTTTCTAAAAAAATGATGTAAAACAATGTAGCCACAACTCCTGGCCTTTCTTTTATTCTTTCTGTTCCTTCATATAAAAGGAAATTGTCATGTCAAAAATTGAAAATATCTCCCTTAATTTTGGTCAATGTTTTAAGAATCGGACCGAAACGGTCGGCTAAATCGATTGAATCACGAACTGGCTATGCCTCTAATCCAGTTGTATACAAAAGCTGAAGGGGATAAAAAACTGTCAAAAACTGGTTTAACCATGCAAACCGCAGAAAATCATGCAAACGTGGACTGACGATTTTTTAATTTGTGATTTTAATTTTTTTTATTCAGTGTAAGTGGGAGATCGACCTCGCATCTGCATATACAACCCCACAACCACCTAACCAACCTCTTCCTTTTTTTTTTTTAATTAGCTAACCTCATTTGTGGGGAAGGGTGCCACTCCAAAGTTTTATTAATTTGTCAAAATAAAGGATGAAGGGGGACATAAACCAACCTTCATGAATTACATCAAATTAAAGCAATAAAGAAGGAGTACTACTCCCTTTTTCATTGAATGAAAATCAAAAAATGAAAACTAAGTTTTTCTTTTAAATCTAAAATTAGGATATCCAATCCTATTCAAATGTAATTCGCCTCTGATGCAATTAGGCAGACCTGACTCTCTTAATTAATTTTTATTATAAATTATTCTGTTTCTTTTTTATAAAAAAAACCCCTTTATCAATCATGTTTAATAAAATTAATGACTCTTATATTTTTAGTTCCTTTCTATCAATCATGTTTAATGAAATTAACTCATTCTTACTTTTTAAATTTCTTTATTTCCATTAATCATGTTTAATAAATTTAATTGATTCTTACTTTTTTATTTTCTTTGTTTCCTTTATTAATCATTTTTAATGAAATTAATTGATTCTTACCTTTTCAGTTTGGCATCCAAGTTCATTATATTAAAGAAATCTCGGATTTACTTTTTTCTAAAATATCTCCTACTAAGATTACTCCTTTTGTCTAAATTGTTTAATTATTCATTTATGCCTAAAATATTCTCCTAAGTGAAAGTATAAATTGGTATTTTTGTAAGTCATTTGTTTAGATTTTTGAATTATGGTTAAGTGTATGAATTAAGAAGCAAAGTAAATAAATCATTATTCAATAATAAGCACAATTGGCATCTTGAAAGTAAGCGGATGAAAAGTTATTTCCTTTATTAAAAAACCAAAAAATCAGTTCAAAATTAATAAAATCATATTTTTCTATGCAATATATATATTCTAATTATTAACCCACCACATATCCACCTTTTTTTTGATAGATACATGATATACTAATAAAAAATAGTGAGTTGAATAGAATGGATTGAATTTAAGAACTAATGAGCAAATGGTTTTGCTTGATAGTTTTATTTTTTAGACTATTATATAGAGTCCAAATTGACTTGCTCAATGGCCTAATACGTCACAAATAAATTTCTTTGGAGAGAATACGTCTAAAGTTAAAGCTTAAAAATCAATTCTAAATAAAGTTTAGGCTCTTTTGTGAAATTCTAAATCAATTTCTTTATTAGTATAAAATTGTTATAAATTACCTCTCATTGGGTCATGCAAAAAATATTAAAAACTAAAAAATAAAAATAAATAGATCTAAACCGATAATAATATAATCAAATTGATATTGAAAAGTGATTTGCATATGCGAACCAACCTCAAAAAATAGGGCAAAAGAACAATTTTTAATTTTAAAAAATTACACTTACTTGAACCAGCCTATATGCAAAGTCAATTAATTATTTACTTGGTATTAAATATAAATTCAAATTTTACATTGAGAAATAAGACTTGATGCGGTATTAAAGGAATAGAGAATGTGGAAACAAGTAACAAATATGATTTTGTAAGCCCCTGGAGCAACCTAAGAAGGGGGTGAATTAGGTTGTTTAAAAATTCTAATGGAGAAAATCCCAATATACACCCAATAAAAACTTGCAATACAAAATTAAACAAATATAAAAAATATGCAAGTTAAATGATTAACAATGCAAAAAGATAAAGAAAGAGAAAACAATCGATTTATAGTGGTTCGGTACCAAATTCGGTACCTACGTCCACTCCCAAGTTCACCAACATGGAGTTTCAATCCACTAGAAGCTTCTTCAATTTGGTGAAGCTAAACCAATTGTACAAAGGAAGGATCACTCCTTGCACTAACTATCCTAGCTCTAGTTGAGCCAAAGACACCTTCTTTGCTCACACTAAGCCCTTACAAGTTGGGCCAAGAAGTCTTACAATTCCCCAATCAACCCTCTTACAGCTAAAATTGAATTACACTCACACCACAATTGATAGCACTCAACCAACCTCTTATCTCACAAACTAATACAAGAAAGAACCAAAAGAAGAGTATTTTTCACTAAAATCACTCTTAAACACTTGCAATAAATGTAGGCAAAGAGTTTTTTATTTCTATACAAGATAGCATTTATAGGGAGTGAAAAAAGCTCTTCAAAGACCCTCCAACGGTCAAATATGATTTTTTTTTTGTCAAACTAGCCGTTACTCAGTAAAATCAAAGACCGGACGTCTGCTACCATCATCCGATCCCCATTCGAATGTTCGCTTCAGCATCCTGATGTTGGTCTGGTACCTCAGCAGTATGGCTTTGTTAAAGGCCGTAGCATATCAGATAATTTTCTTTTAGCTCAAGAAATTAAATTTGATATTGGGAAAAAGACAAGGGAAGGGAATGTTGCCTTGAAATTGGATATGATGAAGGCGTATGACAGGGTTTCTTGGCAATTCTTAATCAGTGTTTTAAGAGCCTTTGGTTTTGGTAAGGGTTTTATAGATATGATCTGGAGGTTGATTTCAAATGTATCGTTCTCTGTCATTATCAATAGAGCAAGCTTTGGTTTTTTCAAATCCTCAAGAGGGCTTGGGTAAGGAGATCCTTTATCTCCGACATTATTCATCATTGGTGCTGAAGTACTTTCTCGAGCTTTAAACAAATTGTCTGAATCTCAATCATTCTTGGGTTTTAAGATGCCTCCAAGGTGTCTATATATTTCACATTTGTCTTTTGTTGATGATGTGTTGATTTTTGCAAATGCTTCTAAACATTCTTTGATGAGATTGATGGAGGTTTTGGAGAAATACCAACTTGACTCGGGACAGATGATTAGTGCTCAGAAAAGTTGTTCTTTAGTCCCTCCAAAAATGAGTGTTGCACGGGTAAGATTGATTGAAAAGGTAACTCATTTCTCTAAAAAACAATTTCCCATTAGATATTTGGGTTGTCCTTTGTTTTTTAGCAAGTCTAAGATATCGTATTTTTTAGAGCTTTGTCAGAATGTTCTGAATAAAATATTCTCTTGGAAGACTAGATTTTTGTCACCAGGGGGTAGGATCATTTTGATTCATCATGTACTCTCTTCTATTCCTATACACCTTTTGGCATCTTCGGTTGTGCCAGTTGGGGTCTTCAAGATTTTGGAAAAGACGTTTGCTAACTTTCTTTGGAATTCTAATGTAAATGGATCTAAATTCTATTGGATAGGTTGGAAGCAATCGTGTTATCTAGTTGAGGAAGGAGGAGTTGGTTTCCGAAAGATGGCAATCTTTATGCAACCTTTTCAAGTAAACTGTGGTGGAATTTTCGACAAAGGCAATCTTTATGGGTGATTTTCATGTGGGCCAAATATTGTTCTCAAGTTCATCCTTGTCAAGCTGAGATTACTTTTGAAGAGTTCAGCTACGTGGAAGAGAATGTTAAACATTCGTGGTTTGGTTGAATTGAACATTTTTGGTTGGTTTATGATGGAAGTTGTCACGTTTGGTTGGATAATTGGATGGGTTCGAGGGTGTTATACCTCAAGGTTAATAATTATGTGGACCATAGGGTTTCTAAGTTTGTGACTGAAGGAATGTGGAATATAAATTTGTTGTTACAATGGCTGCCAAAGGACATAGTTCAATCAATTATGTTGATTGATGTTCCAGCCGGGGGTTCTTCGGATGTAATGATTTGGCAAGGAACGGTATCTGGCAAGTTTTCTTTATCTTCTGTTTTTCATGAGATAAGGGATTGCAAGCCATTGTCTTTGTTTGTTGGAAGAATTTGGCATGCTTAGATTCCATTGAAAGTATCGTTCTTTATGTTGAAATTGTTGTTCGGCAGATTACCTTTGGATGATATTTTAACTAGATTTAACTTTCAGCTACCCTCAAAATGTTATTATTGTGAAAGACCTAATGTGGAGACTCTTGATCATATTTTTGTGTCTGGTGAGTTAGCTTCTGCAATATGGAAGTTTTTTAGCTCAAGTTGTGGAATTAACTCATTGGTGACTTATTTGTGGGGTGTGTTGTCTAATCGGTGGTTGGTCACACATAAACAAAGCTGCATGAGGTTTCTTTGGCATTTGATCCCTATTTTTATATGCTGGAATTTATGGAAAGTGAGGAATGAAACCTTTGGCTAATTTAGTTTGTGAAGCGGTATACAGAGATTTGAGGGATGCTTATTTTTTAAAATATAAAGAATCCTTGTTTGCTCATTCTTGGCATGGTTTCTTGGAGTCCGTGAATTCATTGCATGAGACATTCAAATGGAGACTTGTGAAATAGTTGCCACCGTTGAAGGGAAGAGTGAAGTTGAATACAGATGGTAGTTTTGTAAGGTAATAACATAGGTAACGCAGCGAAAAAATAAAAATTTATTACCTTAATCATGGATCTCTTTGGCATATCTATATGATTAACAAGGGGGTTTGCACGAAGATTACTTCAAGCACAGAAGATTTCTATGCTACTAGACAAAAATCCTTCGAAGAAGAGATTAAATCTACCACAAAAAGCCCTCCAAGCGTAGAGCCTCTAACGATATCTACACGAACAACTTCTTTGGGAACCTTGTAAGCTTACTTGCTTTGACTTTTGACTGCTAGCTCCCTTGAATTAATTAAGAACACAAGAGAAGAAAAAGCCTAACAATTAGGAAAAAAGAGAAAGAGAAAAGAGACACCACAAGAGAGATAGAAAGTGGCGGCTTTTTCTTCTTCTAAGTTTTCTCTCATTAGGTTTTCTTTTGTGTTGCAATAATCATTTAAGAGTCAAAGCATAAACTTATTTATAGAGGAAGTATTCTAGTCTTTTAGGAAATAAACCTATTGGAAACCAAGAAGGTTTGGGTAACTTACTTTAAGCTAAACTTTTTCCTTTAGGAAATCTATTCCGTAAGGAAACCAATTAGTTTATTTCTTTTAGAAAACTAACTTTCTACAAAACTTAGAATATTTATAAATAAATCCTTTAATTTAATTTAGCTTATAAATTAACCCTATAAGGATCTCATACTTATCTTAATTATATTTTAACCCAAAGATTTTTGTTCTTTATGTGCGTGACCCATTAGGTTCCATTCACGTTGGCAATAAGTACAAATTATAACTCTTTAATTAATTAATTAAGAGCTAGATAAATTAAACACTTTAATTTATTATTAATTCACTAATTAATTAATTTGTACTTATAGATCATGAGTGGCGTCTAGCAATGCATCATGACCACCTAAGTGAATAGGAAAGTCATATGATAGACCATACCCATCAATGACAATGTTACCGTGTAATTAATATCCTTTCACTACACTATATCCCAATTAGTCTAAAAGTATAGTGCATACTATTAAATAACTAATTTATATTTTCGTGTTCCAGAAATATAACTCTATATGATGTATAACCTTGAAACTACTTGCAAGTTATACTATCACTTATGCAGAAGGTTTGTGAGCTACTATTTCCAAAAATTGGCCATAAAGGGATATACTCTCCTATCAAGAAGTGGTGAATCTTATATTGATTACTCACTATCTTTCCATGCTTCAAACTAGATCCAATCTCTAACCTATGGATTACCCTTTTACGAGCATTGAGGAATAGAGTCAAAGTATAGCAATCCACACTCAATATACTATGGTAATCTCAAGTCAAAGGATCACTTACACCATTGCCATTAAGAGCTCAACCATTGGCACTATAGTTGAAAACTCTTGGCAGATCAATCCAATGAACTTGTTTTCAAACAAGCATCAACACACCAGCTTAGGTGTCACGTACACTATAGTCAATGAGATCAACTACTACTTACCATAAGTACAGGCAAAGTATGTGCTAGTCTATCCGCATTAATGACGTCCAATCTCATTAATTCTATGATTAGGGATATTTAAGAATATGACTTTATGTATTAGGGTCTCATAATTATAACCCTTACAATCTCTAATACACACTCAATATCCTAAGGATTTTATCAAACAAACAAGTAACATGGAAATACATGTATAAATGATAAAGAAAAATATCACATGAATAAATATAACATAAATAAGTGTAAATAAAAAAAAGCCTTAAACCATTTTCATTTTAGGGCATACACTAACAAGCTCAAAAGGTAATCCTAGTGATTCTAGGATTGGTGGTGTGTTAAGAGATTCGAATGGAAGATTGTTATTTAGCTTCTCTTATTTTGTGGGGAATAGTACCAGTATGCAAGCTGAGGTAAAAGCAGTCTTGGAAGGTTTAAAAATTTGTATAGATTTTGGTTTTTCTCAGGTACAGGTCAAGTCAAACTCATTAGATCTTGTTGGAATACTGTAACAGAAATTTGTTTGCCCGTGGAAAATACAAAAGGATGTGAATAGTATTTGGAAGATGATGAACGAAGATCTTCATATTTCTCATTGCTATCGCCAAGCAAATAGGGTGGCGGACTGTTTAGCAAATTAGGGAGCATCTCATGCGGGCTATTCTCAAATGTTCATGCAAGAATCTAATTTACCTACCTTAGCATGTGGAGAAATGAGATTGGATAGACTTAATTTTCCTTCTTTTAGAAAATGCACTTCTTAAGATTTTATGTAAAGGGAGTAGTACTACTTCTTTATCTCTTTTGTTCTATTCTATGTAATATTGAGGTAAGGTTTATGTCCTTCTCTTTTCTTAAGATTAATAAAATTTGGAGTGGCGCCCTCTCCGTGTACGGGATTAGCCTTTAAAAAAAAAAGGATAAACAAATAAATTGTACAATGCAATGGTGCACAGAGGCAGTCCATTAGATAGTATAATTATCACATTCTATCACATTCTAAGTTTGAAGTGGAACCACCAGCCATAGAATTAACCAATAACTAATATGAAGTGTTTTTTTTTTCTCAGCTTAATTGTCACGTTACCATCAATTGAGCCAAACATGGACAATGTGTTTTTCCTACGTGGTAAGAACATATTGGAACAAGGTGTCTATTTTCCAATGCATTTACTGCCAATACTAGTTGAAACCAATCAGAAAAAGGACGCTATGTGGAATTTCCAATACCAGTTGGGAAAAAGTATGCTATGTGGAATTTAAAGAACTTGTTAAAGAAGACTCCCGAGTCGCCTAATCTTCCACAGACTACTCAATTTGGGGACCCCAAAAATCAATGAAGAAAATGACGATTTTACGGAGGACCTAGAATAACTTGATTTTTAATCTTGATTATAATTTTAATAAAACAAATATACTTATTTTCTTTTATTCATATACACATACGGTTTATCAATCAGCAGTGTATTCTAGAAGGCATTAAAATTGTGATAAATGTATATAATTGTATAAATATTGTCTAAATTTTTATTTTTTTGGCCAATTATTAACATTATTCTATTTTACTCTTAACTTACTTTATGAAGAGTCTCAGTTGGACCAAGTAGAACTGATGAGGAGTGAACCACTATAAGACAAACAGATTTATTATGCACTCATTTAAATTTTTTAAGGAAGGCAGGACTCGAACCCTCAACTTCCCACCCCACCTCGCTTTTAAAGGTTTTGTAGCGGCTAACCAACCAAGTTGGGTTGGTTATAAATATTGTCTACATGACTTGGTGAGAGAAACTAATTAGTCGAAGTCCAACGCGTCATCGTTATCGATCATGGTCAATGCGAACCTTCTTACATGTTGTGTGGACCTCACCGGGCACTTGGAGTCCACAAACTACGTCCTCCGCATTTGTTGACCAGGTTTATAACACAACGTCCCGGCCAACCATCAATAAAAACCCCAACATAGAAAAATCAAGAACATCTGTTCCAAGTTCAAACGCACCTACTGGAGTCATTGATCCAAATTCCTACTCTCTTCCGGAGTCCCATTCTTTTTTGCCTTATTTTCACTGTCACTCGGTGACTCAGTCATTATGTTCCAACTGCAGATATTTGCAGTTTTATTGCCCCTTGTCTCAGTGTACTTTTTGCTGCATTTGTACAGCATCCTTGATATTGCATATTACAATTGTGTAAGACATCCATTTCGTGATCCATCACTTTACTTTAAATCAAACCAGCTCCGAACATAGTCGACACTGTTGCGGGGATACTGCTGGGATCAATTTAATGTGCCCATTTCGGTTTAAAGGTGATCAATCAAATTATAGGTGCAGGGAACAACCTGAGTTCGAACTATCTTGTGAGCATAATCGTACTGTATTACATTTGCACTTGAATAATCTTCAGGAACAGGAATTATACTTTTATGTAGAGCCAAAGAGTATCGATCAAGAAAAGCAAACATTTCGTGTAATTGATCCTGGAGTGCAAAAACACAACTGTTCGTCTCTTCCACTTTTCTCTTTAGAAATGACTGAGTCGCATCATGGCGATATTTCAGATAATCTGCGTATTGATAATCAGAATACTGATGTACTGATCTTCGTGAGTTGTAAAAATCCAGTGAATTCGGAAGCTCCTCTGTATGTAGACACTGCTTCTTGTAATATCACTGCAGACCATTTTTCTAACAACCACAACTTTTCTTTCGAAAGCTTCTCTAATTACACTTATGTTGTGGTTAATGAAAGTCTATCGCCATCTGATATTGAAGAGTCCTGCACCGTCATTAAAATGTTTCCTGCAAAGATTCCGTCTCTCCTTAGTACAACAACGAATATTTCGTTCTTAGATATCCACAATCTGCTCGCTGATGGCTTTCAACTTACGTGGGCTGCAAGCAGTATGAAGAATTCAGTTTTCTGTAAGTGCTCTGCTTTTATCTCAAATTGTTGCATACTAATATTCTAATTTCCAATATATTTGAAAAAAGCAGAAACAGTAAACTTTTTTTTGTAATTGCTCTTATCATATATTTTAATCTTTTAATATATCTATGTTTAGCTATCAAATTCGAATGTTTCATTCGTAAAGTAATTTAATACAGATTAAGATTTAGTTTTTATAATTACAAAGCATTTTTGTCAAATTCCAACGCCAGTCCCTGATGGCAGTTAAGCAATTTGAAATTTGTAGACGTGTTAGAACAATCAAATTAGTCATAATTACACAAAAGTGAGACTTCTGGTGGGCAATACATTGACATTGACTTAGACTTCTAAAAGGTTCCCTAACGTTGGGTTTTGTTCTTGGACAACGCAGGCTACATAATATCAAGATTATACGGTTTATACCGCAAAAGTATAGTGTATTTTCGGGAATCTCCAGCCACATTTCAGAGTGAGTAAATGCATTCTTTTTAAGTCGCTTTGATTCTCTGTGTTTTATTTTACCCTTGACAATCTTAAAATTTTCTTTTATGTGCAGCTGCGGTGGGTTATGGAATCCAATTATTAAGTAAGGAGATAATTTGTTGTTGAAAAATTATATCTCTAAATAACAAAATAACTTTGTTCTGCATGTCACTAGAAGTTGAAAGACAACAAATAAATTCTCATTACTGTTTCTCTTGTTCTATCGCAGCATTGTTGGTTGCGGCAAGAAATGTCATTGGAGTAACTCTTTTTTTGGCTTTTCTGATTTATAAGTGGCATCGAAGGCATTTATCCATGTATGATGGAGTAGAAGAGTTCCTACAAAGAAACAACGGCCTGATGCCCATCAGGTACTCATACAAAGAAATAAAGGCAATGACTAACAATTTTACGGAGAAATTAGGTGAAGGAGGCTATGGTTTGGTCTACAAAGGCAAGTCGAGAAGTGGTAGTTTAGTTGCTGTCAAGATGTTGAGCAAATCAAAAGCAAATGGACAAGAATTCATCAATGAAGTTGCAACTATAGGAAGAATTCACCATGTTAACGTGGTCAGGTTGGTGGGATTTTGTGTTACCGTTTCAAAGCGTGCTCTTGTCTATGATTACATGCCTAATGGCTCTCTGGATAGGTTTAGTTCCTCTGAATGTTCAAATGGTGTTCCAATAAATTGGAAAAAGACATATGAGATTGTAACAGGCATTGCTCGGGGGATTGAGTACTTGCATCAAGGGTGCGACATGCAAATTTTGCATTTTGATATCAAGCCACATAACATACTGCTTGATGAGAACTTTGTTCCAAAAGTTTCGGACTTCGGACTTGCAAAATTATGCCCCATACAAAAAAGTGTTGCAACTCTTACTGCTGTTAGAGGAACTTTAGGTTACATGGCTCCAGAATTATTCTACAGGAAGATTGGAAAAGTGTCATGTAAGGCAGATGTATATAGTTTTGGAATGTTACTAATGGAAATAGCAGGGAGAAGGAGGCATTTAACAGAGCGTTCAAGTCAAATTTACTACCCTTCTTGGGTATATGATAAATTTGACAAAGGAGAGGACCTTGAAATTGGAGACGTAACTGAAGAGGAGAAAGGAATTGCAAGAAAATTGATATTGATTGCATTGCGGTGCATACAAATGACACCGGCTGATCGTCCTTCAATGAGAGAAGTCCTGAAAATGCTTGAAGCTGATCTTGTAGACTTGGAATTGCCTCCTAAACCCTTGTTTTATCCTCCAGATTCACCTATACTCTCACAAAGAAGCAGTCTTAGCTCCTCTGAAGAGTTGACAGAGCCTTTGGTTAACTCTGTAGCTTTAGAAATAGAGCAGATTGATGAATAAGTAGCATTTTTATTGAGTTCTCGTGTTTTTCCATTGTAATGGCATTTTTATTGTGTTTGTATTTTTTTTTTAAATTGTAATGGATCTTGTTTGGCATGTTTATTGAAATGGTGGTTGTCCTGTAAACTGAACTGAACTGAACGGAGTAGCTTTGGTTGTTTGGCTCTCCAAAAATTACACTCTTGTGCCCCTTTCTTTCTAAAAATAGAAAGGCAAAATGACTTGGAGAAGGCAATCGTTAGCTAGATTAGTACGTCGGTATGGAATATCAATTCACAAAAAAGTTAGTTCAGTCGAGCTCCTTTTCTTATATTTTTCTCATTGGCAGTTCTAGAAATGTTACCTTGTACCCACAAGGCAAACTCAAATATCTTTCAATTTTTTATTCATTTATTTATTACATATTGTTTATTTATTTATTATTATTATTTTTGTAATGGCAAACTCAACTATCACTTGGTACCAATGACACTCTGAATGTTGTACATGAAAAGCTATAGATGTTGGTTATTCCTTTCCAATAATTTATGTGAATTGTTCCTTCTGCTAATAGTTTTTCTTCAACAAATACACTATCCAAATAATGAGAGTTACATATTACAATTTTGATATCACACCCCCTGTTACATTGTAATTAGGCTTCATTTGGTTGACGGGATATTAAAGTTGACTTGGAATATAATTTCTCGGAATGTCATCTCAAGAAAAGATATTTCTTTATTATATTTGAATATTTCTAAGAATGTTGATAGGAAAATTGTGTAGATTCTAATTCTAATATTTGGTTTGGAATAACGTAACATGGAGTTTAATTTAATTTTCACCAAATTTCTAAAAATATCGCTACAAATATGAGGTGAATTTTTTTATTTTTTTGTTTGTACCTAGGATTTTAATTATATTTAATAGAATGAGTAGTAAACATCACGGGAAAATACACAATTAATGCTAACTATAAACAAACTATCATATACATACACACTATGCATACACACACACACATAAACATACTGTTTCTTTAAGTTCGGACATGCACTTTCTCTCTCTCTTGTATATGTATGCACATACATAAATTATTTTTTCCCCTCACACGCTTGCACACACTCTCTCTTTCATATAAACATTTTCACACGCACATTCTTTCTGTCACATAGATGCACTTATGTTCTCTCTTACACAAACACACACAAACACACTTTTTCTCTCAAACACGTACAATTACTAAATTATTTTATCTTTCTAAAATAAAAATATTGTATTTACATCGGGAAAATTTTAAGTTCAGTGTTCAAATTCAGTTAATAATATAAATATAACTATATCAATTTAATAATTTAATATTTTCAATGCTTAAATTTTAAATTCAAGATTTCAAAATTCACATTTCAGTTGTATCAAATGGTTTTAATCTCTAAAAAGCTTGTTCTTTGCTTGCGGATCATGGGCTCTAGAGATGCCAACTTATTCCGAAATCTTACTTGGGTGCCCAACAGCTAGTATTAGATACAACTAACAACAAAGCTTAAGAATTACACTCAAATGCTAACATAAATTTAATTAGGATTTTCTTATCTTGGAGGTCAAAAAATAGATATATAGACAGAGATACATTAAGGACAGAAAATTTTAAACGGTGTTTTATAATAATAAAAACATTGTTGAATTGGCTTTTTTTTTTTTTTGCTAATTATGCACAAATTCAAATAGGTGCTTCATGGTAGTTGGCTTAATATTTTGGAAATTCAAGGACATCTTGGATTCAAAAAAGTAAGACATAAAATAGCCAAAACTTTTTGTACATTTTATAATACTACACTAGTTTTGACGCACGTGTGTTGCGCATATGGTCAATGCTTACTAATTGGTGAAATAATAATATGATTGAAAATTATAAAGAGAAATTTTGAATAATTGAACGAAAAAATGAATTGGATATTTAGTATAAAGTATTATATATTTTCAATGACTAAAATTAAAAGTGGATATGAACTATTTCAATTTTTTCAACTTTTCTTTTCTTTGCTCTTATGGTACTGAATTTTCTCTTTAACTGAAATGATTTTCTGTTTATAAAAATTTTATGCACTTATGCATTTAAATAGATGTCCAATATTGCACCTAGAATACGGAATAAAAAATTATTTTATTCAACCAAAATGTAAGAATATAATCTTAAATAAAAGTAGGTGCTCTAAAATATCAAAAGCTACACCAAAATTGCTGCTTCAATTTTCAACAATCTGCTTAAATTCTTGTATGTCGTTAGAGAAGCACAGATGGTTATATACAGAGAAAGTGTTGCGTTATTTTAGAATAATTGGCACCTTAAACCTATGGTTTTAAACTCGGACTGGATCGACCAAGCATTTGGTCCGAGTCATTTGCAAAACCTGATTTGAAAAAAATCCGTCAGACGTGGTGAAAAATCAGTTTTGATTGAAAAATTAGATTTTTTAAAATGTTTTTGGCTAGTTATGAATTTTTTGGACTCATTGACCTTTTTAACTCTTGATTAACAACTAAAATTGAAAAAAAAAATTAACAAGTATATAATATATACACACACACATATACATATACATATACATATACATATACGTATACATATACATATACATATACATATACACACACACGACGTATTTATGACGTCATTCAGTTCAACCTCGAATCAACCCCCGATTGAACCCATTGATCCCTGATGGTGACTTTAGCCGAGTCAACGCCTGGTCTGAATATGAAAATATAGACTTAAACTATGTAATAACCATTTATTTTTTTCAAATCAAATAAAAGAATAAAACCTTGAATAAGAGTAATTAATCCAAAAATATCAAAAGCAACTCAAAAGTTGCTTCTTCTAGTTTCTCCAATGTACTTGAATTTTTTTTATGCCATTAGAGAAGCAGAGATGTAGAGGGAGTAATATAGCACTTAAGAATAATTAAACGACTAATGCATTGGCTTTGAAGGGTGAATATTTTATTGTTATTCAAACTTTATAATTCATGTTTGGGTCTTATATTAGAATTACTATTTAATTAAGATCAAGTACAAAGGGTAATTTTGGAAAGCAAAAGTAAAACACAAAGTAACCAAGACTCACTGTAATTCTAATATTGGTATGTATAATGATGATGATGATGATGATAATTTACTATACAGTTGCAATGAACTTAAATTATGAAAAATATGATTTATTTAATTGGATTTATTTGATTTGCTCCCCAAAATGTGGTGGTCACTTGATAATGTGTAATTTTAAAATTTTGAAATGTATATCTATCCTTATTCAGTTTAATTTATGAAAAATAGTTATCCTTTATTTTAAAAAAAAATACTAAATCTATTTCAAAATCATCAAATTTCAACTTGTGCCAATTGTCTTCATCAAATGAAAAGCTCTACCCTCAAATTTATGGAATGCTGTTCACCAAACATCCTAAAAATACTTCTATTATCTAAAAAAGTCTTTTCTCTCAAACAACCGCAGTCCAAACGGTTCTTTAACACTGAGATTAGAAGATCAACTTTGGAATTAAAAACTGAAACCACACTGTTGTAAGACTATCAAAGCTATTCATACTTTAACTATATAAATAATGCCATAAATGGACAAACAAATAAATTGTATAATGCAATGGTTCACAGAGGCAGTATATTAGATAGTATATCACATTCTATCACATTCTAAAGTTGAAGTGGAACCACCAGCCATACAATTAACCAATAGCCATGTCCGTGTAAAAACAGATATGAAGTGTTCTTTTTTCTCAGCTTAATTGTCACGTTACCATCAATTCATCCAAACATGGACAATATGTTTTTCCTACGCGGTAAGAACAGATTGGAACAAGGAGTCTATTTTCCAATGCATTTACTACCAATACCAGTTGAACCCAATAAGAAAAAGCACGCTTTGTGGAATTTCCAATTCATTTACTACCAATACTAATTGAACCCAATAAGGAAAAGTCTGCTTTGTGGAATTTTACGAACTCGTTAAAGAAAAGCTCCCAAGTCGCCTATTAATCCACAGACTACTTCAATTGGGGAACCCAAAAATTAATGAAGAAAATGACGATTTAACGAAGGAGCGAGAATAACTTGATTTTTAATCGTGATTACAATTTTTGATAAACAAATATACTTATTTTCTTTTATTCATATACACGTCCGTATTATCAATCAGTGGTGTATTCATTAGAAATTGGTAACTGTATAAGAATGATTGCTTAAAAGGGGGGAATTTAAAATGGATTCTGACACAAGGGGTGGTTTGGGAGGTGTGTTATGTAGTAGGGGTCTGCGCATTTGCCAAATGTGCATTATGAATGTAAGCATTTGGCAAATGCGCTATTATATTTATTTATTTTTTTGGTGGTCTAAGACAGTAGCTTTTTATTTTTATTTTAACCCTAATTTTTTTAAAACTCTAGTAATAATTTGCAAAAAGGGTATTTTCAGAGATAATTTTTATTTTATGAGTGTCATGGACATATATATCCTTTGGTAATTAAATTAGACCAAACATGTCTTTTTTAACATAACAATTAGTTTACCGTTGGTTCCAGGGAGTTAAATAATTAAAAATTAATGTTAGAGGACTAAACTGATAGTTGTAGGTATAGTTTAATGGGTTTAAAGGTGATCAATCAGATTATAGGTGCAGGGATCAACCTGAGTTCGAAATACGTACTGTATTACATTTTCACTTGAATAATCTTGACGAACAGGAACTATACTTTTATGTGGAGTCAAAGAGTATCGATTATGAAAAGCGAACATTTCGTGCAATTGATCCTGGAGTGCCGAAAAAACAACTGTTCGTCTCTTCCACTTTTCTCTTTAGAAATGACTGAGTCGAATTATGGCCACATTTCAGATAATCTGAGTATTGATCCGGAATACTGATGCATTGATCTTCGTGAGTTGTAAAAATCCAGTGAATTCGGAAGCTCGTCTGTATGTAGACACTGCTTCTTGTAATATCGCTGCAAACTATTTTTATAAGAATCACAACTTTCCTTCTGAAAGCTTCTTTAATTACAGTCACGTTGTGGTTGGAAAAAATCTATCATCATCTGATATTCAAGACTCCTGCACCGTTATTAAAATGGTTCCCGCGCAGATCCAGTCTCTCCCTAGTAGAAAAACGAATATTTCGTATGTAGATCTCCACAGTCTGCTGGCAGATGGTTTTCAACTCATGTGGTTTAGAGGAGGGGCTAGGAGGAATTCAGTTAGTTGTAAGTGGGCTGTTTTTAATTCAAGTTGTTGCATACCAAATATTCTAATTTCCAATTTATTTGTAAAAATAAATACAGTAATTCTTACATCATGTAGTTTTAATCTTTTAAATATCTATGTTTAGCTATCAATTTAAAGTTATTCATTTTCTAAACAGGACAGTGCTTTAACATTGTTCAAAATTTTGGTTTTTTGGTAATTACAAAGCATTTTCATCAAATTTCAACTCCAATCCCTGATGGTTGTTAAGTAATTTGAGATTTATAGATGTGTTTGACAGTCAACTCCAATCCCTGATGGTGGATCTTGTTTGGCATGTTTATTGAAATGGTGGTTGTCCTGTAAACTGAACTGAATGGAGCAGCTTTTGGTTGTTTGGCTCTTTAAGAATTACACTCTTGTGCCCCTTTTCTTTCTAAAAACAGGAAGGCAAAATTACTTGGACAAGGCAATCGTTAGCTAGATTAGTACGTCGGTATGGAATATCAATTCACAAAAAAGTTAGTTCACTCGGGCTCCTTTTCTTATATTTTTCTCATTGACAATTCTAGAAATGTTACCTTGTACCTACAAGGCAAACTCAAATATCTTTTAATTTTCTATTCATTTATTCATTACATATTGTTAAGTTATTTATTATATTTATTTTTTGTAGTGGCAAACTCAAGTATCACTTGGTACCAATGATACTCTGAATGTTGTACCTAAAAAGCTATAGACGTCGTTATCCCTTTCCAATAATTTATGTCAAATGTTTCTCATGCAAATAACTTTTCTTCAATAAGTACGCTATCGAAATAATGATAGTTACAGAAATGTTTATACTCTATTGCAATTTTGATGTCACACTTTTTGTTACATTGTAATTAAAATAACATTTATCTCGGTATTTAATATTAATGGGAGCTCATAATTTACCAACATCAGTAATTAATAAATGAGGGGACAAGTGTCATCCGAATACATTGTGTAAGAGAAAGTATAACAAAATATACAAAGCCTAATAATAGTACATATGAAAGTTTTGTTGAAAAGTAAACCGATATTTTTCTGCAATATTCGTGTTACTGGTCAAATTTTAAGTCTGTTAGCTACAATTACCAGTGTAATTTCCACAATTTTCTTCGTATGTGGAATTTTCCTTCCAAACGCATCTTTCTCCTCTCCTTCAATGAGCCCAATAGTGTACCCAATAATGAACTTCCTGGATTCTGCATGCTTGAAGTAAGTGGTCAGTCTAACTAATATATTTGTCAACACAAAAAAAAAAAAAAAGAAAACAATGTATAGATTTACATTCAATTATGTGGGCCCTAGGCATGAAAAGTATTCAAAAAATAGAAAATAGATATAGGATAAGATAATGGTTTCATCTTGACCATTTCTTTGTGTGGCGAGGAATTGCCAATGTAGGCCCTCGATTTGGTACTTTCGAGAGGTTTACTTCCCAACGCTCGGCATTAATCGAGGAGCTAAAAAGTGATCTCCTGATTGAAACAATAGTCTAGTATAAACTTGAGCACGATTGGCATACTCATGCATGAGTGTGAACAAATTTGAATCCAGTTCGAATTCGAGCTCAAATTACATTTTCAAAGTCCGAGTATAATCATGCGCTTGCAAAGGTTGCAACAGCATTTGCACAACACAAATAACACCAGAATCTAGGCTTCCACTTCCAAAATTCTAGGAAGTGTCAAAATATACTAGAAGTGATGTAGTGAGTGATTTTAGATTGTTTGGCATAAGTGTGCGAAAGTAATGATGAATTAAAAATGAACGATATACATTGGGATTGGGATATACGAGTGATCAAAGTTAAATTGGGATTACGGAATGAAGGCTGAACTAGTTGAACGGATATGAAAGTAAAAAAACCGATCATCAAAAAATGCATAGAGGGGGGATAAAAAAAAAAAGGACAAATAAATTGGGTCAAAATGTGGACTCATTTGAAAATTGCTGGTGTAGCCTCCAAAATTTACTAACCTTTGTCAGGGGTTTTCCATTCACATACACACCCACACACACACATAAACCAGTGCGTCGTTAAATGTAAACTTCAACCGAAATCTAAAGCAATACATAAAAAGGAAAAAGAAAAAGAAAAAAGTCAAGGACAAATAAGTTGGGTCAAAATTTTGGCTCATTTAAATCTATTGATAGCTGATGCGTGTCTACACAAGTTTGTATAAATGTGTGTGCGAGTGCATGTGTGTACATGCACACATACACACAAATACGTATATGCGCATACATATACATACGTGAGGACTTACAAAATTATGATTTGATCGCTTTAAAAATTATTTCCTTGAATTACACAACAAGTGTTGAATTTAAATTAGGGTAGTATTTTACCGTGGTGCAAACATGTGCTAAGTGTTTAAGTTATATGATAAGTGTATTAAGCACCAAAAATAATTTAACCAATAAAGTAATTAGGAATAAAACAAAAAGAAAGAAAATGAAGTAAAAAGGGCTGGCTGAAGCTTTAAAAGAAATCAAAGGATTTAACTCAAGGTTGCGACTGGAAAATAAGGCGGAAAATGCAAGTATGAGCAGTCCAAATTCTGAGATGTTGAAGGCGAAATAAATTGATTACTCAAGCTACTCCATAGCTGCATTACTAAGCTAAGAAAATAAAATAAAAAGAAAGAAAAAAAACACGAGGAAAACCAGTTGGAGGTTGGAGATTGAGATTGAAAAATTTAAGTATGAGGTGGCATAATTTTACAGAGTCAGTAAAGAAGCTGGCTGGTCATGATATTACTTGTAGGATACAGCCGCGGCTAAGTGAAGAAAAGCAAAGAAAAATCGGAAGTGATGGATCAAAAGAAAAAAAAAAAAAAAAAGGAAAAGAGAACCTAAAAACAAAGGATGGAAAAAGTTGAAGAAAGCTTAGATTCTAGGTGAGATACTTGAAGCTTTGGAAACCAATTCTTGGAAAGGTGATAAGTGATAATTTTACCTATTTTAGTATAGTGTTTTACATATAATTTTAGTGTGTTTCTAGTATGATTTTAGTATTTCTATTATGAAAATAGCTCATTTTCACTAAGTTTTTTCCATGTGAAAAATTTCCTCGGAATTGGGATTTTTCCCGATTTTTATGGTTTTAAAGCGAAATTTATATTTTGAGCAAATTGATGCACAATTTTTGCACAATTTTGTAGGTTTTATACATTCAATTATAACCTGGATCAATTGGAACACAAATGAGCACATTCGTAGTAGATTCAAGAATTATTGAATTAGAAGCTCAATGGAACAACTCTTATACCCAAACTGGGAGGATTGATTTGCTCAACGTTCTCTATTCAACGTTTTGTTTTCAAGTTAGACCTCCACCTTCTTTTATAGTACATTTTGATTGATGGATTTGGATTTTAAAACAATGAAGAATTTTAAATGACATTCGATATGAGTGATTTTTAAATTCATCAATTTTAAGCCTTCAAATTAAATTTCAAGTTAGTGGATTTTAAATTCAAATATATTATGAGTAATCTAAATAAGCAAAGAAATATGGGCGTAGAATTTGAAATCTAAATCCACCAATCAAAACAGACCATTAATAAATTTGATTGTTAGACATCCAAAGGGAACATCAACCTTTAAGCTCTGGACAGGCATGGACATCTATGCACTGGAATTCTAATAACTTTGTAACATAAAAAAGTTAATAACTCTGTTGGAAATAGCCAAGCTTATAAATATCATTGTCATCTGCTTGATTCACTTATCATACACTCCCTCTTATTTATTAGCACGGTGGTTGCTATTACATATGTTTTTTTGTTGAAAATTAAACAATCGCATCTTAATTACTCTGACTCAGCAATCACTGCCAATCCTGATTCCAAAGGTCTTCTTTGCACAGTTGCATTACTTGGATTCATTGGATCCTTCGAGGTAAAAGGATTTGGTGGAAGACTCAAACTCTCTCCATTTCCTTCAAGCATCTGAAGCACAAAAGTTATCGAAGGGCGATCTACCGGGTTCCACTGGATGCACCAAAGTCCCACAATAGCTAGCTTTCTAGCAATTTTATCCTCTTCATCTTCCTCAACCTGAATTCTCAAGTCTTCTCCGTTAACCAAACGTCCATAAGCCCATTCGGGGAAGTAAACTTGGCTAACATTTTGCTACAGTTACATCAATATTCTTTCGCCGTCCAACCATTTCAAGCAACAGCATCCCAAAACTGTATACATCTGATTTGAAAGACACATTTCCAAAGTGCCTGGAGAAGACTTCAGGGGCAATGTACCCCATAGTTCCTCTTGCAGCAGTCATGGAAACCGCACTTCTTCCCTTTTCACACAGCTTAGCCAGCCCGAAATCAGATATTTTTGGGTTAAAGTCGTTGTCTAACAAAATGTTGTGAGGTTTGATATCAAAATGGAGGATCCTCTGTTCACATCCTTGGTGAAGATACTCGATTCCTCGTGCTGTGCCAACAGCTATGTTATGTAACTTCTCCATTCCAAGTGAATGGTGCTCTTGTCCGTCTGGAAATATGAACTTGTCGAGAGAACCGTTTGGTAAAAATTCATATAAGAGAGCTCGTTTGAATCCATCAGCACAGAAGCCTATCAAGCGGACAACATTTACATGGTGGATTGTGCCCATTGTTCCCACCTCATTGATGAACTCTTCCCCATTTCCCGTGGAATTGTGCAACAGTTTCACTGCTACAAATATTTCATTTGAAAATTTTCCTTTGAACACGTTTCCATAACCTCCTTCGCCTAATTTTTCTTTAAAGTCATTCGTGATCCTCTTAATATCAGCATAAGAATACCGAGTAGGCTTCATGGATGTATAGTCTTCCAAAAATTTTCTGATTCTCATTTGATTTTCTTTGTCTAATTTCTTCGTGGAATAGACATGGTAAAGAGCACATGTCGCTAATATGAGAAACAGACATCCTATGATTGGACCTGTTTTTAATTGGACAGTGTTAACTTTTCTATTCTTCTCAATAAACTATAAGAAATGAAATCGGAACAAGTTATAGAACTTTACCTGAAATAAGCAATTTCCTTGACAAACCTGCAATGTACAAGGAAGTTCAAAACTTTTATTAAAAAGTGCATAGTGTTCTTTGTTTCTTTCTTCATTATATTTTGCTGTAAAACGGCAGGAAACAAAATTTTATTTTAGGAGTCAAGAGAGGAGAACCACGAGGAAGTGAGAAGTATTAATCTCCAACTTTTATTATGTTCCATTTTTCTTTGGAAAATCCCAAAGTTTATCTCTTTGGTTAAATTGGCTTAAAATATTTCACTTTCAGACCAGTTTGGTCCCTAGTCTTTCGACGGAAACCAGTGTAGTCCCCAATGTTCTTTAGGCCAAATTGGTTCCAAATATTTGGCAGAAATCAATGCAGTTTCCAAAATTTTCAATTTTGATCAAATTAATCCCTATAATTTTATAGAAAAATTAAATTCATAAAAAGCATAAACTATACATAAAAATCATAAAAAAAACATAAAATTTATGTAAAAATTGTGAGCAATACTTTTTAAACGTAGTTTTAAAATTTTCTTTGGATTATATGGTATAAAATTTATTATCTAAAATTCTAAAATAGTAAGTATAATAAATTAAGGGTTTGTTCTCATTTGTTTCTTCTTTTTAGAATCAATTTTTTAAAAAAAGAATTAAAGAAGAAATTGTTAAATCAGTTGGAAAACGTTTCAAGACTAATTTTAGATTAGCAAAACTGCAGTTAACCAAAAAAATCAAACGAAAACAAGTTCTAAATAAAACACACAAATATGGAGCACCTAAAAATGTATTGTCTAAAATTCTAAAATGCTATACGTGATGAATTAGGTATTTATTCTCAGTTGCATCTTAATAATAAATTTGGTATGGGTTACATCGATACTTGTGACTACTATTAAAAAAGAATATGCTCCATTAATGTGGCAGCACTTAAGTGCACCATTTGAATAGTTTTAGATCTTCTTTATATGACTTATATTTAATCTGATTTGCAGATTTTTTTTCCCTTCGGTCTTCTGATGCAATTAGTTTGAGGTGTTTTTTTTTAGGTAAGAATTAGTTGGACGTAAATTTAAGGCAGTATCTTCCCTGCATGTGTTTCTACGTAAAACGAAAGTCGTAGAACAAAAAAAACAACCAAGTAGTCCACTGGCTGGCTTGTTGGATGGTCTCGTTTGTTCTTTTTCTTTCCTTTATAATCCAAAGCTTTATGTTAAACTTCAAAGCCATTTATGCTGTTTAAAATTCAATTCCAAATTCGCATTCTATATGAGGACATGTCCAGTGTTTCCGCAAGTGTTTTACTTTAAATTGCTCTTCAATACTTAATTTTGTCTAAGTAGTGTTTCGTTTTCAAAGTTTTTACTTAAATTTCCATTGTAAGAAAATTGGTCAAGTTACAAATTCTGTCTTCCTTTTCCTACTTTTATGAACAAAAATTAATTTTTTTAAATTTTTTTCCCATTTATCTCATACTTTTAAGGTCTGTTTGTTTGGATTGAAATATTTTCCTAGAAAATATTTTCTAGGAAAATATTTTCAAAATTTTTCTTAGTGACAAACACCAGAAAATATTTTCCTATGTAAAATATTTTTCAATTTTCCTTCCTTTAGTTGAAAATAACTTACATATTCAATGATATGTAAGTTATTTTTCTTAGAGTTCAAGAGTGACATTAAACCTTAAGTACCTACTTTTATAACTTCAATTACCAAATTAATTTTTATTTTTAATTCTTATCAACAAATTTTTTTTCATCATCTTGGGCTCCACAATAATATGATTATAGTTATGTATATCTTACCATTTTATTATTTTGAAGATTGATTATAAACAAAGATTATTATAAACAACATAATCTGTAGTTCACTCTATTTACTTGTCAAACATGTATTACAATTGTTATTAGTCTAATTAAGTCATATTAACAATAAAAAATAAAAAATATCAAAAAATTTATTTGTTAAAAGACTTTCACAATGTCATCCAAATACTAGAATAGAGTAAGGAAATTGACATTTTCCATGTAAAATATTTTCTTAAGAAAATATTTTACATTCAACCAAACGGACCCTTAATGTATCATTTTTTTCTTCGAAAAGTATGTTTATTAATTTCTTTTGTGACCCCTCCCCCCCCCCCCCCCCCCCGGGCAAAAAAAAAAAAAAGAAAAAAAACCTAGAAAAAACCTTTTGTCCAAATGCACATTATCTTTTGTTTTCTCCTTTTGATGAAGGAAAATTCTCTAATTCTAATTAGATGCAGCAATCATGACTGAAAACAAAAAACAACATTATGAAAACGAAATAATTACATACACGAAATAAATAATTTATAATCAATAACTAAATTAAAGGACAGAAAACTAACTTACACTATACGTTTGAAGAAAAAACGGAGAAACTGTTGACATGGAACCCGGAAATAATTTTCTATGACATAAGGGAAGGGGAAACTTTCTCCCCCTGGCGTAGGAGAAAATGGCGCAATTTTTCTCTGGTTTGGAAAATTCTGTAGGTGGTTTGGAGGGAATCGGAATGAAACAAATTTTGTCTGGAAAAGCTTGCTTTGGGTGATGATTTTATATTCTTTGACCTCGGGCTATCCGGACTGTCCACTCCGACAGCTCGGGGTGTAGGACAGAATACCTCCACCACCTATTAAAAATTGAAAATCTTAGGGTTGAATTTCTAAATTGCGATATCCCTACACCCAGAACAACCCCCTAAAATCTATCCAATTTCAAATAAATTTTGAATATCAAACTAAGTTTAAAATTACTCTTCTAAATATCTAGTTTTGCTCGACGCTTTAGTTGGTGCTAGAATTCAAATTCGAGTGCTCAAAGCAAAGGACGAAGCCTTTGCCAATCTAGATACAAGCATCCCTGATGGAGCTTATATGAATTTTACTCTACGTAGATACAGAAAATATTTTTACTATAAATTAGTGCAGAAAGCCAAGATTTCCTCAGGCTTAGAGATGTAACATATATAAGATTAATACTGAAGCTCTCATAAGAAAGCTTCCAGAATTGGACCTGAAATTTCATCAATAAGTGTACGTACCACAGTGGCGGTTCTTTCCCCCATAACAGTCAATTTGATTATTAGTTCCATTCTTCCATCTGCAAATTCCACCTTGTTGTACTTCACATCTTTTGCATCCCGGCACGGACCAAGTCAGGTTCAGAAAATCTTTGATCTCAAATATCTCCTCGGAAACCTTTCGTGTGTCATACATCTTTTTACACAATTCCAGGGACCAAGACTGAATCAAATCATCAGAAGGAATTGCTTGGACTTTGTATCCAGAGGTATTAAGACAACTTACGTCAGGCATACCATAGGACGACCAATAATCCCCATTTGCCAACGAGCAATTGAACAAAGTATATCTAGTATATCCAAATCCTGGGGATGAAAACTGAAATGGCCAGGCAGATGTATCAAGATTTCGCAGATGCTTTAGGGGACAAGCTTCAGCGTGGCGGACTTTGATCGTTTGAGACTTGTAGTTGATGTCGTTGACCAAGAATTTTATCGATGAGGAAGGCAGCTCCAGTACAGTTCGGTTCCTGTTGTCACAATAAAGAGTGTAGCTTGAATTGTAGCCACAGTTTACAGGCTGCTTTCCTTGTAGCCTAAACGGGAACCTTACTGGTGGCTCGTGGGGGTTGCAATATTTTTCTGCACAGACATCATCAGGTGCCGGAATAGATCCGATGTCAGCAAAGATTACAGGAATTGATAGAGAAGAAAGAGTAAGGGCCACTATGATCAATCTCCAGATTATCATTTGTTTTTTTGAGTTTGCTGCTTGCAATGGATGCAGAAGCAACTTTATGCATAACACAATGTTCGGTGTCGAAGTCTTCGTTCTGACTGCGTTTTCCATAAGTCGTGTTTTGAAACTGTGACGAAATTGCATTTTGAAAGTGACCTTAACAGTGCTACAAAGAGGAAAGGAAGGTTACTTGTCTGATTTGCAACAATAGACAGCCGTGACCGTTGACTGACTTGACCTCAATTACTAAATTGAATCATATTTTTACGTATTCTTCGCTAGAAATTATTGCAGAATATACCGTAGTTAGCGCGTGACGAATTGGAAGGTACTATTAACAGCATGTCTATGGTCTATTCTCAGTTGCTTGTAGTAAATTGTTCTATTTCTGGTTCAGTTCAGTGGAATTTTTCCCCTGCGCCCTTTGCACTAATGGTAGACTTAGTTTTTAACACACGCGTGCGTGAGAGAGAGAGAGAGTGAGTGTGTGTGTGTGTGTGTGTGTGTTAGCTTCTAACTTGTTCCGTGTTCTCAGTTTGTTTCCGCCCTTCTTAAATAATTAATTTTCTTCAAATAGCTTTTCCACAGCTGAAACAAAGGTGAGTAGGCCCAGATTCAATTTCCAAACGAAGCACAAGAATGCAAAGATCAAATGAAATAAGGTGCAAAATAAAGAATTTTGTCAGACTATTGTAGCTTGCGCCCTTAATATTCGATTGAATTTTGTATCTCTGCTAACCATTTATGTAAATTAAAAGTGGCAAATTACTCTTTAATTAATACAAAATAATTTCACTTTGACTTATAAAAATTCATACTTTAATTTAATTTATAAGAAGCTTAATTTTCATGCATTTGCATAAAAGTTAAAAATAGTATTTTAAACATTTTTATTGCAAAAAGAAAAAAATATTCTAAGCACATATTAAATTGATTGTGATTTAAAAATTTCAAAAAATTATTAATTAAAGTTATAAAAAACTAATATTTTAAAATTCTAAAAATAAAAAATTATTGGATGCATCCTGGTTAAAAAGAATTAGTAGAAAAAACATGTATGGGGATAAAATTGACTCTTATTTTTTAGGTCTTTCCAAGATAAAATTAGAATGGCTTTTCACTAGATTTTGTTGATGAATAGGATTCCAGGAAAAAGATGGAATAGATATTCTAGTGAAAAAGGCCTTTCCAATGTAAAATGTCCATATCAAATATGAGAATGGAATGGACAAGTTAAAGCTTTTCCATTCCACCCCATTCCTGCATGAATAATGGGCAAAACCGATCCAAGTGGTTATCCTTTAAATTTTCAAATTTTGAAACCCACAAAAGATTGAGAGAAATTGGCAGAGGAGTTGTCTAGCCTCCTTTAAGCATCTCTTCTTCACTGCATTCCTGCTATCATCCATATGGCAATGAGTGGTGTTGTGTCGTGTCATTGTCGGACCATTTGTTGTTGGTTCGCATTGAAAAATCTCACTTCTATCCCAACCCACTAGACATTCGTGTCAAGGCGTATCATAACTTGCTTATTAATAGGTTTCACCCAACCCAAACCACTTAACCCATCAAATAATTTGTGTCGTAATACTCATCTACAACATAAACAATCTTATTTATAGAATTAAACCCGCTAACTTCAAATTAAACATTTTAAAATTTTTAAACATAATACACAAAAATATTTCAATATAAAAAGCCATTTTGAACTTATAGGTTTTGAACAAAACAAAATTTAATAACTATACAAAATTAAACATGATTTTTTAAATATTCTAGTTGCAATTTATCAAGCTAATATTTCAATTTTTGTCAATAACTGATTCAATCTACTTAGTAAGCACAATGAAAAAAATTCTTTAATCTTTAGATACAAATTACTAATGCACAAATGCATAAAAGATGAAAATGTTAAAAATCTAGTTATCTCATTAATGCTGGTTGTATTAGAACCTTGGATTGACTTAAAAGTTTGTGAACTAATGTCCAATGTCATGATATTTTCTGTGAGATCATCTATATTCAATTGAGTGATATCTAATGATGACATCATCTAAATTCAATTGTCTATATATATATATATATATATATATATATATATGCAAATATGTACATGAAAATGTAGATATGTTTGTGTGTGTATACATGCGTGCACACACACCCACACACACGTATATATATGTACATAAACACACACACAGAGACACACACGTATATATGAATACATGTACACACACACATACGTGTGTGTGTGTACGCACACGTGTGTATTGAGATATATTATCAAAAAAATATAAAATATCATCTATATAAGCAATTATGAAAGTATAATTTGAAGCAATTATGAAAGGATAATTATTTATGATATTTAAAAATTTAGAAGGAGCATTTTTTAAAGCAAATGGCTTCACATTCCATTCAAAATGACCAAATGGAACTAAAAAATTAATTGTATACCTTTCCTTTTACCAATTTGTATTTGTCAAATTCCAAATTTTAATTCGAATTTGAAATAGATTACCGAACTAGTTGTTCTATTTAAGAAATATCTTTTACTGGGAATTGGATATCTAATCCATTGTAAAACCATGTTTCAGGACGTATAATTATTAACTAGTTTGGGTACTCCTCTTTCAATCTAGAATTTTTATTAACATAGAAAGTTGAACAAGTCCGGGGAGAATAGCTTTTTCCAATAATATTCTTTCTTAATAAATCATCAATTTCTTTTTCACAAAATTCAACCATTTCTTTGCTAGCTTTAGTAGGAATGAATTTTTCGTAAGGCAAAGAGACAACATGTTGCTTTCGATTCCACGAAGCAGTTGGTTAGTCATTACAAATTTTCAAAATAGATTGTTAAGAAATTTGTTGGATATCATTTTGATTTTTGGGATATTTTAGTTTTTTTTTTCAATTTTCATGTGGAAAACTTCCTTTTGAAGAAAATTTATATGATTTACTTTTAGTTTTTATAAGACATCCAATTGTTTTGATTGGGACTTTGTAACAAAATCAAAAGAAAATGATTGATCAACTTTTGCAATTGTTTTACCATTATAAATGTATGGATGCAAAGCAGGATAAAATGGGGTTCCAAAAATAACTTGTAGAGAAATATTTTTAGTAAGTAAAAATGGCAAACAAATATAATTATTTTCTTTTAAAAAATACAAACATTTGAAAGTTTATGTTGTATTCAAATTTTAGAGCCTTGTGCAACTCTCAAAACAGTAGAATTTTTTCATATGTGTGTGTGTATGTATATAGATTTACACAAATGTATATGTATATTTATATATATGTATATACATATGCATATACATGAATATATACAAATGTATATGTACACACATATGTGTATGTATATGTGTAGATAGGTACATATTTGTATATGTGTGCATACATATACACACACATGCGTGTGTGTATAATGCATATACATATGTGTGTGTTTGTGTATAGACACACACCTCTATTTCATGTTAACATGTCAACCTGTGAGTGACTCAACCCAACTAGCTTTTAGTCACGACGTGAACAAGTTGACCAAAAAATAACCCACTTAAATTCGGGCAGTCTTAAAACCTCCTAATTTCAGATTGTGTTTGAGCCATGCTGCTATCATGCATGCAGTGTCAAAAATTGCCATCCTAATCCCTTGTACAAAGGCACAGATCTGGTGAAGATTCATTGTTACTGAAAGAGAGGGAAAATCTACGGTGAAAGATAAAGCAGGGTTGAGGTGGGAAGTTGTGCAGAAAGTAACATGACAATGCCCGTGGTGTGGACATTCGTCAAAGTCATTGTTGGCTGCTACTGCAATATGCGACATGAGTTTGGCCGTGAAAGTTAAGAAAGGAGGAGGAAGTCTATTATATATAGAAAGGCAATGAAATTGACCTTGTGAGGGCACGCAATTAATTTATCGAAATTTTAATTGTCTATTTACTTATTTATTTGGTTATATATTTGCTAGAATTAAAAGAAATACGGGGTATTTAATACTGTTAAGGTTAAATTAGGATTAGCGTTTCCTTACCTTAGTACGAACAAGTTGCCATATATATGTGTGTGTGTGTTTAATTATAATTTTTGCGTTACGCATTTAACAAGTTCACTAAATAAGTAGCCATACGTAACAAAACAAAACAAAACAAAAAAAAAGAAGAAAAAGATGAAAAGGGAGGGCAGATGGTAAGAAGCAGGACTGTCTCCATCTGGGAAAGGTTGGAGTGAATCTGGCTAGTGAAGCCAGCTCCTCAACATTTAGCCAAAATTCTGTCAAGACGAGAAAAACAAGACAAAAGAAAGAAAGAAGCTGGAAGTTGACCAAATAAGAGAGTCGGTGAAATTATAAGAAAATTACGAGGCCAGAGCTGTAATGTGAGAAAAACCTAAAGACTTGAAGCTAGGCCTCTTGATTATTTTTGTGTGTTAATGAGTTAGTAAAGAACATAATCAACAACCGGAGATGTTAACTTCCTAATTGGGAAGTAAAAATTAAGAAGAAACTAGGTATTTTATGGTTAAGATGCTTGAGAACGAATATAATACCCGTACACACAAATAGCTTTGGGCAATCTTGAAAATTGGTCTTAACTTAGAAAATTTTGAAATTGATTGAAGTTCACTATATTGGAAAATAGGCTCAAAGAGTTTTTCAACGGTATAAAATTTATGTCATGAGTCTTCGTAGATTAACACCAGAAATATTGGTAAATTAACTGAAAATCTAGTTTTGTGCCATTAGGGTTGATGATGTTCCAACTTGTAAGCTAATTTTGAGCATGTTACGATTAGATATGAAGTTAAGCTTTTCGTAAGAGTTTTAGATCTTAGAATGTAGTTTCTATTCATGTGCGTTATATCTTTAGAGATATGTGGACTTAAATATCAGTATTTGATTCTGCACATGTTGGATTGGATTAGATCCTTATTTTAGCTGAATTTTGACTAGATTATGGTCCAAGTCATGAATTGATGTCTATGAAAAGTTGTCCCCAATTGAATTTAGTTTTGAATAGTATAAAATTTGTGATTTTTCAATGAGTGCAGTCTGAGTTATAGCTGTTTGAATAGACAATTTGTGCCCTAGGATTGACCTCGCAGATCATTATCCGGGAGCTATTGACCTAAATCTATGACCTTGAGCTCGTGGACTGCCACGTAGATTCTATATGGATCATTCTAACTTGAATCTGCCACCCTAAACACGTGGATTTTGCCCACTGGATTCTCTCTAAAAAACCTTAATTTTAGAATATTGTTCACTCAATTTTTTATAATTGAATTATTACATCCAAATTTATTATTTGTGAAATTTTCTTTCAGAAGGTACCTTCAATTCCTTCAAAGGGCCCAACAAGAAATTTCTTGGATTCTGCTTGCCAGGAAATGAATACTTCAGAGTTTAAATGACTGACTTTTCAACAAAACATGAAGAAATGGCAACGTCTCAATTCAATAAGGTGGACCACAAGCATAAAGGATGAATGCAAAATGAAAGTTGATTACAAAATAGGACAGCGACTTCAGTTTTGTCATTAGTTTCTGTGGAGGTAGAAAGTAGGAATAATGCCTTCTGTAGAAAATTATGCACTTATGGATTGGCCCTGGCACCTGCATTAAATTCTCAGTCGCAATGCCTTTGGTCACATTTTGGGAGTTTCAATGACAGACTGGCCGCGAGGCATAAGTTTTTAATGTACTCAAACACATCACATGACCAGTAATTTATAAGCTTAGCTTGGTTTGACTTGGCCGTAAAACAATTGTCGTGATTTGAAGATAAATAGATAACTACTTCTCAAATTTATCTACCTTGTTCAAATTTTTAGAAATGATGATTTGGAGTAAAAAAGTCTAATCAAATTTGAAGCAGAAGGCATATGGAGAACTCATTTTTCGTGAACTAATGTCTCTTGGTCGAAGTTAAATTTTCTTAAATTATGTAGAACTTCAACTATGTCATATAAAATGGGATGGAGAGAGTAGGATATTGGATGTATCAACTACGAATTAAAATAGTATTAGGTCATTGAGAATAACTGGTATCATTTGGCATTATAATGAAATGCTAAAATTCAGCTAAATTTGTAGTAGTGAAGAGAGACTGTTGAAATATGACTAACATATTTAAAACCAGAAAAGGAAGCCTAATTGATCTAAGTCCAATGAATCTGCTTTCGTTCCGCAACCACCGGTCCATTCCTGATCGTGAATAAAACCCGCAAAATAGGCAACCCCCTTATTCCCCTTTTTCTTTCTTTTGTTTCCACAATAACTGATTCAGTCTGTTAGTCATTAATATGTTTCATGTACATATGTTCGTAGTTTTATCGTTCGTTTTCTTGGTTCAGCTTTTGGCGTCTAGGTTTAGTTTGTATAGTTAAGAGAAGGACAATCTAGAATTTATTGGTGTGGATATAGCAACACGTACAAGTTCATGGGGTTTAGTGCAATTAACCCTATGATATGTGTGGATAAGAAAAAGGGGATTATCACCACAAGAAACTTTTAGCAGTTATTACTCCGAAATTGATAAAATACTTTTGGATACACGAAACCAGAGCAGAATTTTACTCCACCTTTAAAGTATATCGCCGGAGGTTTCTGTCACTTATCCAACAACAAGTGAGGCATCTGTAATCAGGTTAAACCTCGGGGAATGTTAATGTAATTTTAGCATGGATATTAACATTATCTTCACAAATCACGAGTGAATGGCGGAGCAATTATTTAATTCGGTCCGGTTGTTATTAGCCATTCGATGCCATTTTTGTGCAGAATGTGCTATGAATTGCTTTGTTCTATACCACTAAACTTAGAGGTGAATTGCGCAATGAAATATTGAATCACTATTAGCTAGTATTTCTGCACAAACTAATCATTGATTCCAATTAATTTAGATCCATTCCTTGTGTTAGATATATATTTTTATTACTTGTTTTATTTTCAGTCGACGTAATTTCCTTGCCACCATCAAATGGGGCAAGCTGGGGAAAGTGTATTCGGCTACAAATATAAAACAACAGAGAGTAGGCTGGTAAAGAATAAAGAACGACGACTTTAGTGCTTACGTCTAGAACGGGGAGGAGCCAAGTTTTCAATACATTAATTGACCATGGTCCATCTCTGGAGCCCGATTAGAAGAAAAGTATGCTTTGAAACGTCGAACGACCTTGTTCAATAAACGGTCCCAAGTCACCAGACTCAGTATTCCACACGCGACTACCATTCCTACACCACACAAAAGAACAAATAGACCGACTTTACCAAGGACCTGGTCTTGTTAGCTCTCAGCGAACCCGCCATAATTTCTCATCATCCAAGTCGCAGGCTGAAGAAATGAAGGGGAGTGTTATTTCCTGGTAACTCTGATTGCTACCAAATTATGAGAGAAACTTCTATTTATCATTTTTCATTTATGTATATTTTTACGGTAATTTTTTAGAAACTATAGTTTTAGGAAAAAAATCAAATACCCTTATTTTCAGCGTATCTTGAAAAGTGAACTTTATACTTACAATATTTTGGTTTGCAAAATTATAGTATATATGTATATTTGTGTATGTATGTGTGTGTGTGTGTGTGTGTGTGTGTATAGACACATACACACATACATACATACATAAAATTTGTTTAAGAACTTGTTTTCAATGGTGGAGTATGTCACCTACCTTCATAGTTTTAGGAAAATTTATTTTATGTCTCATTTAGATATTGAAAATTTTTTAAAAATTCAAAAAATAATTTTGAATTATTTCTTTAAGAATTTTAGCCATACCCAAGGGTAATTGACTGTGGGAAGACATTAGGAAGATCATGCATTGTATTTTTTTTTATAAGGTATAGTTATTTATTTCTGTTAGTATGTGTAATTTTAGGTCTTTGAGCATATTGGTGGCATTGCAATGTTTTAAAGCTTCAGGTACGTATTCCTTTTATTTTCTAACTTAAACTTTATTTTCAGATTATGGAAAAAGCATGTGTTTTGATTTGAGTATTAGTGACGATTGAACATCAAATCAAATGATTTATGTTCCATGGGTTGTATTATTTGGACCCTGCTTCAAGGGGTTAAGTGTGACAATTGTGTGAATTCGGGATCCTTGTGAATGTAAATGTGAATATATATAGCCTTAAGGACAAAAAATATGTGATTAAAACTGTTTGATTATGAATAAAGATTATATTGTAAAAATACCTTTTATGTTAAAATGTTTCTTTATGTTTGATCCACTAGCTGGGTTGATCAACGTACTGGGTATATTTACTCATCCCATTATTGTATCATTTTTTCAGAGGAAGAAGAGACAATATGAGGAGTTGCATTTGGGGAGTGCGTTGGTAACTTAGTAGACTGTTTAATTTGAATTTGTGGAGCTCTTCTTAAGTTGTTTAATTCAATTTGAGGATTGCCAATAGTTTGTTTTAAGATTATTTTTATAACAGAATTAGTATTGGATTTTTCAAAGAAAGTCTTACTAATTTTATTTTTAGATTAATGTATTTAGCTTTACATGCTTATGCTCAATCATATGTAGCACTGTCATGTTCTTGATCTTTAGGTTAGAGGCATGACACTTTTTGCCCAGTATTGTCAACTATCTCTGCTAATAATCCAAGAAAATACTACTCTGAAGTCACTTTGTAACACATTAAAGTGTCAAGGATAATTTCTAATTAATGGAAAATGTAAAAATGGGACATAGTAGATAATAGAGAAAGATAAGAATAGCACGAAGAAAGAATTAGATAGAGATAAATTTTACTAAGATTGGATATCCTAGATTAAATCTAACTGCCTTTTTTTAATAAGATTGGATATCCTACTTAGAAACAATGTGAAACCCAACTTACACAAAATCGAATCGACGGGAAATCTACCTTTTAATGGGCGCAACATAAAAAAGGATATTTTAATGGGAATTCTAGGATGCCAAATTCTACTTGACATAAAAGACAAGTTTTTAGAATTATGAGCCAACTTAAAAGCTGACTTCAGAGAGAAATCACCTGACTGAGACAGTTGCCAAATCATCTTATATGAACTCTAGCCTTCTAGAGCAGGAAGAGATATAATCTGTGATACAATTTGCCCAGGGATCCACTGAGACAATCTGTCAAAATCCCAAACTCTCTCTAAACATAAATAATTAAATGCATGATCTGAAACATCAACTAGTTTGAAGGCTAATGCTCCTAAGCCCATCCAATTATCAAACCAAAAATTTGAATTCCTAGATTGAACAATCCACCCACTTTTTTGCTCAGCCAAATCTCTAGCCTTTGGCATCCGTCTCAAGTGTGCGATGTAGATTGCTTGTTATCTGCCATGCAAGGATAGGCATTGGAGCAATATTTTTGCCATCATGAATTGGGCCCATAGAAAGTTAATCTGACGAAGCCTCCACCAAAGCTTGATGGAAAAAGCATCATGAACCTCTTTAAGTTGCCTAAAGCCTACACCTACTGTTTCTTGTGGTTCACACAACTCCTCCCACTTAATCCAAGAGTGTTTAAGTCTACCGTCATTCTTCCCCTGCAAGAACCTAGCAAAAACACCTTCTAATTTATGTAAGATAGATAGGGGAGATAAAGTTACCATAGACAAATAAACAGGAATAGACGAGAGAACATGCTTAATTAACACAATTTAAACCCCCACAGGTAATAGCTTATTCTTCCAAGAATCTATCTTATTAATTATAGACTAGCAAACATCCACAAAAAAAATGCCTCTTTCGTCTTTCTGCAAACAAAGGATACCCTAAATATCTTACCGCAAACTCTTTCACTGAAAAACCTATCATGTGCTTAATAACCACCCTTCTTGACCTAGGCATCCTCGGGTGAACCATAAAATAACTCTTATCAACATTCACCTTTTAGCCTGACAAATCCTAGTACCTGTTAGTGTCTCGAACACCAATTTCAAGGAAGATGACCCACCACTTGAAAAAATTATAACATCGTTTGCATACCCCAAGTGATTAACTTGAGGAAAATTTCTTGGCAACCTAAAACCATAAAAACCAATCTTAGAAAATAACTTATTAAGAAGCTTGGATAGTACCTCAGCACCAAGAATACAAAGAGCTGGAGAAAGTGGGTCCCCCTATCTCAATCCCTTAGAGCTTTTAAAAAAACTACAACATGAGCCATTAATAAGCATTGAGAACCAAGGGTTAGATATCATCCTTCAAATCATGTCCAACCATAGTTCTCCAAACCCAAAGCTCATATATCTCGAATAAGAAAGAATCAATCGGCCTTGTTGTATGCTTTAGCCATATCCAACTTAATAGCCACATTGTCTCCCCTGTTATGCTTCTCCATCCCCGATAAAATCTCTTGTGCTTGCAAGTAATTGTCAGTGATAAGCCTTCCTCTAACAAACCCGCTATGATTAGGGGAAATAATTTTAGGCAAAATAGGTCCCAATCTGTCAGCTAGAAGTCTAGAAAAAAATTTATTAAAAAAATTACATAGATTAATTGGCCGAAATTGTGAAAAATTTCTAGGGTGAGCAACCTTTGGAATTAACACAATAGAGGTAAAAGTGACATCCCTCGGAAGTTCAACTGCATAAAAAAAGCTTACAACTGCTTTGTAGATGTCCTCTCCAATAATACTCCATGTAGAAGTAAAACACTTCCCTGTGAAACCATCTGGCCAGCTGCACTATCCCCATCCATACTGACCACCACCTTCTTCACTTCCTCAAAAGAAGAAACATTCTCTCACTTTTCATTTTCTTGGGGGGTCACCAATTTCAGAATGATGTCTTCCAACTCAGCTTGATCAGCATCCTCTATTAGAAAAAGGGAAGAAAAGAAATTAGTAGACTCAGGTAAAATCTCTGATTCGTCAGATAACCAAACCCCCATAGCATTATGAACCCTATGAATAATTGATTGAATTTTACGTTGCTTTACCACAGCATGAAAGAATTTGGTGTTTTTGTCCCCAAACTTCAGCCATTTCACTCTAGCCTTTTGTTTTCAATAACTCTCTTCCATAGTCAAGGAACATCTCAAAAAAGCCTTGGTAGCATTCAGCTATACAAGATGAGCATCCAAAAAGTCTTGTTGAAGGCAAAGCTCTACAGGGTAAGTTTATCTTCCGCTAACTTAACAGCAAAGTGAATGTTCCCAAAACAATCCTTATTCCACACCTTAAGTCGTTGCTTCAATCTTTTTAACTTTATACATATCAACCGTATTGGCGAAACCTCACAATCCTGTTGCCAAGACTCTCTAACAATACCCAAGAACCCCTCGTCATACGTCCAAGCATTAATAAACCGAAAAGGCCGAGGTTTATTATCACTTCTTGTTGAAGGCCATTAAAAGAGGCACATGATTAGATGTATCCCTAGGCAAATGTATCATAGAGAAACCCAATCCCGTATATGCGCATTTTGTATTGATAACCAGACAATCCAATCTTTTCCAAATGCGAGCCAGTCCATATATATTGTTGCACCAAATAAAAGTCAAGCCTGAACATCCAGCATCAAACAAAATCTCAGCAAACATGAAATTTAAAAAATCACTAGATTTTGAAAGTCTGAAATATCGCCCTCCTTTCTTTTTAGATGAATCCACCACCACATTAAAGTCATCACATACCATCCACTGCCCATGTGTTGGCTTTCCTGCTAATAGAGCTATCCACAATTCTTTTCTATCATCATTAGTACAAGAGGCATGAATAAATGAGGAACATACTGGAATTGAAAAAAGGCTATGCTCAATCACCAGAGTGGATTATTGCCCCCTTCACCCACCAAAGAGCACTTAAATGGATTATTACAGAAGACCCATATGGATGCTTCATCATTGCAATGAACAAAGTCAAATTGGAGTTTCAATCTAAACAATTCAGACTGAGTAGAAAATACCCGCACTTTATAAATACAAAGAAACTCAATTTTATATTGCCTAATTATTCATTTCAATCTTCGCAAATGAGAATGCTTAGCAAGCCCCCTAATATTCTAGAATAATGTATTAATCATTGGATAAGGCTAGGAAACTATTACCCAAATTTTTTTGGTGTTGAACACAATTGCCAATCCGAAATCATCATTTGATCCAGCAGCAACACTACTTGAAGGCTGAACATGTTCATCCAGCGCAGTAGGACCTCTCGGTGACAAATTCCAGCAGAAATGGGCAGCTCTACTTGTTGCACCTGGTTCACCATGTTTTCTTGAGGGCCAAGCACCTACTGGTCATCATGATCCTGCAGGTACAGTTGTTATGTCTTCTTCTCTAGCTATTGAATAACCTGTTGAGGTTCATTCAAATCAGAATGATTTTCCTTTGGGGGATCCATCCTCACAATTTGGATTTGATCAATGATGCACCATAATCAAATGATTATTTTCTTTATTTTGTGAGTTTCCAACTGCAATATCTGCACCATTCACAACCTGCTGCTCTTTCACCCATTCTTAATAATCAACATCAGGAATTCCAACTTGTCGCTCATCCACCCCTGCACCTACCTATTTTGATTGCTCTTTGAAAACTACTGCCTATTGCTAATGCTTCCTAGTACTGGGAGCAATCTGTTCCGATTGTGGGATAATACCTACAGGCATTTTCCCTTGAAAATTTGTCACCTCCTTTATGACGAGACTCCCTAGCATGACCTAGGTGTCAACATTGTGAGTAGTATGAAGGCATATACGTATGTACATATACATATATATACATATGTACATACGTCTATGTATACATATACGTATATATATACATGTATACATACATGTATACAAATATGTATACTGAAGAGCAAAGCTCTCTCAATCATGTCTCAGTATTTTACCCAGATCTTTGTATCTAGAAGTCAAAATGACCTGATTATTATGGTGTTGGAAAGCTAATTCAAAGGGATACAACTTTCATATTTTGAGAAAAAACTGATTTGGCCTTCTTCTGGGAGCAATACATGGACCACGATACGCGGACCAACTGTTTGCTTATCTACTCGCGTATCATGCATGTCGGTTTGAAAGTGATGGTTCCAACTTATAGCTTATCTTCCAGTCCCTTTTGATGACTTTTTAAAAATTCCTTGCACTTGCACTATCCAAGAAAACATTACAAAATTCAATAGAAATCTTTCTGTGATTTCAAGACAACTTTTCTTGCAAATTGTCATGCAAGTTGTCTGAATGATTAGAGTGAATTTGTCTATAAATAGGGAGCTCTTGCATGACATTTAAAAAAAAAGTCTTGGAGGGAGAAGCACTCCCAAGTAGCATATAGTAGTAGCTTTCTTTGCAGTTTAGAAGAATTTTCATTACTTGTACAAAAACTCTTGGAGGATTCATGTGTATCAATTCATATTAATGAGAATGAAGCTTTGGAGCCATTTTCTACCAACAAATGAGCATTTCTTATCATAGCTCTTTAATTTCTTACTTGTTCATGAGTTATTTCTATTATATGTTATTCATATAAGCTATGTTTAACTAAATACATGTCTTAGTGTTAGATGAAGCTAATTATAAGATTTAAATGTTATTATACTTGCTATAACTTGTCTTTGCTTGTTCATCTATCAAGGTTTAACATTTGTAGTAGTTTGATTAACTATTGCAAATCATTTAGATGTTATTTGACATTAAGGAATGCTTACAACATTGGAAAATGGTAGATGAAGCCTATGTTATACACACATGCAAATAGTGGTATAGGTAGGTGGATTGAGGTTGTTTAATACCACAATTCATGCATTTCACAAGAGTTCATCGTGAACAAAGTTGAACTCTAGTCAATTCATTGTGAAAACAAGTCTTGATTTCATATGGAGTTACAATCCTAAGCAAGACAAGATTAACATAACAAGGTATTAATTCATTTAATCATATTAGTGGCAATTAGTGGATTCTAAAACCTATTACTTGTGTTTGTGAATTTCTTCCATTTGTTTTACTTCAAGTCTATGAATTTTCTTAGCCTTGCACACCACGTGTTTGATCATTTGTCTAGATAATAGAGCAAGTTAGTTGCTTTGGTCCTTACTAAGTCTTGTTTCCTCGTGGAATCGACTCTAATACTTCCCCTACTACAATTGACTCGTGCACTTGTAGAAAGAGGTATTAGTTTATAAATTTTATTACTTGTTTGTATGAATTTTACTTAATTTTGATAGTATTTAAATCTCACAGTCATATATATACACACACAAACAAGTATGGGTGTGTATATATATGTACGTATGTATGCGTGCACACACTCACATGTAAATATAGATATACATACACACAGAGACACATATACATATGTGTGTGTGTGCATGTGTGTCTATATGCGTGTGTGTGTGTACGTATGTGTGTATGTATGTATGTATACATAGATACATACATACATACATACAGAACATACACATAGAGACACATATACATATGTGTGTGTGTGCATGTGTGTCTATATGCGTGTGTGTGTGTACGTATGTGTGTATGTATGTATGTATACATAGATACATACATACATACATACATATACATACATAAAGGCATACATATATATACATATAGACATACATAGATATATGTATGCCTGTATGTATGTATGTATATACATACATACAGACATGTATGCATACGTACATACATACAAACATATATGTATACATACATACATACATACAGACATACACAGACATGTATGTATGTATGTGTCTCTCCCACTCTGCTGGAGTACTTAATTTTTGCTATTCTTGATCTCTCTAATATAGAGGAAGACTTGTTTAATCTTGGAAAAACTTTTCACTGCCCTAAATAGTTTCTTTGGACAATGCTATGCACGACTCAAACAAAATTACATACATACATGCATACATACATACATATCTTTGTATGTTTGTATGTATACATCCATATAGACACACATAGATATGTATGTCTATGTGTATGTTTGCATACATACATACATACACACACACACATATATATGTATGTATGTATATACACACACACGCACACATATATGTATGTATGTAGATACACACACACACACATGTATACTTACATACACATAAACATACACATAGGCACCTAATACTCACCTGCCTTTAGAAATCTCATCATAGAACGAAATCCAAGTGGAACCTAAAACACCGCAGTTGGGAAATTGCAAGTTAAACAACTCCTTATGCTCTTGAAAATCTCAATGCAAATCATACCAGGCATAGGAGGGATACCATTGTACACCGCATTCTTTCTTGGTTTTCACAACTTCCAACAGATCAGCAATAGTAACAAGCGAAAAATAAACTCCAAAAAATTTGTTTTCATCTTTTATAAAACACCAAGTTGCTATAAAATACTTAACTAATGAACCCCTATACAATAGCCCAATGGCATTGCCAAAATAATTCCACACCCATTTTGCAATTTCCCCTTCACAAAAAATATGATTAGAAGTTTCAACCTCTGAGAGAGTACAACAAAAGCACTTGGAAACCACGTGAAACCCCAACTTACACAAAATCGAATGATATACATATATGTATGTATGTATGTATGTATGTATTTAGATTTCATTTTTTTAATTCATGCAATAATTGAGGTAAGGTTTATGCCTTTCTCATTTTCTTTGTTATTAATAAAATTATGGAGTGGCACCCACTTTCGTGAATGGGATTAGCTAATAAATATATGTGTATGTATATCTATATCTATATATCTATATAGAGACACACACACACACAAATATGGGTGTGTATATATATGCATGTATCTATGCGCGCGCACACTCCTATGTAAATATAGATATACATACACATAGACACACATATATATGTATGTATATATATGTGTGCGCACGTGTGTGTCTATATATGCATGTGTATGTGTGTGTGCCTGTGTGTATCTGTATACACATATATATATATCTATGTACACATACACACTTTTTTTTTTAAGGCAAAACCCCGTACACGAAGGAGGGATGCCAACCTAATATTTTATTAAAAAACCAAAAAATATTTACAAGGAGGGGGACATAAACCTTACCTCCAAAAACGTACAGAAAATAAAATTAAAAACTCAAAAAATAATAACTAAAAGAACTTACATAATCTTGCTGAAGGCATTCCTCATCTATCCATTCTACATTCACCAAAAACTACATTCACCAAAAACTAATCTAGGCAAATCTTTAGAATTGAGATAAATCTGATTAACCTCTGAATCACATCCCAAGTTAGCAAGCAAGTCAACCACCTTGTTTGTCTACCCGTAACAATGAGAGACTGAAGCAAAATGATATTTCTTCAGTTGTTCCATCTCACAAGCAATTGACCACGAACAATCTGCCTTAGAGTTCAATATGTCAACCATCAACTTAGAGTCCATCTGAATATGAATATTACTATATCCATGCATCTCACACACTTAAACACCATGTTAAACAACCTTTGCTTCTGCCTGCACACTAGATAAAACATGAAGGTAACATGAAAAAACTAATATCATGTTACCTTGATGATCTTGAAGTATGCCTCCCCCTCCACTTCTACCCAGATTTCCCTTTGAAATACCATCAGTGTTAAGAACAAAGTCACCTTGTTTAGGCCTAATCCAACGAACCCATCTCTCCATCTTTGGGCACTGCTGTTTTGAGACAACCTGAGTAAAATTCCTCCAAACAAAGAAACAACCTACAAATAAGGAAATCTAGCAAAAAACACTGCTTTTATATCCCTCATAATAGATGTTAAAAAACTCCTCCACTGTACTCCAGCACCTTCAAAAAAAAGCAAAATTGCAAAATTTCCAAATATGCTAACAGATGATTAAAGGCGTAATGTGCAACACAGAATCCAATAACTTGGATGAAGGCCTTTTAAGCCACCAAGACACCAAACAAGCTCTAATGTAAACGAATGATACAAAAATATTAAATTCCTTGCTAAACCAGTTCCATGTCCTCCTAGCAAGATCACTTGATACAAACACGGGATGGATCGTCTCCATCTAGGAACTGAACAATAACAGCATTTAAACAGCCCCAAAATACCAAACCTCCACAACACTTCTTGCAATGTGACTCCGTGCAATAATAACCTCAACATAAAGAAAGAAATTTTCACAAGAAGTTTCGGTAACCACAACCTTCCAAAAAGCCATGATTTAAGTGAAACTTTACGAACCAAATCAAAGGCAGATGCAACTGAAAACTTACCTGATTATGATGGAGCTCAGATACAACTGTCAGACAATGCTGAAGAAGGAACCCATACTTTCAATATATATCAGAAATAACCTCATGAGAAAGCCATCTTTGCAACATTGTTAGGTTCCAATTTCCATTCACCACAAAATCTGATACCAACTAATCCTCATAGTGCCTAACTCTCCAACATAGTGGGCCAGATCCAAGCCAATTGTCACCCCAAAAATTACAATCCCCACTCTTTATAGCCAAACCATCTTTTCCTTAGCCACCTTTCTTACTTTCAACATCCTTTTCTATGTTAAAGATGCAAACACAGAAGGCCGTACAAGATTAGGGTGCTTCTTTTCACAATACTTAGCTTTCTTAAAGTTAGCCCATAGTGACTGTTGTGTACGAAACAACCACCAAAGCTTAATAGAGAAAGCCGTATATACCTCACCCAAATCACGAAAACCCATGCCACCTTCATCTTCAAGCATGCAAAGAGCTCTCCATTTGATCCAATGATGAGATTTTTCCTCCCGATTATTTCCCCACAAAAATTTAGCACACACCCGCTCAATTAACTTCATAATACCTTGTGTAGGATTAGCTACAGCCAAAAGGTGTATAGGTAAAGAAACTAAACCATGCTTTCTTAATACCATCTTACCCCCTGCAGGTAGAAAACAATTCTTGCAAATTGCAACCCAATTAATAACAACCTGAGTTATTTCTGCAAAAAATTCTGATTTCTGTCTTCCAATATATAAAAGGGCATCCCAAATACTTCACCGCGAACAATTTATGAACAAAACCCATAATTTGTGTAATCTTTTGCTTCTTGGCTAATGACATCCTTTGATCAACTAAGAAACAACTTTTATTTCTGTTAATCCTTGGGCCAGAAACTCTTTTATATTCCTCCAAACAATTCATAATCAACCTCAAAGAATTATTTGATGTCAAAGAAAACACCAAAACATCGTCAGCATATGCAAGATGAGAAACAGGTATACATCTCGTTGGTAACCTTAAAGCCCACAAATCTCCTATCCTCCAGTAACCCGTTTAAAGATCTCGATAAAACCTCAGCACCAATAATGAAGAGGGCTGGAGAAAGAGGGTCCCCTTGACGCAATCCACGAGATGATTCAAAAAAACCCACCGGAGCCCCATTTATAAGGATTGAAAACCAAACATTGGAAAATAAGTCTCCACACCATATCAATCCACTATTCTCCATAACCGAAAGCACGCAATACCTTAATCAAGAAAACCCATGAAACCCTATTGTATGCTTTCTCCATGTCAAGCTTTAGAGCAGTATTTCCCCTGAAATTCCTCTTCCCTATACCAGATAACACCTCCTGAGCCAAAAGATAATTATTAGATATCAAGCGGACTTTAACAAAACTACTCTGATGGGGAGAAATAATCTTAGGCAAGAGACCAGATAACCTGTCAGCCAACAACCTTGATAGAACTTTGTTAAAAAAATTACAAAGACTAATAGGACGGAAATCAGAAAATTTCTAAGAAGATTGTACCTTCAAAAGCAAAATAATAGAGGTGGAAGTAATACACCTAGGTAACTCTGCACTAGCCAAAAAACTCAAAACAGCCTTACATACAGCATTATCAATTACCTCCCATGCAACTACAAAGAATTTCCTAGTAAAACCATCTGGACCTGCTGCACTATTACCATTCATGCTACTAATATCTCGATGCACTTCCTCCATTAAGGGAATCTTCACGAGAGATGTATTGTCATCATCAGATAAGCTAGTGGGAATAACCTGCAAAGCATTAAAGTCTTGATGAAGCATCCTCTATTGAAAACAAAGACCTAAAGAAATTCACCGCTGCCTATCCAATATCATCATCAGATGAAACCCATTGACCATCAGAATTTTGAATCTGATGAATCATAGCCTGAAATCGACGTTGCTTTACTGTAGAATGGAAGAAACGAGTCTTTCTATCCCACACTCTAGCCATTTAATAGTGAGCTTTCTGCTTCCAAAATCTCTCCTCCAGAGGCTATTGATTCTGCAACACATCCTAAGCCTGATACAGTCTAGATAAGGCCATATCATCTGAACTATGTTGCCATCAATCTCTATCTCAACTTGCTCTAACTTCTAGTTCATCCATTCACACATTACAAGAAACATTACCAAAGCACTCCTTATTCCACTTCACCAAAGCCTTTTTCATCAGTTTTAAGCTTGGAGCATAAAGACAAACATTGGGAAACCAACCACTTCTACTGCCTAAGCATCCTTTAACCACATTAATGGAAGCCAGAATGTAACGTCCATATGTTCAAAAATCTAAAAGCACGAGGCTTGTTATCCACTCTTGTATTAATGGCCATTAGTAAAGGAGCATGATCAGAAGGATGCCTAGCCAAGTGAGACCTGAAAAATGCAATCCTCGATCTTGCCAGTCATCACTAAGTAACAAACGATCCAATCGCTTCCAAATTCTAGCACCACTCTCTCTGTTATTACACCAAGGTGAAAGGAGATCCTTTAAATCCTGCATCCAACAAATTAACTGTAGACAAAAAATTAGAAAATTCTAACACTTGAGAAACATGAAATGGTCCGACTGCCAGGCTTTTCCTGCACAGACAAAATTAAATTAAAATCTCCCACCACCATCCAAGGCAAGTTGTGACAACTTTTATCCATCAATAAGCCATTCCATAAGTCTACCCTATACTATAACCATAGATTTAGCATGCACAAAAGATGCCACCACTGAAGAAGCAAAACTACCATGATTAACAAGCAATGAAATATGCTGAGAACTTTCACCGATAAGTGAGCATGAAAAAGGATCATTAAAAAATAGCCATAAGGACCTCTTACAATTCATCAAAGAATATGAAGACTCTAACTTCATATGAAAGCTATCAATCTTACTACTGTCAACTTTTGCTTCACAAAGAGCAAGGAATTGCACCTTATATAACCGAATTAATTTTTTAATTCTTCTAAAATGTGAAGGCTTAGCAAGCCCTCTGATATTCCAAAAAAGTGTATTAATCATCGGATAAAATTTAGAAAGAGTTAGTGGAAGACTTAGCCTTCGAACACAGTTCTCTATCCGATGGAAACTTCGCATGAATAGCCTTGTTACCTCTTTCGAGTTCTATGAACTTATGAATAGATGACTCTAAGATTCCAGCAGCATTCAACCCATCCGCGTCCTCCAAATTCACCAAGTCAGCAGTTGTTGAAACCTCCAAAACTGGACGTGTAGAAGATTCTCCCAAGTCATCCATTGCCCTTGGCGTATGCAATCTCAAATCAGTATTAGCATTGCTTGAGGTGTTCCCCCTAACCATCACACTTTGAGAAACCTCCTGCACATTATCCCCAGGTTGTTCAATATTTGTTAACTTGATGAAACCTGGAGACATGACCATCCTGATCAGCACAGAACCTCTCATCTAGAACGCTGGGCAATAGACCCTCTTTGAATTTGCTCCTTAGTCACCTTTTCATGCTGCTAGCCTACTCTCAGCTGTCTTCATCACCCATAGCCTCTCTTATAATATCTGCATCCTTAGCCGCCTCCTTTTGAACGTCTACAACAGCAGCAGCATCTAGGAAGGGAACCAGCAACTTTTTCAATCTCCCTTTAAGCAATGCTTACAACAGCGATCACAAGTTGAAGGAATAATGGCAAAAGCCACGTTAACCGCAACAACTTTAGTAGCTGGAGAGGGGTCAACACTTTCCGCAACCTGCCCTGGCTTCTGAACTAGCATCAGTATTCTGAACCAACAGCAACGTCCTGGGTTTTATCCATCCCATGACTAGCATTATCAATTGACAAACCCTTAGGAGCATCTGTAGTTTTGACAGGCACATAAGCCTGTGATTGAGGCAATTAACGAGGCTGCTTCACAGGTTTTTGAATATCACCAACAGCTTCTCTTTTACACTCTTCTTGTGAGTGTCCCACTTTCCAACATAACTTACAGTACTTAGGCAAATGTTTAAGTACAATTCTTTGCCAAAAGCCATTATTCTCACATTCTAAACCAATCCAAACTCCAACAATAATCGGTTTCATCAAGTCAACTTTCAAGCAAATTCTTGCAACACTAGGTCTGGACAACGAAGCAGTAGCAGCATCAGTGAAAAGTGGCTTACCAACCACATTCACAATTGAGAAAAGGCAGCGTTTATTGAAGAGATGGACTGGCAAAGCAGGGAACGAAAACCACACAAGAACAAGTGGAGTTTTCTTTGCAGCATGAAAACTTGGAGTCCATTTGAATGTCCTCATCTGAAACTTCCCAATCGACCAAGAAGAATGAGTCCATAAATGAAGAAAATCAACCTCAGCGTGGTAGCGAATTAAGATGTGATGAGAATCAAGATGTCCAACAATAACCTTAGCTTTCAAGTCCAAAGCAGCCAAAAATTTCCTAATCTCCTCTAGCTTAGGTCTTCCATAGGAAAATTTACCAATCACAACAAATTTGAAGGGTTCAGATACAACATCAATGTCGTTCTTGGAGAAAAAGATAGCAGCCCTTTCTTTGTAAGATGCAGGCTGTTTAATTTGTAGGCCATCAGAAATCGTCTGGAATGAAACATCCTTGGAAGCAAACAACTGTGCAAATGACTTCTTGGTCATAGGAAAAGGTTGATCAGAATCTCCTTGGCTGGCCGGCGGCCATAAGGCAGCCATGGCTGCCGGAAAAGGCTGTTATAATTCATAATTTAAATGGAAGTAGTTAGAGAGAAAACGAGAGCAATCTCCTCATACATGTGAGAGCAGTTTCAATTGATTAAGAAAACAAAGATCTCTTCATTGATAACTGTACACATACATACATACTAACATACATATCTATGTATGTACACATAGATACATACATGCATACATACATATGTGTATATATGTATACATACATACATACATGCATCTATGTATGCCTGTATGTATATACATACATGCATACATACACCATACATACATATACATACATACATAAAGACATGCTTGTATGTATATAGATATATGTATGTCTTTGTGTATGTATGTATATGTATGTATGGTGTATGTATGAATGTATGTATATATATATACAGGCATACATTGATATATGTATGCCTGTCTGTATGTATGTCTATACATACATACAGACATATATGTATGCATACATACATACAGATAGACATATGTATATACATATATGTACACATACATACATACATACACAGATATGTATGTATGTATGTGTCTCTCCCACTCTGCTGGAGTATTTAATTTTTGTTGTTCTTGATCCCTCTAATATAGAGGAAGGCTTGTTTAATCCTGGGGAAACTTTTCACTGCCCTGAAATTAGTTTCTTAGAACAATGCTACACATGACTCAAGCAAAACTACATACATACATATATGTCTATGTGTGTGTCATACATATATACATATACACACACACACACACATATGTAAACATAAATACACACAGACATACATATCTATGTATGTATGTGTGCATGTATGTTTACCTATTTATATACATATATGTATGTAATGAATGTATATATACGTATGTATGTATATATGTATGTATATACATAAATATATATATACATAAATACGTATATATACATACATACATGTATGTATATATATATCTATATATATGTGTGTGTGTATACATATACACACATACATATATGTATCTATATATGTACACATATAGACATACACAGATATATGCCTTATGTATACATATATGTATCTATATATAGATATGTCTATGTAGGTATGTGTGTGTGTGTGTGTATAGACATATACATACCTACACAAGCGCGCACACAGATACATCACATACATATATATACATACATGCAAACATACATAATCTATTATATACATATGTGTATGTATACATGTATGTATGTATACATATATGTGTATATATATATGCACATATATGTATGTATATATGTATGTATGTATACATACGTATTTTTGTATATATGTATGTATACATGTATATGTATATATACATACATACAGACATACATATGTATTATATACATATATGTATGTATATATGTATGTACGTTTACATAAGTATACGTACATACATATATATTTCTTCGGCGTGATATTTCTCGCCAACATGTTTTATTAATTGTTAACTGCTCTTAAATTTTTCTACGATAACCATAAATCTAAAGCATAAGAACCACTTTACTCAATTAAACTTGTTTAATGTACATGCATTAATGAATCTAGACTATTTGTGATGGTGCGCTTAAAGTTCATACAATTTATTAGTTTCTCTTCTTTTTTTTTTTTATTGTGTTAATTGATGGATTATGCTTATATTTTGTGTTTGGTGCTATCAATTGGAGTTTCAGATGAAACAAGGATAAAAGAAGAAAATTTTTAAAAGACTCTCTCTTGTATGGCATGTCACGCTCCTATATATGCCTACAAATATATATGTATATATATGTTTACATATGTATACATACATACATATATACGTACATATATGTACATAATAGATATGTATGTCTGTATGTATGTATGTATGTATGTATGTATGCATACACATGTATTGTATACATACATACAGAGATACATAGATATGTATCTCTGTATGTATGTAGGTATATATATATTTATATATATACATATATATATGTATGTATGTATGTATCCATACATACATGCACACATACATAGATATATGCATATCTATGTATGTCTGTATGTATGTATGTATAGATGCATATATACATATATATATCTAGATACATACATATATACATATATATATCTATACACATATTTATGTATGTACGTATGTACATATATACGTACATACTATGTATGTACGTATATATGTACGTATGTATGCACATACATACATACGTACATACATAGATATATGTGTATATATAGGTATGCATATATGTATATATATGACACACACACACACATACATACATACATACATATATATATGTACAACACACACATTTATACACACATACACACATATACACACATGTGTGAGCGCGCCTATATATATGTGTGTGTAAAAATAGGTATATATATTATGTATACACATTAATTTTTTCTTTTTCCTAGATATATATAAGTACATATGTATAATACGTACATACATAGATATATGTATACACATATCTATGCATGTACATATGTATGTACATACATACGTACATACATAGATATATATGTATGTATCTATGTTTGTTTATGACACACATAGATACATATATACCTATATATATGTACAACACACACATTTATACTTACACACATATATACACACACATATGGGTGTGAGCCTACTGTATATGTGTTTGTAAAAATAGGTATATATATTATGTATACATATTTATTTTTCTTTTTCCTAGTTTAGTTTTTAGTCAGGAGTATGAAAAGATCAACGAGTCCAAAAAATCATACCTTGTAAAAAATATTAAAAAAATCCATTTTTTTCCCGATTAGGCCCGATTTTTATGAGTCGTATGTAAATTTATTCTACTATCCTACGAATTAATTTTTACTTCCACGTGATATTTCTCACCTACATGTTTTATTAATTGTGTATAGTTCTTAAATTTTTATACAATAACTATAAATCTAAAGCATGAGAACCACTTTACTCAATTAAACTTGTTTAATGCACATGCATTAATGAATCTAGACTATTTGTGATGGATGCGCTTAAAGTTCATATAATTTATTAGTTTCTCTGTTATAATTTTTTAATTTAATGTGTTAATTAACGGAATTATGCTTATATTTTGTGTTTGGTGGTATCAATAGGAGTTTCGGATGAAACAAGGATAAAAGGAGAAAATTTTCAAAAGACTCTCTTGTATGGCATGGGCACGCTCTGCAAAACTTGCAATGCTGAAGTTTGCATGACGCAAGATCAATATTCTCCGCCAGCCTCCATGTTATTGCTACAAAGTAGATACGGACATTAAGTACCAGGTAGATTTAAAGTGTTATTTTTCATATTGGAATCAATAAGAATAAATTATTATTGTTATTAGGAAGTTATATTAGTTAACTAGGACTTTATTATAAGGAAATAATTCCTTTGGTATTGGATCCTGATATAGATATTGGATTTTATTTAGGATAGAGAAGAGAAAGTAGGAAAAGAAAATAACAAAAGATGCATCGATCTCTCTCTCTCTCTCTCAGACCTTTTTCTATATCGTAAGATATTTTTCTCTTCTTAGGTTTTTTTTTTCCATGAGGAGCAACTAAAGCTTTTTTCTAGTCAATGAATAATTGAAGATTTGATTATACAAACAACTGTGAGATTGAATTTATTTTAACTATGCTTACGATTATTGTGTTAGATTGAATATCAAGAGCCTGATATTTAATTTAATCGTATAATCTACTGTCAATTGGAACAGTTGAATTCATGATTGTTCATTTGTTCTGACACTTATGGCAATTAGCATCATTGGGTTTGTGTCAGTGAAAGACACAATTTGACTTGAATAAAACCTCATAGTGTGTTTGTTAGTTAGAATTCAACTTTTCTAATACTTACTATAATTGTGAGATTAAATCCTACGATCGTATCTAAAGTTGTCCTCCTATTGGCAAAGTAGTTAATAATTGTATCTTAACTACCAAAAAAGCAAGAAAAAGTTGGTTGTCATAGGTCATTGACAACTATAACCAATTTATTAATGAATGCTTGAATTTATTTTTATATCAGTGATCAGTTGCATGAAACAATTCTGAAGTTATTTTTTTAACTAAAGCTTTAACAATATTAATTCAGTCTAATTTAATTTTTGTATGTTTATTTGTGTTTAATTTAAACGGTAAGCTTAATTGTCTATAAAACCCCCAATTCAACCTTGTGACTTAGAAATAAATAAATCTACCCAATTCCTGTGGAGATGATTTTACTCACTGCTATATATATGTTTTATATTTTCTTGAGTAAGTATTTCTTTATTTGAAAAATCAATAGCTGATCTTACCTCCCTTATTTGTCAGTTGCATGTAGGTAGATTTTTATAGCAACGATAGAGGTAGTATGATTCTTATTCACCAAGTATGATCTTTACACAAATATGTACAATTCAGGATAGAGAGATCATACAAATTCTGGCTATGGGATTCCATAAACCATAATACAATCAGTAGTAATAACCTCCTAAATACCAAATGGGCCACACTTTTATCTCGTACATGTCTCTAAAAGATCTTGTTCAATCTATAGCTACTAACAATTTGCAATTTTAACATGAGAGATGACAATTTTCCCTCCGTTTTTGTATTTTTTTTATTTGTTCAATAATAAATAAAATTTGGGATTGGCATTCCCCTAGCCTTTGTGTACAGGTTTTTGCCAAAATAAAAAAATTTTCAATGAGAAATGAGACAATTTCAACATGAAATAGAATAATTCCAAAAGGAGACAAGGGATAGTGCTCAAAATTTGGGGAATCAAACAAAGCAATTGGCAAGCAGAATAAGTCGGTAGGAGGCCCAAAATTCAAAGAAATCACTTTCGAAACTATTATGATTTCAACAAAAAAATGTAAACACAACTGGTTTAAGTAATGATAAGGAGGTAGAAATGCCTGAAAAGATACCTCATACACCATCACAAGAAGAAGAAGGGACACTTGTGACCCAAGATAAAGATGAGAAGAATGATTTTAATGAGTTGCAAGGATATATGACTAAAGAAGGTGCTTGAACCATAAGATGTTGTGAACTTGACAATATGAAAATTGCCACTAGCAAACATCTTGGGAAAGAGAATGATACAATAACCCTGCTTTCTCCATTTTATTTTCTCTCAAAAATTGGAATAAGTGTACAAAATTCTAAATTTATCACCATTGATCAAATATCTATCCATCGTAAAATCAAAAAAAAAATATGTTTACCTAAATAAATAAATCTTGGTCCCTTACTACGCAATTTATATGGCAATTTATCTTGCCTTCTTGGCTGATAGCTCTATTGCAATCAATAATTCCAAGAAGATGCTTCACTGGTCTCTATCTTAACACTTATAATCAATCGTCTTCAACAGTGGAATATCCTAGGATTAGCCTTGTTGTCTAACTCTGATAATTAAATGTTCCAAGGCAAACCTTGTGCCACTAAAGGACTAACCTCTTCGCTTGGTCAACTATATCCAATGAGAAACTTCAAGGTTGACATCATAGACTGGCTCTGATACCAATTGTAGAACTCACAAAGTTTAGGGGTTCTAATTTCTAATCTTCATTCTAGGGTTCTAGCCACCATCATGGCTAGTTTGCAGTTGGATGGAGGCCTGCCATTGCCAGCTTCATCCTACCAAATCTAAATAGGTTTGTCAAAGACCTTTGCAATTGCATTGTCTTCATCTTCTTTAGCAATAATAGCATCAGATCGTGGTAGAACTACATCCTTTTGGGGTGAACTAGCACTGTTTTTTTACAAGGAATGAGATGACCTATATTAGCTCCCTTTAAGAATGTATTTGTGGGTTGATTTGCCCTAGGAAGACCTTTTATGGTGGTCTTCAAAAAGTTTGTTCTTTCACTTCGTTTAAAGGCTGATTGTCTTGTTGGTCTTTTGGATTCAAAATATATAATCTTAGGCCCCAATCATCAGAAGAATTCACGTGTTATGGAGTCAAAAAACGTGGTATGTGAATAATCTCCCAATGTTACTTTCGGATGGCCTTTCAATTTTAAATCTGATTGCCAGTCTTTGTTGGCTCCCATTTGGGTGGATTTTCTAGACCTTCCTCTTCCATTATTTTTATGAACATGCTATTCAAACTCGATAGTTTGATTGGGCGTCCACTTCAAGTGGATGAGGCCACTATGGTGTAAAAACACCCCTCCGTTGCAAAGGTGTTGGTGGAACTTGATATTACCAAGAAGCCTATGAAACGCAATTGGATTGACTTGGAGGATGGTGGGTTTTGGCAAATGGTTGAATATGAAAATGTGCCTAGTTATTGCAATCATTGCTTACGAATAGGTCATATTAAAGATGAATGTCATAGGAAGAATCCTTAGCTTATGCCACCAATTGATCATGAAAAGTCACAAGCTGTAAAGACTAATCGTGTTAAGCAACAATACATTCTGAAGAAGGTGACGAAGGTGGGGGAATTTGAAAAAATTGCTTCAGTAGAAATGAAATATGCAAATGTTGCTAAGGATCAGACTATCAGACTGGATGAAACAGCTTGTAATGAACTGACATGTGGCGAAGTTAATCAAATATAGGACCATCCAGAGTTGTTTAGGAGGAAAATGTGGTCAATCCACATGTTACAGTCGATGATCATGGGGCAGCTATTGGTGACAGCACAGATCAATTGAGTCATGAAAGAGCCAATGAAGAACAAGCTGTAGATGATCAGGTGTGGCTACAAAACAAGTTTCAAGTGCTAGATGGTTTGGATTTTGCTCAAGATGATAATTTTCAACATGTTTCCAGTACTTCTCCAAGAGTACATAGAGGCCAGCAACATAGGAGAAGACTCTCAAATGGAGGAAATAAAGTTTCTGGGGTGCCATTGGACGAACTAAGGAATTTCACGGGATGATCTCCCAGAAATTGATTGTGGCAAATGTTCAAGTTATGAAGGAAAAAGGGGCTGTTTCAAGTGGAATTAAAATTGCTCATTGAAGGCAATATGCAGTAAAAAGGGGGTTTGGAAATCAATGGAACAAACCGCCGTTCAAATGGAAGAAGTGACTAAAGTTAAGTACTCACTATGCTCTCTTAATGTTAAGCCCAATTAACGTGCTAATCCAGAGGGCGTATCAAATAAGGATAAGCTCTGTCATTTGAATGATTTGTGTATGAAAAATAAAGTTAAATTGTTGTTTCTCATTGAACCAATGTCTTTGGAATTTCAAGTGGAAATTGTTAGGTGAACAATAAAATTTGATTTTGGCCTTTTCTTTTTTTAATAATAAAATATGGTGTCTCTGGAAGGATGATTTCACATTTGCCTTTCAGGAGTTTGATGGTCAGTTGCTTCACACCAAGATTAGTTTTTCTTTTGGGGAATTTATTTGTATATCGGTAGTGTATGCAAGATGCTGCATGGCTGATAAATATGATATATAGAAAACAATAGAATTGCTTGCATCAATCATGTCTCAACCCTAGATGGTTGGTGGGGACTTCAATGTGGTTTCTTCTGCTGATGAAAGAGTTGACGGTGTTCAATCGAATTTCCTAGCAATTGAGGAATTTAATGTTGCAACTATAAATAGTGGGCTATTTGAGCTCCCTTTTGATGGTTCAGTTTTTATGTGGACAAATGGGAGGGTCTGGAAGTGTTTTGATAGGGCCATGGTGAATGTTTTTGGCAGGAATTTTTTTCCTACTCAAGAGTTTCTCATCTGGCTCGTGGGAGATCTGATCATAGGCCCTTGCTCATTGTTGCTTCTCACAATGCTCACCATTCCTCTTCTTTTAAATTTTTCAATGTCTAGATTCATCATAATGATTTTCTCTCAACGGTGAAACAATCATGGGATCAACTAGTGTCAGGAGTTGGGATGTAGAAGTTTTATAACAAATTGGTCTCCTTAAGGGGTGTATTGAAGAAATGGAATAAAATTTTTTTGGATGCTGTTAATATCAAGGATGAAGGAAAGTAGGAGAAATGGTTTCGCAAAAGGAGATGGAATATGACCAGTAGATATTGAATAAGGCTAATGTTTTGCAATGGTGGTTTCATTTCTTACTTGGCATTTGCGGATGACACGATTATTTTTTCTAGGGCATCAGATAAATGTTTGCAAGCCATAATAGGGTTTGTGGAGGCCTATCAAAGGGGATCAGGTCAAAGAATCAATATCTTCAAGAATTCCTTTATTTGTGCATCTAATTGTTCTCCCAAAATTTGCAGAAGGATTCAGAGCAACGCAAGGTTTCATCAACAACATCTTCCTATTACGTACTTGGCAGTTCTGTTGTCTTTAGGGAAAACAAAAAGTGTGTTGTTTGATAGTGTTTTGGAGAAAATTAGGAAAAAAAATCTAGCATTGGAGTAATAAACTTTTATCATTTGGAGGAAAAATTATTTTGTTGAGACATGTACTTTCATCTATGCCTATTTATCTATTGTAGGTGATTAAACCTCCAAAGCGGGTTGTTCAATCTGTGCAAAGATCATTCAATGGGTTCTTGGGGGATGCAAATGTTGAGGCATGGAGAACACATTGGGTTACATGGGAGAAGATTTGCTTCCTAACGGTTGAAGGTGGACTAGGATTTCAGTCTCTTGAAGGTATGGTGGAGGCTTTCTCTATGAAGTTATGGTGAAAATTAAGGGAAAGAGAGTCTCCATGGACAGATTTTATGCACAACAAATATATTGAAGAGCTCCATCCTAGTCAAGTGGTTGTTTGTTTTCCTTCACAAACCTAGAGAAGAATGGAGATTGTCTAGAACAAATCTAAAGAGAACATTTGATGGGTTGTTGTAGAGGGATTGGTAGATTTTTGGTTAGACAGGTGGGTGAGTGATGATCCATTACTGAAGTTTTCTAAATGTAGTGATCCCTCTCATTTTTTGGTTACTGAATTTTTTGATGGTAATGGTTGGAATGTCTCAAAACTTGATCAATGGGTTCCCAAAAATGTGGTGAATGAGATTATTTAGGTTGCCTATTGATGTTATAGTCGAGGACAAAATGATTTGGATTCTATCCCTTCGTGGTCAATTCTCTATGTCATACTTGGAATTGTGTTCGAGATCGTAGAAATGAATCAACCATCATGAAAATCATTTGGGCAAACACGATTCCTACTAAAATGTCTTTTTTTGGTTTGAAGAGTTGTTTCTAACTTTATTCCTTTAGATAGTATCATGCAGAAGCGTGGTTTATCTTTGGTGTCTCAATGTGGATGTTGCGGTCAATACAGTGAGAATGCTTGACATCTATTTATTGAAGGAAAGGTGGTAGCGGGAGTTTGGGAGCATTACCAAAGGATGTTTTGGTATTCATCCTTTGTCACCAGTTTGTGTAGCATCACTTATTATGCACTGGTATATTTTGGACCCTCAGCTGAATTTACATTCTTTAAGGCGTATGGTTACTGTTGTTGTTCTTTGGTTCATTGCAAAGCAAGGAACAATTCAAGATTCTAGCATCTTGCTTTCTCTGCTAAGCAAGTGATTGCTGAAATTGATCACTTCTTTTTGTTACTTTGCACGTTCAGGGACTGTAGATAGAAATTGGTTGTCTCTAGATTCAAATGTGATATTGGCTAGGAACTTCTGAATAAAAAAGACTTCTGTTAGGCAGGTATTTTTGGTTTCTTGGAATAAACCTCCTAGTGGAATGCTTAAGTTCAATACTGATGCTAGTGTTAGTGATAACATGGCATCAGGTGGGGGATCTGTTATGGGATTCTAAGGGTAAGATGGTCATTGCTTTTTACAAAAGGTTTGGTGATGTTGATGTTTTGGCTGTCGAGGGATTATCCTTGCTCTCTGCCATACACACATGTAGAATGGAGGGTTTTCATGATATAATTTTTGAGACGGATTTAGCGGTGCTAGCTCAATTGATAAAGCAAGACATTGTAGGAAAATGGCCTCTATGCAATACTTTATCACAGATTCGTTATCAACTGCTTCAGGTCCAAGGCTCTGTGAACCATATTTTTAGGGAAAATAACAAGGCAGCAGATTTCCTTGCTTCTTGGAGCATGAGTGACGAGTTTACCACCTTCAATATCCAGCAACTTCCTTCCAAGTTGAGAGCTCTTATAGCCTTAGATAGGAAAGCAATGCCTTATGTTAGGTCTCCACTCCTTATTTATGTTTTGTTTCTCATTCATTGGGGTTGTAACCTTAATGTTTTTTAATTTTATTGAATAAAATTAGAGGGTTGGCATCCCCTATCTGTGTATAGGGTTTTTTGCTGAAAAAAGAATCACAATAAAATATATGAGAAGGAGAAGGGTAAAAGAATCTCACAATATTATTGAAAAACTTGAGAGTAGTCTCTATGGGCTCTCAATAAATTCTATAGACTCTACGGAGTCTATCTAGACTTTCTCAGACTATTTGCCAAACTGTAACAACAACTATCGTATTTATAACCAACTAAACTAGGTAACAAGAAATACCCGATACAAGTAGTTGCCAATAAACAACTCTGCAATTAAATATAAAATTACTATAAATTAAATATAATCTTCTAGGCTTGATTTAATTATTCAATAGAGTTGATACCCCAAAAAATGAAAAAATCCAAAAATTTCTAGAGAGTTATTAAAATCGAGGAGATAAAGATATATTTAAATTTAAATAGTAATTTTTCTATGTATGCTGTTTATTGGTAAAATCCCTTCATCAAATATTTATTAATATTTATCTAGATAAAGTTATTTCCCAAGCACGAGTTAAAAAAGCCTTTATTTTATCTATTTTTTCAGAGAGGTAGAAAAAGAGAGAAAAAAATTAAGAAACAGAGTCTTGTAATGCTTTAAGAGTACTGAAAGGAAAAAAAATGTGTAGAGGATGTAGAAATTTTTTAAAAAAGAAAGAAAATTGAGTTGGGAATAAAAAATATAAATATTTGAGGGTATTTTGGTCGACCAACAAGAAATGGGTAAAGTGCCCATTTAAGAGTTGAGGGCAAATGCAACTCATCCAGAAGTTCATGGGGTCTAGTGCAGTTAACCCTATAATATGTGTAGATGAAAAATTAGAAGGAATTAACACCACAAGAAACTTTTAGCGGTTGTTAACCCACAAATTAATAAGATACTTTCGGGTACGGAATCAGAGCAAAATTTTACTCCCTTAAAGCGTACCGAAGTGATATCTTTGTTAAGGTATCTCCAGATACATTGAGTCAGAGCAAAATTTTACTCCACCTTTTGAAGTGTGTCAACAGAAGTTTATGTTACTTGTCAAACCAAAAGAGACGCATCTATAATCGTGTTCAATCTCAGGGGTTATTAATGTAATTTTACCATTGGCATTAACGTTATCTTCACAAATCGCAAGTGAGTAGCGGAGCACTTATCTCACTTGGTCTGGTCTTATTAGTAATTCGATGCCATTTTCGTGCAGAATCTGCTATGAATTTTTTTGGTCTACACGAGTACAGTTAGAGTTGAATCTGAACTATTATATGTTGACCTATAAGTTGCAACTGCACCATCAAGTATCGAATTACTTTTAGCTTGGTTTTCTACACAAACTAGTTCCGTTCTATTTTGATAAGTTTGTTTTCCTTTTTCATTCGTTCCAAATTATAATTTACTTTCTAATTGAAGAATGTAATTAATTTTTAACTTCTCTAAAATGCTCCTATTTAATTAATTTGTTATAAGTGAGTGGTGCATAGTATAACGTGCATTCACATATCAAATAGAATTAATTTGACTTGTAGTGCAATTTTCAATTCTGTATTTAATGTAAATGTTTAATGATAGATATAAGGGTATTTTAGGAACATCATAAATTAATTTATTCTTTCAATAAAGTCCACTAACTTTTCTTAAACTGTGTGAAAAAACCTATAAGTCTATCAAAATGGGACGGAAGGAGTAATTGATTACAATCAGTTATGATCCATCCCTTGTATTATATCTGTCCCATTTTGATAGGCTTACCAGTTTTTTCACACAGTTTAAGAAAAATTAGTTAACTTTATTGAAAGAATAAATTAATTTATGATGTTCCCAAAATACCTTTATATTCATCATTAAACATTTACATTAAATACAGAATTGAAAATTGCACCATAAGTTAAATTAATTCTATTTGATATGTGAATGCACGGTTTGTTATGCATCTCTCACTTATAACAAAGTAATTAAATAGGAAAATTTTAGAGAAGTTGAAAATTAATTACATTCTTCAATTGAAAAGTGGACTATAATTTAAGACGGATAAAAAAGGAAAACAAGCGTATCAAAATGGAAAAGAGGGATTATTTATTTATTACTAGTTTTATTTTCAGTCGACGTAGTTTTCTTGTAACCATCAATTGAGGCAAGCTGGGGAAAATGTATTCGGCTACAAAATAAAAAACAACAAAAAGTAGGCCGGTGAAGAATAAAGAACGACGACTTCAGTGCTTGCGTCTAGAACGGGAAGGAGCTAAGTTTTCAATACATTAATTGACGATGCTCCATCTCTGGAGCCCGATCAGAAGAAAAGTATGCTTTGAAAGATCGAACGACTCTGTTCAATGAGTGGTGCCAAGTCAACAGGAACAATATTCCACACGCTAATACCATTCATCGACCCCACAAATAAAAGAACAAAAAGAACGACTTCACCAAGAACCTGAGCTTGTTAGCTTTCGGCGAACTCGCATTAATTCTTCATCATCCATGTATATCTTGGATTTTTAATAATTTATAAACGATTAATTTTAAAAATGTATTATAGTGACATGGAGTGAGGTGATGCTGCTATTGTTATTATTGATGAAAAATTTCATCGGTACTCCTAGGTTGTAACAAAAGGGTTAAAACTATATTTGGATGCAGTAGTCATTGATCAAAACTCGGTTGCATCTAAGTATTACATTCGGTATTTTGAATATCGCAAAGAAGTGAAAAGATAATGTCTGCATTGCAAAATAGTGGAAGATCAAGAGTGGTGAATCTGTCAATACTTACGTGATCAATGGCATGCGGCTTGCTATCTGCAGTAGTAGAAAATTAAACATTGATGTGGACAATAGTGAGGCATTGTCTTCTACTTAAACGAGTGGATGTGGTGGGCAAATGCACCAGGTTCACAAGCCCACCTAGGCAACCGGGTCTATGGGTCTTACTCATAGACCAGCAACGGAGATTTGAGTTATCGTTGAATTGTTTTGTGACTTTAATCTCCATTGTCGAGTACACAGATAGTTTATGGACCCAGTCCATATTAAATTGTCTCGCAAATGGAGAACCATGTAAGTCATGTACCAGTGGGAAGTTCCTAAGGATAAATTGATGACTAAAAGCCAAATTCTACATGATGTACAATCAAATAAACCAAGATTCAAGATGGCATGGCCTTTCCAAAGGTTCTCTCACAGCTCAAGGCTTCGACTTCCGCCCTCTCTTTTTGTTGCAAATTTGTTTCAAATCCCCTTTTCAGCCAACGTGGTTAATCGTTTTCGTTGCAAATCTGTTTCAAATTCCCTTTTCAGTCAACATGGTAAATCTGTCAACGTGGTTAATTGTGTCCAGTTTATGAAGATTGAAGATTATTTTTAAAGATTGCTTCCAATTTTCGTTCAAGTTTTAAGATCGTTTTCAATTTTCTTTTAGATTTCAACTCTCACACAACAATTTTAATTCCTTAGCCCGTATGACGTCGAATCACAACTGTTTGATTTCGATTTTACATTTCTATTTTTCACCGATGTGGCATGTTCAGCAATTTCATCAGCAACAATTCGTCAGTAAACAGAATCAATGCAAACTGCGAACCCAAAAAAAAGAAAGTTTTCTAAGAAGGTGACAAGGTAACCAAGAATTTTACTAGCTTTCTAAGAAAACTTACGCTTCCTAACGTAATTAATTTCATCACCTCATTTTTCCCATTTCAATTACTTTAAGATTTATCACTATTAGTTAGGTATTTCTTCCATCTCATTTTATGCTTTTTGCTTTTTATTTTTATTTGTTGCCAAATAATTGTCCTGAATTATTAAGCTATGTAGAACTTTACCTGTAACATATAAAATGGGAAGAAAAGAATAAGAAATGGGATAAAAGCAACTACGAAACAATAGTGTTAGGTTATTAAGAATTATTGGTACCATTTGGCATTCTAAAGAAGTACTAAAATTTAGCTAAATTTGTGATAGTGAAAAGGGCCAACTGATACATGACCCAAAAACTATTAAAAAAAAAAAAAGCGTAATTGGTCTGGGTCCAATGACTCAGTCTCCGTCCTTCCGCAGCCACCCATTCTTTCCTGATCATTAAATAAAACCCGCGAAAATGGTGTAATTGGTGTCAATTCTCAATCAATTGGGCAACCCCTTATTCCCCTTCTCCCTGTTGTTTCCACATTCACTGATACACTCGCTCAGTCAGTCATTAACATGTTCCAAGTGCAAATCGTGGTAGTCCTATTGTCCATTTTCTTGATTTACTTTTTATTTTCGGGGTTCAGCTTGGATACTTTTGTCTACAACACTTGTTACAGAACTGGTAATCATCACTTGTCTTCAAAACAAAGCAGATGTGACCATAGCCCATCCTACTGCGGGAATACTAGTGCGATCAATTTAAAGTGCCCATTTGTAATTTATAGGTCATCATCCAGATTTATGCAATGAGTTCCCTTCTTATTTCGAACTATCTTGTGATAAGCATAATCACACTGTATTAGTGACTACGGCATTAATAACAGTACTTTTATGTAGATCTAGACAGTATCGACTATGGGAAGCAGACTGTCCGTGTTATTGATCCCGGGCTGCAAAAGAACAATTGCTCCACTCTTCCACTTTATTCATTCAGGGAGAGTTACTATTTTGAGCAGCAAATTGGAAAGAACGTTCGATGCTATATCTTCCGCTTATGTATATTCATCAGGACATGGATGTATTGATCTTTGTGAGCTGTAAAAATCCAGTGAGATCGAAATCTCCTCTCTATGTAGACACTACCACTTGTAACATTACTGAAAATCATTTTTCAAATTACAGTTACGTTATAGTTGGTGGAAGTCTGGCAGCATCGGATATTGAAGAGTCTTGCACCATCTACAAAGTTGTTCCCGCACAGCTGCAGTGTCTCCCTAACATGACAGGAGGAGAAATTTCATTTGGAGACATCCACAATCTGCTGGTAAATGGCTTTAAAATGACCTGGTCTTATGATCAGTCGTGGTCCTTGTGGAAGTATAACCAGTCGTCCCGGAGAACATTTTTCTGTAAGTGCTCTGGATTTAATCAAGTATTTACTGGTTCTTCGGTAGCTGAATTGGATTGGATGTATTTACACCCTATCCACGTGAATTTATATTTACATATCATATAAAACACTTCCAATACAATTCTAATGGTGATAGAGAACTAGACGCAGCCTCTATAGTTTCGAATAGAAAATTCTAATATTTATTTTTTGATTTACTAAAAAAATTAATTTTTATTGGTAATTGGATATGGGAAAACATATAATTTTGGGAAGTTTACGGCTACAGCTAAAATTAATATTTGGGGAAAGGATATGTCGCTGTTTTCTTGGGAAATAAATGAAGTACCACGTGATTTGGGCTAGGCATACGAGCACTATTGCTGATAATCCATTCTCTGCCTGATTTTAATTTTTTTTTAATGCAATTCGTCATAAACGATATCCATTTGTTGAATAATAAAATCTTATTTATGTGATTATTATATAAAAGTCGGAGAACAAATCTAAGAAATAAATTGCAAAATTTAAATCCAGCTCATCGTTAGATAAGGTTTTATTTCATTTTTTTGCTCAAACTCACGTCTTTTACTATGTGCACATATTTTATCAAGTAAAGAATCTCATTAAAAAATAAAAAATACTTTTGCAAGGCCTCGTAATCCAACAAATGGCTAAATAAAGTTACCTATATTCTCACATGCTTTGGACCTTTGAATATGTGTGTTTGGTTATATCAGGGCTCCGTATAATTAATAGAAAAATATAACTGTATCATTTTTTTTGGGATACGTTTGTATACAAGATATAAAGAGAAGTAAAATATATTTTCGAAAAATGATTTTTGAAACAATGCATAAAAAATCAAAGTCTAGAATATTCATTGCGTATGATGAAAAGTAATTTCAGTTAGTGTGTCAAGAGACAAAATCCCCCATCGAATCCCCTAAACTGTAGGTATCAATCCACCGCTGGCTTCGGAGTAGAAGCGCATTCTCTTTAATATACGTAGGGGGTGTTTGGTTTAGGGGTATTAAGGGTGGAGAATGGGTTTCAATGGTAATAATACCCATTGTTGGTGTTTGAGAAACAACTATCACTATGTATTAATGGGAATGAAAGTGATTGAGTGATTTCCCCCAAATTACTCTATTATCAAACCCATTAACAATTTTAGTTAAGGAGTATTTTTTATTAAAGAGCAAAACATAAATCATCTCCCTTTCTCCCTTCTCTCACATCCGTCTCACTTCTCAGTGAAATCTCCAACCGCCATCCTCCATCAACTCTTGCCATCCATGCCTTTTATGCTTTAGATATAATTGTTATGTTTTCTTCAAAAAAAAAAAAGATATAATTGTTATGTATGTAAATTTGATTAAGTGGATCAACATTTTTTTTTATCCCATACAAATCTGCTCTATCATGATTTTGAATATTTTTCATTAATTAAATTTTAAAAATGTTGTCTAAAAATATTTTTTAATGTAGGGAAAATTTTAATGGATAAAATGGAAGATATCTGAGGGAGTTACACTTCAAATTTTTTTTTTATAAAAATTTGAATTGGAAATAAAAAATACATAGGAATTTATATTAATACAATAAAAATGACTTTTTGCATTTTTGTTTTTCAAGATTACCATTTGCATAAACCTCAAATTAGAATTTAATTATATTTGAAATTGAAGAACCCCTTTCAAAAATTAAAAAAATAAAAAAAGGAACCTAAAAAATATGTATATTAAAAAAATTAATGATACCCATTCCTCATCATATGTAAATCAAACAAGCAATTTTATAATGATACCCATTCCACTATTCAACCAAACATGTTGAGGGGAATTATTAAAACTCATACTCATAGTAGGGTTAATGATACTCATAGTGATAGTGATTGAGGACTTTAAACCAAACGGCTCCTTAGTTCTTTAGTCTAATTCATATGTTTCCGTCTAATATTCCCCACGTGTCACGTTTTGCAAATCTTCAACCTCAGCCCCATTGCTCTCAATAACCGAGTGCCGGGGTTGAGTTTAAATACATACACTCCTATCCAATATGCTACACGTGTTGATCATCTTTAAACCCATGACTCCCAATAACCCAAGTTTAAATTCATACACTCCTATCCAATATTTTACATGTGTTAATCACCTTTAAACCCATGACTCTCAATAACCCAGGTAACTGAGTCACGTGTGATCTAACATTCCACACATGGATTATCTTTTAATTCTCTACGCCTCCATGGCTCTCAACACCTGAGTCCCATGTGATCCCATGGCTTTCAATAAACTCGAGTACCTGAGTCATCCCATGATTCTCAACAAACTCGAGTAGCTTAGTCACGTGTGAAGAGGTGTTAAGGGACAAAGTCTCATATTGAATTCTCAATTCTATCCCAGTCTACTCATTGCCAATTGATTTTGAAATGAAAGAACTTATTGATTATGAGATGAAAGTAAGGGTCTTTAAGGGCTAAAATCCAATCTTAGTTGTTCCAATAATTTGAATAAAGCATATGAATTGTGTACTCCTCACTGCAATCCTAGGAAAATACTTCAATCAGTTGGAACTTGTGCACAATTATAGGTCTTTTTTTTTTATTTGGCCAATCGTTCACAGTATTTTATCCCACCCAATTGGGTACACAGTATTCTATCCTGTCTAACTGGATCTTGAGAGAACTGATGAGGACTGAACTACCATCGAATTAAACGGGTGCATTATGCACCTATTTGGATATTTAATGGGAGGTAAGGTTCGAACTCCTGACCTCTCACCCTATTTAGACTTTAAAAATTTTGTGATAGCCAACCCAAAAATTTCAAGGAGAAATTAGGTGAAGGTGGCTATGGTTTGGTTTACAAAGGCAAGCTACGAAGTGGTAGTTTAGTAGCTGTCAAGATGCTGAACAAATCAAAAGCAAATGGACAAGAATTCATCAATGAAGTTGCAACTATTGGAAGAATTCATCATGTTAATGTGGTCCGATTAGTGGGATTCTGTGTTAGCGCTTCAAAGCGTGCACTTGTCTACGATTACATGCCCAATGGTTCTCTAGATAAGTTTATTTTCTCTGGATGTTCAAATGGTGATCCACTGGACTGGAAAAAAGCATATGAGATTGCAAAAGGAGTCGCTCGAGGGATTGAATACTTGCATCAAGGGTGCAACATGCAAATTTTGCATTTTGATATCAAACCACATAACATTCTCCTTGATGAAAGCTTTGTACCAAAGGTTTCAGACTTTGGACTTGCTAAATTGCATCCAATACAGGATGCCTACCTTGCAACTCTCACTGCTGCCAGAGGAACATTGGGTTACATGGCTCCCGAATTGTTCTACAAAAGAATTGGAAGAGTGTCATATAAGGCAGATGTATATAGCTATGGCATGCTATTAATGGAAATGGCAGGGAGGAGGAAGAACGTAAATGCCCATGCAGAGCATTCAAGTCAAATATACTTTCCTTCCTGGATATATGATAGATTTGAACAAGGTGGGGATATGGAAATTGAAGATCATGTAACTGAAGAAGAAAAAGGTATTGCTCGAAAACTGATTTTGATAGCATTGTGCTGCATACAGATGAAACCAGAGGACCGTCCTTCAATGAGGGAAGTTCTGGAAATGCTTGAAGGTGATATACAAAGCCTGCCATTGCCTCCAAAACCACTGTTTTATCCTTCGGATTCACCTGTCAATATGCAAACAAACAGTCATAGTTCTTCTCAAGAGTATGCAGAATCCCCATGTAACTCTTCAGTTTTTCAAACAGAGCATATGGATGTTGATGAATAAGGAGTACTTAGAATGGGGCATATTCTTGTTGTAATGGAACAAATTACTTTTTTTAAACTTAATGTATTGGCTTTTACCTACGAGGCTCGTCAGAAGTCATGATTAACTTGTAGAGGTAATTATCGGTTAGCATATATTGATTCATATTAGTGCCTATGATTCAAAGCTATTTCCCTTAAGAACTGTCTTTCGTGCTTCCAAAAAGTGTAACCTAGTACACAGAACGCAAACTTTATTATCTTTTTAATTTTGGCATGAAAAAAATATAAAGGTAGATATCATGCTAAAAAAAATAATTGTGCTTCTATGATATTATATCATCTATGAATTCAAATATCATCACTTGGAAACGAATAGAAAATTGAGCGTTTAGAACTCTATGATTTTACCCCTAAAGGTCGGGGATTGGAATTCCACCAATGCCAAATACCCCTTCCCCATGTAATAGTGTATATTTTTCAAAAAAAAAAAATGTCATCACTTGGCATTTTTAGCTTTATCTAGTAATATCATTAAAACTTCAATGCAGTACCTTGAAAGAAGCTACACGTGCAATTGTTGATACTTTCTTGTGTTTTGTGTGATAATTTTCTCCAATAATTTTGCTTAATTGTGAATAATAGGTCAATAATCAATGCTAGATCAATATAACTAAAGTTGTATTTGATGGGATAAAACTTTATATCTCCTTCTATTTTATGTTATTTTCCAAGTATATGATACAAAAGTAGGAGTCCTTCCCAAACTTACAAGCATTTATCATTTTATTTAAAAACAATATTTTTTCCTAAGTCACTTGATCTTTTTTTGTGTCAGTGTGACTGGTCAAATTGTTGGGCTATTAATTGTTTGAACAATCTTTGTAGTTGAATATTTACCTCTAAATTTATTATTTGTGAATTTCTCTTCAGAATATATTCTCATTTCCACCAAAGGGGCCCAACAAGAAATTTCTTGGATTTTGCTTGCTTGGAAATGAATATTTCAGAGTTTAAGTGATTGACTTTTAGTAAAACGTGATGAAAGAGTTTTCTTAATTCTTCTGCGGGGTAGAGAGTAGGAAATATGTATTTCGAAGTAAATTTCGCACTAAGCATTTATTCATGCTCAGCATATTTAAATTTTAGTCACAAAAATGAATTGAGTTGAGAACTGCCCTGGCAATTGCCTCACATTCTCCGTTGCAATGTCTTTGGTCGTGTTTCGGCATTTCAATGAAAAACTGCCGCGTGGCAAAAGTTTTTAACGTAAGCTTAGCATTTATGAAATGTATTAATTGTGAATTAATACTATCTATGAAACTAATGTTAAGGTCTCAGTCTTTTGGCATTTTTAAGCTTTAACACGTAAAACCGTTAAAACTTTAATATAGTACCTTGCAAGAAGCAGCACCTGCAATTTTGATGTGATAATTTTCCTCTAATATTATGTATTAATTGCAAATTAGGTCACTAACTAATACTAAATCAATATAATTAAACCAGTTTTTTATGTGGTAAACTTTATATCCCCCCCTACTTCATGTTCCTTTCCAAGTATACAATAAAGAGTGCAGGAGTCCATGCCAAATATCCAAGAACTTGTAATTTTATTTAAAAATAATATTCTGTCCTAAGTCGCTTGGTCTTTTCTTGTGTTGGTATGACCAGTTAAATTGTTGGGTTACTAATTGTGTTCAAAATTTTTACAATTGGATTATTACCTCCAAATTTATTGTTTGCGAAATTTTCTTTCAGCATGTTACTTAATATCCATCAAAGGCCCCAACCAGAAATTTCTTGGATTTTGCTTGATCTTTTCTTGTGTTGGTGTCGCTGGTCAAATTGTTGGGCTATTCGTTGTCTTAGAAATCTTATTGTTGAATTATTACTTTCAAATTTGTTGTTCGGGAAATTTTCTTTGAAAATGTATCTTCATTTCCATGAAGGGGCCTAACAAGAAATTTCCTATTTCCTCTATAGTTGAATTATTACTTCTGAATTTGTTGTTTGTGAAATTTTCTTTCAGAACACATATTTCCATTAAAGGGCCCAACAAGAAATTTCCTGGATCCTACGTGCTTGGAAATGAATACTTCAAAGTTAGTTATTGACTTTTCAACAAAACATGAAGAAAAGGCAATGTCATGGATCGCGAAAAGGCTAAAACCCAAAATCAAAGTTAGAAACATGATAGAACAGTGACTTCAGTTTCTTCTTTGTTCTCTAGGGTAGAGAGTTGAGAATACACATTTCGAAGAAAATTATACACTAAACATTCATTTAAGCTTGGCATATTTCCTATATTTTTAGACTTGGATAGGGTATAGACTCAGCTATTAAATTTTTTTCTAAAATTTTAATTATTAGTCAAGAGTAAAAAAAGATCAACAAGTTCAAAAAAATCATAGCCAACCAAAACTATTAAAAAACTCAATTTTTTCCTGGTCAAACCTCGTTTTTAACTAGGGTTGATCTGTTTTTTCACTTTTGATTGTTTTAACTGACTCGAATTGGATGTCTAACTTGTTCCCAATCCAACTAGTTTGATTAGCCAGTCCTGTCCGAGTTTGAAAATATAACATAGTTCACTTTTAGTCGCAAAATGATTCGGTTTGAATTAAGGAGCGCTTACCTCCACTTCTCGGTCACAATGTCTTTGGTTGCATTTCTTGTGTCTCAATGGCAAATAGCCACTTGTGGCAAAAGTTTTTAACACGACTCACCTGACCCAAAAAATATTAGCATAGCTTGGCTCCCTTGACTCGGCTCGGCTCGACTCGACTTTTTGTTGTAATTATCTGCAAATTTCAGTCACACACCTTGGGCGCAAACCTACTCTCTCTTACATCTATTTATTCCTATTTTTTTTTCACTTTTTAATTAGTTCATCCTTTCAAGATATTTTTCATCTCTTCATATGCCATTGTCATCTAGCACTTTTGGTCAAACATCAAACCTTCAAAATTTTTCCTTCTTTGTGTCACTTTTGGTAATCTAACTTCACATGAGTTACCACGTGGCAAGAATTTGCCCATGTGGCAGCCATGTTGATAAACAAGACTTTGGGCCTTCTTTTCTTCTCGTTTTTGCTCTAATTCTTTCTTACTGATTCCCTCTATCCCTTGGATAAAAAAGTGTTGATTTTTTCCCCATTTGATCCTTTTCGGGTAATTGAGAAATTATTTTTTCTTTTCTCAGCTAGTTTTTTTTATGATTTTACTGAAACACCCTTTCCTTAACAATCTATTCTATCAACAATTTCGCACTATAACCTAGTATTTTTGTCATTTCGTTAGGGCTTGAAAGTCTATTTTAGTAAATGTTTAATTATATATTTTTAATATGTTTTTAGTTTAATTAGAATGAATTTGACTTCAACTATTTTTTTTTTCAGGTTTTAGGGTTTTGAGTCAAAATTTTTATTTGAGTAAATTAATGCACAATTTTAGTATAAGTTTGCAAGTCATAATAATCAATCATAATTTGGATCAATTAGATTGCAATGGATCATATTTCTAGTCTACCAGATTAAGAAAAAACAAAAGTTATTGTAGCTGGCACGTGATAACACCAGTGAAAAATATAAAGAATTGGGAATGCCTTACAAACTTTCTGTGCAAAATTTTGACTTCTTACTTTTATTTTTTTAACCTTTTTTTCAAAACATTTTGGCAAACATCACTGGTCTTTTCATAGCTAGCCAAATTTCCAGAAAGCAAACAAAAAATTATGGGCCTTCAGTGGATAAGTCCAACATTTACTAATCAATTCTGCTTCCATTGGTTTAAGTAATTAGTGTATTTGGTTTATTGATAACACAATATTAGATTATTAATTTTATGTAATCCCATATTTGATTGCTTTTTATGTAAGCGATTAGACATCCTATTTAACTTAAATAATCACGTCTACATGGATTAAATAATTCTATGGAAGAATTAGTGTTAATTATTCCAAAATGACTCTTTGACAAATAACAAAATTGTAGACTAATTTGACCTTACCACTACCGCGTGGACTACCAGTACCACTACCACGGTGTATTATAATCATCACAACTATGCACCAATGCTATCATCACCAGCCATTACCATTGTGCACCCATTACCATGCATCAGCACTATTAACAAATCGCACCACTATCACCACCATTATCCACCAAAGCCATCGAGCACAAATACCACAACTATCACGCATCACAGCTACATGTACAAAGTACTACCAATACTATCATCATCGCTATTTTGTAGCACCTACTATCTACTACCTTATATCACTACCACTACTAAGCATTATCACTACCAATAGAATATTACACAATCATCGTGCAATACCACCATCTATTACCATACACTACCACCATTGCGCAACACTCTTGTCTACCACCAGGCACCACCACTATTGAGCACCACTACTACTATTGTTGTACAACACCATAACCATCATTACCATCAGCTCCACCATCTACCACCATTAACTACAATGAACATCCACTAGCATGCACCACTAATATTACCAAATAGGAATATATTGTAAATTTAGGGTTATTTTGGTTAGAAAAAGTGATATTTGATATGTAATTAGACACACAATAAGATTATTTTTAAGATATTCTATCAAATTAAATATCGACCAAGCACTGGGCGATTGGGACCTTTAATTTAAGAATGACTCATCTTGGTATTTATAGTCCAAGGATATGTCATCTCATCTCATCTAATCCATGAACCAAATACTCTTATTTGTTATCTAAAAATTTCTTGATCTTGTTCAATAGATGCCATTCTACACTCAAAAATTGATTGTGTTTGAGAGGAGAAATCGCATGCATTCTATGATGAGCCATGCAACTCTTTTGATGTTTGTTTAGGGCAATAATCTTGATGTCATCTCCTATACACTAAATCGTGTGTCGACTAAACCTGTTTGTAGTAGGACAATGAAAAATTTAAAATTTATTATCTTAACTATGGTATGAATAATAATATAATTGCATGATCATAAGGGTTTCATAGAACCCAAGGATGATTTCCATGCATAAAGCTGAGAGAGATCCTTAGTTTGTGAAATTCTACCATGAAAGCTCCACTAACGTAGAGCTTTTAACAGTAATCCATATGAACAAGGTCACTAAACAATTCCTAAGTCTGCAAAACCTTAACATTCTGAGTTCTAGCTCCCTTGAGATAGAACACACGAACCATGAAAAGAGGATGAAGACTTCAAACCCTACTTTTGAGAGATGATTCGAGTGGAGAGATAGCAAGAGAAAAAAATGAATTTCTTCTCTCTAAATCTCAGATATTTCTTTCTCCCTATTAGACTGATTCTTCCCTTAATTTTCTCATATAGCTCTTATAACTATTGACTTCTAATTGTGTTATGTATTTTATATCTCAAGATTCAAGGTTTTGAGTATATTTATAGTTAACTAATCTTAGCCTTGTAGGAGTTAGTAAGTTCAAATCTAATAGGTAAAGGGAATCCTATCCTGTAAGATAAAAGAAGCATGCACAATTCAACATGAAAAGTGAAAACCTACATTCTGAAACTCAGACTAATTGCATATAATCCCCTAAGGTTTATTTATCCTACGAATTAACCCTATAAGTCTCTCATACTTATTTTAATAAATTATTTAACCCGAAGAGCTTATTTCTAGGGTCTCTCTTTTCTCTCCAAAACAAAGTTTGGGAAAATGTTCTCTTCTCTCTCCTATCTTTATTCTTCCACATTTTGTGGACTTTAAATTTTGAATTTTCTGTTGCTGTTTTTTGGCCAACCCTTGGCCGAAAACAACTCTATTCTTTTTCTAGCATTACTTTGATCCTACCTAATCGATTTCATGGTGCAAGCATCGGCTTTCAGTAGGGTCTTTTGCAGCTGTAATTGTCAATCAAAATCATTCGCCTGTGAAGATCAAGGCAACATCGATTTTCAGAGGGGAACTAGCTGTGAGCTTTTCCAGAGATGAAATCCAGAAGTTAGCATCGCCATTGAAGTTCGCACTTGTGGGAAAATTTTCCCATGGGAGGCCTCTGATGGAGAGTTTACGCAAAGCTTTTACCTCTATTGGTTCCACAGGTTCTTTCTCATTGGGATTACTTGATTATCGACATGTTCTAATCAGGTTTGATTTAGAGGAAGATTATCATCGCTGTTGGCTAAGGGGTTTGTGGACAATTTTGGATTTTTCATATGATGGTTTTCAAACAGAAAACTGAATTCAAATTGGATATCGAATCAACACATGCGCCTGTATGGGTTGCTTTTGAAGCTCTCCCAGTCCATTTTTTTGATAAGGTTGCTCTTTTCTCAATTTCAAATGCAATTGGATTACATTTGAAGCTTGATTCAGCCACTGCTTCATTAACTAAACCGAATGTAGCACGAGTGTGTATTGATGTGGATGTGTGGAAAGAATTACCAAAGCATATCTGGATTGCTGTAGGTGATGGTGGATTTTGGCAGAAAGTAACTTATGAGGATTTACCTCAATATTGTAGCAACTGCCAAAAACAAGGACATGATCATCGCAATGCCGAATGCTTCAACCTAGGCAGCCTGAAAACGAGTTGGCTTGGAAAAGAGTGAAGATTCAGTACGTTCCAAAATAGAAGGCAACGCAAGAGGAAGCAGGTACAAATGATGATGAGTCTGATGGTCAACATGATGTTTCTAAACAACTGCAACAGGAGAAGGTTCCCTAGCAGGCAGTTACAGATATTATTCAATAGGAGATCCAAGCTAAGCACAATGATGAGGTTCAACAACAAGCCATGCAGGACAACCATCAGGATGTCATTCGATAGAAGGACCAACCATGTGATCAACAAATTTCTAATGCAATAGTAAAACAAATGGCGTTGCATTTGGAGTATAATGAGATGACTGTCCAGGGGGATGTTACATCAGATGTACCAATGCAAGAGTTGATTTTGGTAGCTGATCATGTTGCTGGAACTCTATCTCCATGTAGAAGCGATGATGTTCAACAAGTGGAGGTTGGGAGTGGGGATTGTTTAGAGGTTAACATTTCTATTTGCAACAGAGAGGGGCCAGATCGGTTGGCCACTACTTCCATAACACAGCAAGCAGAATGGGAGGTGCCAAAGCCTAGTAAGTAGAAAGGTATTCGAGCTACTATTGATTTGGGCCAAACCCTAAGATCACAATCTAAATCATTGGCTAATACTTTTTTAGTATTATCCAATGATTAATCTTGTGTTATGGAGTATTAGGGGTGTCTTGAGAATCCCTAAGTTGAGAAGATTAAAAAGGTTATTAAAAATGTTTCAACTTCAAGCTTTGGCAATTTGCGAACCAAAAGTAAATAGAGATAGACTATCTTCTATTCAATTGAGGATTGGAATGGAGCATGATTTGGTCAATTCAGAAGGTACAATGTGGTTTTTATTTCAGAGTCCTTTTTCTTGTACAGTTGGTGAAAGTGCACAACATCTTACTGTAAAACTCAAGCATCGGGTAATGGCATCGCATTGTATTGTTTCTTTTGTGCATGCAAATGGCTTAGAGTCTGATAGGCAGATTCTTTGGTCCTTTTTGTTGCAAGAAAACTCAACTTCTTGCCCTTGGGTGATATGTGGTGACTTTAATGTACTTGCTCAGCCTGAAGAAAACAAAGGTGGTCGTCCATTTTAGGCAATTGAAGCTGTAGAATTTTTAGCTTTTATGTAACAGGCATAGGTCTTTGATCTAGGATTTACTGGATCTCCTTTTACTCGGTGCAACAATCGAAGTGGTCGTGCCAAGATTTGGAAGCGACTTGATCGAGTTTTGCTTAATTCAGATATATTGGATTAGTTAGCGATAGGAGTGCAGCATTTGTCTAGATATCTTCCCTTTAATCATATCTGGAAAGACAAAGCTTGATGGTAAACCACGCCCTTTTCGGTTTTTGAACTTCTGGGCTAATCATCCAGCCTTTTTAGACTTGGTTAAACAAGAATAGAGTGAGCAGCAAGTTGGTTCTCCTTCACAAGTGTTATTTACCTAACTGCAAAAGGTGAAGCGTACGCTTAGGGAGTGGTCACGACAGACTTTTAGAGACATTTTTGAGACAGTCAAGCAGGCGGAGGAGAGAGCAGCTGTGGCTGAGAAGCTGTATGATGAATCTGGTTCAGAACATGCGCTAGATGACATGCAAAAGGACAAAATTGTCAGCCATACATCGTATTAAAAGTGCAGCTGGACAGTAGATTTCTGAAGAGGACAAAATTGCAAAAGAGGCTTGTAGTTACTTTTTGAATCTATCTCACATGAGCCTACTATTGGTGGGGAAAGTTTGGAGCATATTCCAAAACTTTTAGATGATGATAATGTTGATTTGTTGGAGAAATTCCCTTAATGGAAGAAGTGAGACATGGTTTTCTCTATGGATGAAGAGAGTGCTGCCGGGTCGGATAGATTTACATGTAAATTTTTTACTAAATCTTGGGATATTATTGCGAAGGATGTGTAGAATGTGGTCTTAGGATTTTTTTTTGTGGGCAAGAATTGCATAGAAGTCTCACTACCACTTCTATTGTTCTTCTTGCAAAGGTAGTTGTCCCCCAAGATTTTTCACAATTTCGTCCAATAAGTTTGTGTAATTTTATTAATAAAAGTATTTCAAAGTTATTGGCAAATAGATTGGAATGCATTCTTCCTTGAATTATCTCTTCCTAGCAAAGTGGTTTTGTGAGAGGTAGATCCATTTCGGATAACTTTCTACTTGCGCAAGAGCTGGTTGATGACATGAAAAGGAAAAATAGAGGGGGCAATGTTATTCTTAAGGTGGATATGATGAAAGCTTATGATAGGGTTTCTTGGCCTTATTTGTTGAATATGTTGCGTGCCTTTGGGTTTGATGAAAGATAGATAGATATGGTTTGGAGGTTGATTGCTAATTGTTGGTTTTCTATCATCATTAATGGGGTTCCCAAGGGTTTTTTTCGATCCTCAAGAGGCTTGTGATAGGGAAATCCCATTTCGCTAGCCTTGTTTGTGATTGCAGCAAAGGGTTTATCTAGAGCTCTTAACTTACTGCCTTCCTGTAGACATTTTATTCCATTTGTAGTTTCCCGTCAGTGTCAAGTTATTAATTATCTTGCCTTTGCTGATGATGTTATGATTTTTTCAGATGCCTCAAGGAGATCTTTGAAGAGGGTTATAGAGGTGCTAAGATCATATTAATTTGCTTCTGGCCAAAAAATTTCATCCTAAAAACTGGCGTTGGGAAAGCCATTATAAGAAAGCCATTATAGCTCAAGAAACTGGTTTTTCTGGTAGATCTTTTCCTATTCAGTATTTTGGGATGCCCTTTAATCTTGGGAATACATAAGAAGGTACATTTTGAGAATATCATCAATGTTATCTCTCAAAAAGTTTTCAAGTGGTAGAATCGTTTTTTATCTGTGGTGGTAGGCTCATTCTTATTAAACATGTACTTTCTTCTATTCCATTACATATTTTGTCAGTTGTAGGTCCACCAAAGGGAGTAATTTGGAAATTGGAGAGATTGTTTAGCAATTTTCTTTGGGGGGCAGATGTAGATGGCCATAAGTTTCACTGGTTCAAATGGCGGCAATTATGCTACCCTAGAGATGAAGAGGGTCTTGGGGTACGACCTTTGGAGGATGTAGTTAAGGCATTTTCAGTTAAATTGTGGTAAAATTTTAGAGAACAATAGTCTCTATGGTCACAATTTATGTTTGATAAATATTGCAGCTCACTTCAACCAACACAAGTGCAGAGGGCTCAGACGGATTCTATGTTCTGGAAGCGAATGTTGGAGGTTCGTAGCATTGTTGAAAATAATATTACTTGGCTTAATGGGTCTAGAATGATATGGACTTTAACTTTGTCTAGAAACTTTTCATTAAAATCAGCCTAGAATTGTGTGAGATCCTGTAAGTCCCCTACCTTTCTCTATAAGCAAATATGGAGTCCTTACATTCCAATAAAAGTGTCTATTTTTTATGTTGAGACTTACACATAATAGGTTGACTGTTTGGGGAGTTATTCAGGGGTTTGGTTTCCAAGGCCCATCTTGGTATTTCTGTTGTCAATCAAAGGCTTTGGAAACTGTAGATCATATTTTTGGGTTAGAAAAAATACTTGTTTCTATATGGAAGTTTTTTAGTATGCCACTTGGTTTGCAATTTACACAATCTGGAGTATGTTCTTTTTTTATTAAGTGGTGGACTTCTCATTCATCAAATCATTTCATATCGTTCTTAATGCATATTACTCTAGTTTTTGTTTTGTGACATTTGTGGAAGGCAATGAATGAGTGGATGTAATGGTGCAAAAGTTCTTTATTGGGAAGTTATTGCTGCTCATATTTTGACTGATATTAAGGCTAGGGTGTGGATGAAAATTTAGATTGATGCTAAACAACTCTCTTGGCCTGAGCTTGTATCAGTTTTGAGCAAAAGAAGAAAGGAGGTCGTGGTTACTCAGACTAAATGGTATGCCCTGGGTGAATTTTTTAAGCTAAATACTGATGCTTGTTCTAAGGGTAACCTAGGGATATGTGGTGGAGGAGGTATTCTAAGAGACTACAATGGAAAAGTGATGCTAGGATTCACGTGTTTTTTGGGTATAGGCACAAGTCTTGAAGCAGAGTTTAAGGCAATGGTACATGGGTGAAATTGTGTCTGAAGCATGGGTTTTTAAAGTTTCAAGTTGAATCAGACTCTCTTGCGTTGGTTAGGATTCTCAAGAATGAGGTTGCTTGTCCTTGGTATTTGCTATATTTGTATGAACATTTTAATATACTAAGGGATCATATTAGCTATCATTTCTCATTGTTACAGACAGGCTAATCAAGCAGCGGATTTCTTGGTTAACGAAGGGCTCATCATTAATCAAGATCAAGTTTTTCCCTTCTTCAACATGTTACCAAAGGAAGTGAGGTGAGCGGTCCGAATTGATTAGTTGGGATTTTCATCTTTTAGATTTCTTAAAGTTTAAGTTTTTCATTTGATAATGTAAAGGAAGGAAGTACTTCCTAATTTAGTTTTCACTTGATTTTATGAAATTTGGAGGTCAGGTTTGGTCCCTCTCCTTTTTTAATCTAATTAATAAAATATAGAGGTGGCTCCCTCCCTCATGTACGGGATTTTGCCAAAAAAAAAAGTAAACTATAATTCACTAATTAATTAATTAAAAGATTAGATAAATTAAACATTTTAATTTATCATTAATTCAAACTTCTAGATCATGAGCGGTATCTAGCCACAAATCATGACCATATGAAATAGCATAGTTAAACATCTATTGTACCCCTAATATCATATCCCATTCTCCAACATTTATGATTTTCAAATGATAGACAAATTTTATAGCCCTGAATATTTCAATTTGCACAAAGACATATCATAGCTAGTGACCACACTATCAGCTACTAATGCAGCATACAGGGGACATATTTTTTATATTCATAACTACAGTTCTTTTACCCGAGTTTCATGTATATGGTTGTTAGAACTACCAGTATCAACTAAAATAAAAATATATGTACCCTTAATTTGACCAAGTAGGGTGATAATTTTTCTAGTTAAGCAAGCAATTAAAGCATAAAATGATATATCAAGAGCTTTTCTAGGGAGACTTGTCAACACATGCTCTGTACCCACTGCATCATGGAATTCCCCCTTCCTTATCTTTTTCTGCCAAGATAAAATGAAGATCCCAAAAATGAAGATCCCTAAACTTGCATTGATGGCCAGGACTATACTTTCTCCACACTTGTAGCACACATTGCTGTTTCTTCTGTATTGAATATCTTGAGGGGAAATCTTTTTTCCACTTTTATTCTAGAATTTTCCCCTGTGTAGGTAATAGTAGACCTAATGTTGGAAGTGAAATGTTCTAGTCTTATATGAATTTCCACATTAGACATGGAAAAGAAAGTTTCTAATCTCCAAACCTTCTACAGAGATAATCAAAGAATTCATCCCAAGATAACTTCCTTTGCCATCCTCGGGCCATGGTACTAGATGTCCATTTTCCTTTCTAAATACATCTCAATGACTTCTACTTTGTAGTATTTACGAAATTTGATATGCCATGAAATACTTGGTATGTTTCCTAATCCACTTCTCGTGCTGATTCCCTTAGAACATAAGAAAATCAATTTTTGGGAAATCTAGAAAATTAAACCTCGAGTGCTTTTCTTTTGGTAGAAGAACATACTCTCATTTTTCTCTTAACCAACTATGAAGAATAGGCAGTAGTGAAGTCTTGTCAACATCTAGCGGGTTTTCCTCCATTTTCTCTGCACACCGTCCCCAATACATCATCAATTAAATTCAGTCCATGTTACAGATCAAGGTTTTCGATCTCTTGTGGTTGCTTTCTATCTTTTTATCTAGCAACTAATATTGGACTGGATTTTATCTTGGACCTTTCCTTTGAATTCTTGTAATTTAGCTTCTTGTTTCTTGCTAATTTCCCCTCTAAGGCTTTTTGTAATACTCAATCCAAGTAATGAGATTAAGTAATTTATGGTATTTTCTTTTATTATATTATAATTAATATCCTTGAGTTATTATGGGCCTATAATACTATTAGGTTAAGCCCATAAACCTAAGCATTTAATTAAGTATGAGGGTCTCATTAGAACTAATTACATTATTCTTGTTAAAAGGTTTAGAGAGAAATTATTAGAAGCATCTACAACACCTTGGAAAATATGGAGAGAATCAAATTACTGCTATTTTGACTGATTAAAGATAAGATCTTCAGGCTTTTTATGATTATATTGCATTTGTTGGTGGCTTAGGCTTAGGAAGAGAGAGAAAATCTAAATTCGGATGATCAAATTGTGCCAAAAGATTCTTCTCTTCACCATGAGACTAATTTACTTCACAGATTTTGATTTCTTTGGGTAAATTGAGAGAAATCAAATTTTGAATTTTAGAATTCCTAGGTTTTGAACATAATTGATAGGCTTGCTTTTGAAGGTGGAAACTCTCTCACCATTAGCGGTTAGCAATGGCCTTCACGTAGGTTTTGTAGAGTGACGTGAGATTTTTCATTTGGCACTAATCTCATATCCATAGCCCTTCTCTAGAAAGAGAACCAAAATCATGATATTGCCTACTTGAAAACCCAAAATTTGGAAAATTTCTAGATTATGAAGGAATTGGGTTTAGCAAAGCCTAATCGTAGGTTGAAAAGATTGAAGGGCAGTGTTATTCACTTGTAACTCCAATTGCTACCAAATTTTGAGGAAAACTTCTATTTGTCATTCTTTATTTATGTATATTTTTACTGTAATTTTTCAGAAACTATATAATTTTAGCAAAAAAATCAAATACCCTTATTTTCAACATATTTTGGAGGGTAAGCTTTATCCTTACAATATTTTGGTTTGAAAAATTACACTATATATATAATATGTGTTTATAAACTTGTTTTCAGTGGTGGCGTATGTCACTTCCCTTCATAGTTTTTGAAAAAATTATTTTAAGTCTTATTTAGATATTGAAAAATTCTAGAAAATTCAAAAAATTAATTTTTAATTATTTCTTTAGGGATTTTAGCTGTACCCAAGGGTAATTGAGAGTGTGAAGAGATTAGGAAGATCATGAATTTTATTCTTTTATAAGGTATTGTTTATTTATGTGTTAATTCTTATTTAGATATTGAAAAATTCTAGAAAATTTAAATAAAATAATTTTTAATTATTTCTTTAGGGATTTTATCTGTACCCAAGGTTAATTGAGAGTGCGAAGAGATTAGGAAGATTATGAATTTTATTCTTTTATAAGGTATTATTTATTTATGTGTTAAAATGTGTAATTGCAGGTCTTTGAGCATATTGGTTGCATTATTGTACTTCGAAGCATCAGCTATGTAATAATACCTCTCCATGAGATTAAACACATATTGGATGGTTTGAAAATGGATTTTAAGTATTTGTTTTGTGTTCCTTTTATTTTCTTTAGATTATGGAAAAAGCATGTGTTTTGATCACATTACCTTTGCATTTTTAATTTCCTTTTCAATAAACTTTTTCTTTCTAAAACTTTGTCTCTACATGGTTTCTTCCTAACAACCTCACATTAAATTTTAAAAAATTTCGAAGCTGGCCATGGCCAACATTTGGCCCCATGTCACCTTTGAATAGGATCCAAATTCATCCCCAATGAATAAGAAATCTTTTGCTAACCTGTTTGACACTAATTCTTCTTCCTCTGTTCAACTAAAACCTCATTCATCACATAATGGTAAAGCTGCGATTTTTTCTTCCAAAGCTAAGATTAAACAAGCCACACAACTTTTAAGCTATCCATCACTGGCATATTCTCTCATCGAAGGCTGAAGGTGGAGGAAATCTGCAAGTTCACTTGTGCGCTAATCTAAAGTTTTCGTAGGTCATCCAGATTGAAAGCATGTCTTGATCATATGTAATTCAGAAACAATTTTTTTAAGGCTTTGGACAAGAGGGCTTTGGCATGTGCGCATATTCCCAATGAGGACTTTTAAATGGACTCCATCCTTTCGTGTTGAAAAAGAGTCATCACTTGTTCTGATTTGGTTTGCCTTACCAAATCTGTCCATCCATTTGTTCGAGAAATGTTGCTTGTTTTAAAGTGGTTGGGAAATCCCTTTATACAGATGTGGCTACAACTTCTCTATCAAGACCTTGTATGGCTAGGATTTGTATTGAAGTAGATCTATTGAAAGAGATGTTGGATTGTGTGTGGATTGGAGTTGAAGGGGAATCTAATAGATTTTGGCAACAGAATGTTCCAGATAACTTGTCAAATTATTGCACCTCTTGCTGGAATTTGGGTTATTCAAAAGAGGAATGCAAAAAGATATTGATTTGGATGCTTTTCTCAAGAAACCTGTAGAATTCCAAGTTTACAACCCTGTTGCAACTCGTTCTACTATGGCTATGAAGAAAACAGAAGGTAAAGGGATAGAGAAAGATGATTCGGGGAAGTAGGTACCATGGTAACAATGGCAAAAACCATTAATGCTGTAAAGAAGCCGAACATAGGAGAAGAGGATAGAACAATTCAAGAGACTATTTCAAATAAAGATACACTGCTTGATAAGGATGCTGCTGGAGGTTAGGAGGACAATGGGGTGGATTCGGTGGATTGTAATCCTCCTGCAGTTCAGCAAGTGCATCATATGAAGGGTGATGACTTTAATTTGTAGGTTGTAATAGTTAAGCAGTCCACTATAGCCAATTAGTCGCCTATTCTAGCAAATGGAGTGGCATCTATCGAAGATAAAGTCCACAATGTTGATGAAGGTGATGCTCAGTATGAGTTGGAGGAGATTGCTTCTCTTACTCGTGAACAGTCTATGGTTGGAATATTGGACTCTTCGTTGAAAAATTTCTAGCAATTGAAAAAAGGAAACAAAGGTCTTCGGGAAAAATTTCATTCTAAAGACAGCTTTGATTGATGATAATATCCACTCAACATTGCTTCAATTGCTAGTTGATGATTAGGGCTTTTTTTTGCAATATTTGAGCATTAGCCAAACCCTCACATCTTTGTAGGTTGAGAAAATTAATAAGAATGCATTATGTTCAAGTTGTTGCTTTGTGTGAAGATAAAATAGATATTAATAAGTCGGTTCTTCCAACGTAAGTTAAGGTTTGTGTAATGAAGTTAATTTTTTGTGGTTGTTGTTCAAGAATTTGTTTCAGTGTGTTATGAATGGGGAATGTGATCAACATTTAACTGTGGATGTCAATCACCCTCAATTTGAATCCTCTACCATTGTGTCACTTGTTCATGCAAAATGCAAATAAGTTGAGAGGTCTTCTTTGTGGGCTGGTTTTCTAAGGGATATAGGAGATAAAACACTTCTGTGAATGGTATTGGAAGACTTAATCTTATCACAGCGGCGAATGAAAAATGGCGTGGATGGCCTTTAAATATAAAGCATGCAGTGGAGTTCCTTAATTTTATGATGGAGGTGGAGGTAATGGAAATTGGTTTTTCAAGGCCTGCATTTAGCTAGTGTAACAATAGAGAAGGATTGCATATATTTGGAAGAGGCTTGATAGATTGCTTATCAATAATAGATATTCAAATTTGGGGCAAATTACTTCTGTTCAACACTTGGCATGGCTCCTATATGATCGTGCTCCCCTTTCATTGTCTACTTCTTTAAGAAATGACAATAAATCTAAGCCTTTTAGATTTTTTAATGTATGGGTTGACCATGGAGATTTTTCGCAGGTGGTTAAAGATGCACGAGATGTTCCTTTGCAAGGTTCACCTATTTTGATTTTGGCTACCAAATTAAAAAAGGTTAAAATTGCCCTTAGAATTTGGAACAAAAATTGTTTTGGAATATCATTGAAAAGGTGAAGATTACTGAAAAATAATTAGAGTAGGCTAAAAGGAGGATGGAAATAGATGACTTTGATGATGCTCTTTCTCGACTGTGTAAGGCTTAAGGTGTACTTTAGTGTCAACTAGCTATTGAAGAGCAATTTTAGAAACAAAAGGCACATATAAAGTCGTTGAAGGATGGAGACAGAAACTCTAAATTTTTCTATTCTATGGTGAAGCAGAAAAGGGTTCAAACAATTATATAATGGTATATTGGTGGTTTAGGTGATGGTCAGTTTGATATGATCCCAAAGCTTGGTGAGTGAGACGGATAGCCAGTTATTGTAGGCATTTCCCACAATAAAGGAGTTTTTGGACGTTATTAAGAAGACGGATGGTGACAATGCAGTAATCCTGATAGTTTCTCGAGGAGTTTTTTGTTACAGCATGGGATATCATTGGAAAGGAGATTCGTAAAGCTGTTTTGAGTTTTTTTTTTTTTTTTGGTGCAAAACTTCCCAAGAGCATAACAGCAACGTTAGTAGTGTTAATTCCAAAAATAAAAATCCCCTCAGCAGTTCTTAGACTTTAGACCGATTAGCCTGTGTAACTTCATCAACAAAATCTTTTTCAAAATACTTTTATTTTATCTTACTTGATATTCTTCCAAAGATCATATCTCCATAACAGATGGGTTCATAAAAGGGAGATTAATCGCTGATAACTTTTTGCTGGCTCAATAATTATTGATGGATATTAGAAAGAAAAATTATGTGGGAAATATTGCACTAAAGTTAGATACGAAGAATGCTTATGACAAAGTCTCATGGTTATTTTTAATCAAGACGTTAAGGGCTTTTGGATTTACTTATGATTCTCTATCATTATCAATGGGTCATGCATGTTTTTTTAATGTCTTCTAGAAGATTGCGACATGGATACCCATTATCTTCTGCATTGTTTGTTATCAGTGCGCAAGTATTATCTCGCATTCTTAACAAAGTGGTTGATCAAAGGGCATATGTGGGTTTCAAGACTCCAAGGTGTTGCCCTCAGATTACTCATCTAGCTTACTTTGATGATGTTTTGGTGTTTATGAGTGCTTCGAAAAGGTCATCATTACAAATGATTATGGCTTGTTTGAATGAATATGAAAGGGCTTCAGGTCAAAAGTTGAACAAACAGAAAAGTTGTTTCATGGTTCATCCTCGACTGTCCGTTGAGAAGTGCCAACTTATTGCTCAGAGAATCGATTTCTCCTTCTAATACTTTCCAATCAAAATCTAGGTTATCCTTTATATTCTAGAAGAAAGAAGTCTGTCTACTTTTCAGGCTTAATTCAATCTGTGTTATCTTGAGTGCTACATTGGAAGAATCACTCTTTATCCTTGGGAGGTAAGATTATTCTGATTGAGAATGTCTTATCTTCGATTCTAATTCATCTTCTTGCAATAGCCAATCCTACAAAGAAAATATTGCAAATTATTGAGAAATCTTTTGCAAGGTTCTTATGGAGCTCAAATGACGGCGCAGGTAAATTCTATTTGCTAAATTGGAGAGATTTGTGTTTACTAATTGAGGAGGGAGGTGTTGATTTTAGATCTTTGGATGATGTATATTCAAGCCTTCTCTTTGAAGTTGTGGTGGAATTTTCGGGCTAAAGAGTCTATCTGGGCAAAGTTTATGTCTAATAAATATTGCAAGAAGAGTCATCCAAATCAAATTCAACCAACTGGTTTGGATTCCTTAACGTGGAAAAGGATGTTAAAAGCAAGGGATTTGGCTGAAACACCATATGGTTTAAGTGATATGGAATGGAAAATGTAGCTTCTAGTTTGACAAGGTTTTTATGCTAAACTTCCTTTCCGCTGCGTTACCTTCATTATTACCTTACAATTGTCTTGAACTAATATAGCATTATCACATAATAAGGCATTTATTTTCATTTTCAATTCTTTGTTCTTGGCGCATGATTCTTTTCAAACTATTATGCAATTTCGCCACAAAATCTTCAAGAATCATCATCATCACAATCATTTTTATCAATAGAAGAATGATTGAATGTTACCTCACTATCTCTAATAGCCATGAAGGCCATTTGAGCCGTTTCTTTCTCTTTTTCTATCTCCCTATCCAAATTGCACTTATTCCATGTAGTTTGAAAATTGTTGAATCATTGTCTTCTTTCACTTCTTTCTTCTTTCTTCTTTTTTAAAGGACATTCATTCATATACTATCCTAATTGCCCACATTTGTCGCACTTCTCATTTTGCTTTTTGGTGGCTTCTTGCTTGTTGTTAGATGTCAAACCAGTAAAATAAAATTTCCTACTCAATTAAATGTAAAGTGAAGTGTAGTGATAAGTAGGGTTGTATCCACAGGGACTAGTCGATTTATTTTCTTTAAAAACTAAAAATTAAAGGAGAGGGATTTGAATAATTAATCTAAAGAAAACTCAATTAAGAAATCTAATAATTAACTAAATCAAAGGGGATTCAAATCAAGAAATCTAATAACGCAAAATTAATTTAAACTGAAATCAAATGAAATCTAAGCACTAGTCAAAGGAATAATCTCCACTCTAGTTCAAATTAACTAATCATTGAAGCAAAGATGAATTTCTATGTTCATAAATAAATTGGTTATGGTTGTTGAGAAGCTCTAACAACCTTGCCTTTCTTTACTGTGTCGATAATCAAGGTAAGACCATTAATTACTTCCCTAATTAAATAATAACCCTAGGTAAGACCTTAGGATTCAATTATTCAACAGTTTTAAAACTAGAAAAGCTACCAATTCTAACCAACAAATACCTAAGAGGCTTTGTTCAAATTAGATTATCTATTCCCGTGATATAATCCAAAAGTCTCTATTACAATTGAATCAACCACTCACCACTAATACTATAACTATCAAACAATTACGGATTTGACATTTTAGATGGCTTTACATTACCCGACAATTAAATAGTGGCCAGTTATTTAATTGGCAAAAATAATCACACAAGAATGAATATAATCACCTTGAAATTAAACAAAGAACATATAAATACCCATAACACAGAAAATAATAAAAACAATTAGATCTCATAGTAATAGATTGAACCAAGAGTTTTGATTATCCTTCAACTAGATGGAAGATCCCCAAAGATGATTAACAAGAATTTTTGTAGTCTAGAGAGAAAAAGAAGAAAACTAAAGAAAACTAATGTGAAGACTCTAAAATTCTCTCTGCAAAGTTGCATGCGCTACCCCCTTAAGAAGGAATACTGCAGACCCCTTCAAAAGTCTTCTTTGTTGCTTTCCTTATTTCCTTTTTCTTTTTTTTTTCTTTGTTTCCTTCTCCAACTCAATTTCCTTCTACGATCTTTGCTTTTTAGGAAGACTCCTCTGTTCTTGTTGATTCTAATTCCCCCAAAACTTCTTCCCAATTCAGATCCATCACATAAAAGAAAGTGGGACCCTAAAATTGTAGACTTCTTCTAAGCCACGTTCATAAATCCTGCACCTCAACGCGAGTATACCGTGGTCACGGTCTATCAGACAGAGTCTTTTAGAATTTTTGGCAATTTTAAGGTCTTCTCTCCACAATCTCCTACATTAAGCCCAAATAACAAAAACTGATTAAATGGAAATATTAAGCACAATTCTTGACCAAAATGGGGAAAAATTAAATATAGTTCACATGATATTTTAGCACCCTAACACTTGCCCCTACTTCTTGAGGAGTTTGGATGATTATTGTTGCTTTGACCTCTCGTCTTATTGGAGAGGAACTTTTTGAAGCTCTTGGTGAGTAGAGCTAGGTCATTATTCTCCATCTTCGTGTCCTCACCATCAATTGAGAAAGAGTCCTCTTCATCCTATGAGGATTTGAGTGCCATGTTCTTCTTGATCTTGATCTCTTTCTTTTCTTGTACCTTAGATTTCAAGCTTAATTCAAAAGAGGTTAGTGAATTTATAAGGGATTCAATAGAAATAGAATTTAAATATTTGGCTTACTCAATAGAATAACCTTACTTTCCCACTCTTTTGGTAAGGCATTCAAGATTTACCTATTTTTCTCCCCCAAAGTGTATTCTTTTTCTAAAGCCTCAAGGTCTTTAATGATATCATTAAAATGAAAATACATCTTCTCTATATTCTCATGAAGCTCCATTTTGAAGGATTCATACTTAGCCACAAGAAAAGATTACTTTTGTTGTGATAGCCCCACCTTACCCAGAGGCGCACCAAAGGGCTCAGCGGACTACCTGCCTGGCTCTCTGCCAGGACTCAAGTCGAGCTCTCACTCAAACATCCAAACATACTTAACCCAAAGCAAAATACATTTATAAAATTCAATCTAAAGGTACAAGTGTCACTAAGAAGGTTACATGTCCGAATATACATATTTTGTACAAGAATAGCCCAAACAGTTTGGCTAACCAAAACATGTAAAATTTATATTATAACCAAAACTTGTCGTTCCAGCTTTAATATTACAGGAAACCTGAGTAAAGGAAAACAAATAAAAGGGGTGAGCTATAATAGCCCAGTGAGTGTCCTAAGACAAGCAGCATACCAATAAACAGGTAACATTTGATGACAATAATTAACAAGTTCATTAAACAAGAAACACACACAATATGAAGTATCATATAGTCAATGGCGGATACGGCTCACTGCGGGAAGCAAGCTCAACTGCAAGAGTATCAAGCACGAACAGGATACATGAGTATCGGGATCGAGGTAAAAGCTCAGGTCCAGTGATACTTGTAAAATTCAATCCGGAGTTACCCTCTTTGAGGAATGAAACTCTTATCGGAAAGAATATCAAGCACCTATATTCTCCAACACCTTATATCACCCCAAGCTCACCCAAGGATTCAAGTTCAATCATGAGTTAGCCTCTTCGAGGACTCTACTCAGATATGAACATTAACAAGCACCGAATATCGTCCAACACCTTATATCTCACCCATACTCACCCAATTTGACTAACCGTGGAAAATAATAAAGTTAACCACGGAAGTCGCAAGCACAAGTAACACATTTGATCATGAAATCATATAACACATTGCGGAATAGAAGTGATAAAGTACACTTCTTTCCTCAAGTAATACATGTTACAAAATAACAAGTACAAATTTAACATAACATTCCATGATTTAACATTTCTCAAGTATGACATAACATTTCATGCATCATGTACACATAAGGACACTCACCTGGAATGCCTAGGAAAATATTTTGTAAAATGGTCGAGATTCGCTTTTGGGTCCTGAAATTTATAAGAAATAATCTAATAAAAATCCGATTAAAACCCTAATTAATTTAATAAAGAAATTCAAGAAATATCCCACTTATTTCTAGGGTTTTGATTTTAGGGTTTCTAGGGTTTAGGGTTTAGGGTTTCCATTCTAGGGTTTTCACTTTAGGGTTTTCATTCTAGGGTTTTTCATTCTAGGGTTTTTCATTTTAGGGTTTTCTAGCAAAATTTTGACATTATTTCCCCCTAAATTCGGCCCCTCCAAAATTAATTTTCCTTCAAGATTTCAACCATCCAAACCATAATTTAACAAGTTCTACAACTTCTTAGTTCAATCCAAGCTCAAATTCAATCAAAATTCCACTCAATTTCAAGAATTCTACTCCAAGAACCTTCAACCAAACAACATATACCATATGAAATTTCAAGGTTTAAAGGCCATTTACTACTCAATCTAACCAAGAAAACACTATCTTTAACAAGTAATATCTCATTTCAAGCATAAATCTTCAAGTTAAAACTCATAAGAATTCAATATTAAGCTAGTATAAAAGACTAACTAAAACTTGAAATTTAGTAGGAAAAGTTCATAGCAGATACCTTGATCAAGCTTAGAAGATTGTCTAGGAAGAAGAAAAACTAAATTTCTATGGTGAAATTGCTTGAAATTTGGAGAGAAAGCTTCAAGAAGTTGAGAGAAAAATGAGAGGAAAAAGAGAGCTAAGGGGAGGGCCGGCCAAGAGCAAGGAAAAGAGAGAGAAATAGGCTAGAAAAATAGAAAAGAAATAAAGAAAAAGGTAGGTAAAAGAATAGCCAATTAAAACATAACAAGAGTAAGGATTAGGTTTTAGTCTTTTAATGTATTAGTTGTTAACTTGGTTTAATTTAATTGGTGAATTCTTAACCATTTTATCACCTAGTAATTACTGATATTATAACATAAATATTAAGTAAAAGGAGAGAAAAATAAGAGAAAAGAGAGCCGTCCATGAAGAAGAAAAGAAGAAAGAATTTTCGGCCAAGAAGAAAAAGAAAAAGAAAGAAGAAATTCGGCCAAGAGAAAAAGAAAAAGAAGAGAAAAGAATTTGGCCAAGAAAATAGAAGAAAAATAAAGAAAATAATGGAGAAGAGAATGACCAATTATAGCAAGACAAGAGTCATGTGAGTTTGCATGTTTTTAATGAAATGTTGGCTAACTAGGTTAAGTTTGATTAGTAAAAATACTAGTCACTTATCTCCTAGTAATTAGTAAACATTCTTGGCACAAATTTTAAAGCAAAAATGAGTAACTTAGAGAGGGAGAGGGCCGGCCATAGAAGTGGAAAAATCAAGTGAATAAATAAAATTTCTAGGTAAATTATTGAACAAAAGTTCAATGAGTCAAAAGGCTTAAAAATTGGTGAGGTTAGTTAGTCAAAATTAAACACTATTATAAACTAATGGTCCAATAAAATTAATCCAAATTGGGTACTTAGGTGTACTACTTAATCATGAAAGAATCTCATTTAGTTAATCTAACTAACTTAAGAAATCTGTCAACTAATAAATCAAAGATTAACACTAAACCTTAAATAAAAGAAATGCCTCATTAAATGCACCTTGATTTCCATTTTCTTTTTTCTTTTCTCATTCATTCAGTTTTTTCTACTAATAAACATACCATGAATTAAATGATTTTTGTATGAATTTGTGGGGCGTCACATTTGTTCCTTGGCAAATTTACGTCCCTTAACTATTGTGGACACATTAGCATCTAGTGCATTACATAGCACATTCATGACTTTTGCATTTAAAGTAAGATTGGTTCTATCTTGTGTACTAAGTTCTTATATAGTTTTAAGCTTACGGGTACTAGTTTCTCTATCCTCAATGGTGGCTTCATATGGACCCTCGGTCACTATGTACCACAATTCAATATCAATGGATTGAAAAAAAATATTTCCATCCTCTCCTTCCAACTCACATAATTGGCCCCATTAAACATTGGTGGTCTAGCAATTGATTGTCTTTCTAAGAACAATGCATTGTTGGAAGTTGCCATGATCTCTCCTAGCTTATTAAGCTAATAATAATGATGCAAATGGAGACCAATGCTCTTATACCAATTGTAGGTCCCTTGGCAACCTGAGATGGAGGTGCATTTGATTCCTTTAAACTTAACTTGGTTGATGTAAAGTTTCTCATATATAAATTTATCAAGTTTTATAGGTGTTCATTCAAGTGATTAACATTGCAAAAGAGTAAAGTAAATCAATAAAGATTAAACAACATTTAAGAGTATAATAAAAGGATAAGAATTGAATATTGAAAACCACAACTTTCAAGTTTAACTCAAACTTGAAGAAAGAGTACAATGGAGTTCCTTCACTTGTAGTTGATTCAACATCGCCTTGTAAGTAGAAAGGATCACCTCTTCTTTGCACTAAATGCCTTAGCTGAGTTAAGAGGTTTTACAACTCTCATTAAGTAACTTTTTTAAACTACAAGTAATTTGATCACACTCAAAAATGAGAAACTAGATTTTCTAACAAATACAAAGGGGACTAGTTTTTTCTTGCTTAATAATGCTTTCCAAGGCTCACAAATACTCAATACAATAGTCAGTAACTAATTTAAATTTCATTGCTTTTATAGTTTCCCAAAAATTAGCTCCAACAATCCCCAATAGTCTTACATTTAATGCCGAAAAAAACTAGCCATTTGTGTGTTCGGCCGGCCTAATGCCATTGATGCTAGTTGAACCATCATCCAAATCAATCAATGTTGGAGTGGATTTGCTTCTTTCAGATGGCCAAAGAAATGGCACATCATCTGATAATCTGCCCAAAAGTTTCTGGTGAAATATCAAGTGCTTCGGACAGCGCGTATGTTTGGACCAATATTTGAAAGTTTTTGTCCATTCTAGAAAGGCTTTGAATGCCGAAGGAGTGTCCTAACAAGCATTTGAAGGTGTACAACTTTTCTATCCATTCTAGAAAGGCTTTGGACTGCCAAAGGATTGTCTGAAGTCATGGCCGAAGCTACTTCAAATGGTCAAAAGACTCAATGTTGTGTCCGAACAGGTGGTCGATCCTCTATGACACTTGACTTAATTTTTCAGCTTGATTTGATCAAACTTTGATGGCTTATTTAAAGTGTTGGAGCCGTGTTTATATCTACACATACTGTTAAATATACAATTAAGGTAATTGGTAACATTTTGGTTTGTTTTCATCAAAACTAAGATTACAAAAAGAAAATAACAAAAGACGCATCGATCTCTCTCTTAGATATTTTTTATATCGTGTAATATTTTCCTCTAGTTAGGGTTTTTTTCCCATGAGGAGCAACTAAAGCCTTTTTCTAGTAAAAAATAATTGAAGATTTGGTTATACAAACAGCTGTGAGATTGAATTTATTTTAACTATTTCTTTTGCATTAATTGCTTATGATTATTTTTTTTTATTATCAAGAGCCTAATATTTAATTTTTCTATATAATCTACTAGTCAATTGGAATAGTTGAATCCATAATTATTCATTTGTTTTGACAGTCATGGCAATTGACATTATTGGGCTTGTGTCAGTGAAAGACACAATGTAACTTAAATAACACCTCACAAAATGTTTATTGGTTAGAACTGGGCTTTTCTAATCCTTACTGCAATTGTGAGATTAAATACTACGATCATACCTAAGGTTGTCCTTCAATTAGGAAAATAGTTAATAATTGTATCTTAACTACAAAAAAAGTAAGGAAAAGTTGGTTGTCATAGTTTTTGACAATTATAACCAATTTACCAATGAATGTTTGAATTTATTTTTACATCAATCATCACTTGCTTGAAACAATTCTGAAGCTATTTTTTTAACTAAAGCTTTGTTAATAATAATTTAGTCTAATTTAATTTTTATTTATTTATTTGTGTTTAATTTAAATTGTTAGCTTAAATTTCTATCCCTAATTGAATCCTATCACTTGGAAGTAAATAAATCTACCCAATCCCTATGGAGACGATTTTACTCACCGCTACATATAAGTTCTATATTTTCTTGAGTAGGTATTTTTTTTGGGTCCAATTGACACCTATTCAAAATTTTGGCACAGTTGCCAAGGATTGGTGCCTTTATTTATTTATTTATTTCTCTTTAGCATTTTATTTTTGGTATTTATTCTAATTTATGCCTCGTTTTTCTTGTTCAAGTGAATTGGTATATATCCTAGACATTAAGAAGTTTGCGTGTAGAACTAATGAGATAAGTGGTTCTTTATTTGAAAAATCAATTGCTGATCTTACCTTCCTTATTTGTTAGTTGGATGTGAGGTGGATTTTTTTACAATCAATAGGGGGAGTATGAAGTACGATCTTTATGTGAATATATACAATCCAAGATTGAGAGATCATACAAATTTTGGCTATGGGATTCCATACACATACTAGTTTACTCCTCAACCTTTCCCACACTTTCCATAATACAATTAGCAATAACGCCCTAGATACCAAATGGGCCACACTTCTATCTCATATATGTGTATAGAAGATATTATTCAATCTATAGCTACTAACACTTCGCGATTTTAATAGAAGTGACGACAATTTCAATGAGAGATGAGACAATTTCAATATGGAATTGAGCAATTCCAATAAAAGACAAGGGCAAGTACTCAAAATTTGGGGAAACAAAGAAAGCAAATGGCAAGAAGAATAAGTCAGTTGGAGGCCCAAAATTTAAAGAAATCACCTTCAAAAACTATTATGATTTCAACAAAAAAATGTAAATAAATGTATTTTAAGGAATATAAGGAGGTTAAGATGCCCAAAAAGTTGTTTCATGTACCATCTCAAGAAGAAGAAGAGACACCTACAACCAAAGAAAAAGAATAGAAGCATGATTTTAATGAGTTGCATGGAACTATGGCTAAAGAAGGTGTCTAAACCGCAAGATGTTGTGAACTTAACAACATGAAAATTGCCACTAGCAAACATATTGAAAAAAAGAATGATACACTAACCCTGAATCAAGGGTTGCAAGAATATATTCAAGATTTAAATAATCTACCCAAGTTTCAACAGTCAAGCAAAATGTCCTGTATTGATTTACCAATTTCTAATGAGAGACCTTTACCTTTCATTTTACAGGCAACCAATCTATATTTGAAACCTTTCTATAAGTCTATAAAGAATTTTAACATAAAGATGAATGGATAGGGGAAGCATAAACTATTGCAATTCCAAAAGTTAGGGTATCCGTTCGATCCTGGTTGATAAGGACACAATAATTCTAGCCAAAGATGTTAAAGAAAGGTTTTATTGAGAGGCAACCTAATTAATTTAGTATATTTTTAATGTTGACTTTATTGCTTTAAGTTGTTTTAAGTTTACTTGTGAGAGTTTAACTATTTTTTAAGCAATAAACTCCAATTATTTTGACAAAGACCCTTTTTTATACGATGTGCCCATGTCTTATTACTAGCTCTTAGGGGGTTTGAAGCTTAAGAAGTCAAAAGACTTCATTGCATAAAGCATGCTTACACTCTTGGCACTTTGGGAGTTTGAAAGTTAATGTATCTGAAAACTTCATCTTATAAAATACGGTCATGTCTTACAAATAGAATTTTGTTGCTTTAAAAAAAAACAAAAAATGTTTTACTTGTTTGTTTTTGCCCTAGTTCTTGGAAACTCAGATACAACAGTTGGGTACTAGAATTCAACCGTGAGATCATCGCCTTTCAGGAATCAAGCACTAGACATTTATGATGGTAAAGAACTTGGCAACCTATTTTGAGTTCATTGGTTTGACCCTTTCCATTTTCCCTAGTGCTTAGTTGTTTATTCGGAAAGTCCCCTTCCTTTTATTTTTAACTTTATTTCTTACACTGGGAACAACGTAGATTTTATGTGGGGAGAGGATTTATGTTTGGAAGCTACTGTGACATTTGGTTTTGACATATGTTAGTTTACTTTTGACTTGAATAATTGTTTTCGTTTTTTTTTAATTTTCTTTTAGTGTTGGAATGTTGGCATTGAAATACAAATAAGGTGCAAGCATGATTAATATGATCTTCATTGCTAGTGTGAATTCTATTTTTACTGACAATGGCTTGCAATGACAATGTGAAAGATTTGACATAAAAATAACCACTTTGTGAGCTTTTGAGCCTTGTGAGCATTTTATTCAAAATTTACTCTATATTTTTTTTTGTTGAGTAGTTATCACACACGAACATGTCATTCTAAAATTTTCTTTTTTACTCATGTTGAGACCACATGTTTATTAAATTCGATGCATTAAAATGATAAAGGCACTTAGATTTAACATCTTTTGATTTTCTAAAAGATCTATCTTGATATAATTACAATTTGCGAGTCTTTTTAGAGTCTTAGCCTCTTCTTTGTTAGCTACAATTTTATCCAAAGCCTCTTCATTTGAGCTTTCTTATTGAGCCTTGTGTCGAAGAGATGACTTAATCTTATTGCATGAATATTTAAAGTATTATTGTAAGGTGTTTATTTAAGAAGGCAAGTATTGGCAAAAGAACATGTTTCCATGGTTTTTTGTATTTTATTTTGGAAAGATGAAGAAAAAATGACAAAGAGGAAAAAAGAAAATACTAAAAAAAGAAGAAAATTTTGAAAAAGAGATAAAAGTAGAAAAATATGTGCGAAGTGATATGTAAATGCGTTGTGTTGTGGTAGTTGAGCAAAAGATTTAAATATATTCACACTAACCTAGTTTGACTAAGTTGTTGATATGCATTGGACCAATGAATATATGCAAAGATAGCAATTGAGTTCATGTAGTGATTTTTTGCATTCTCTTTGATATTTGTTTCCACCCAAAATTTCCTTTTTATCCAACCTTTACCTAAATCTCATTACAACCTTGTCAAAAGATCATGGATTTTTACATTTGATTTATATTTAATTTGTGAAAATGTGGTATATTAGTAAGCTTATAGTAATTCCATTCCATGGTGTTGATGTGAGAGTGAAATAATCTCTTAAACACTCTGAACTTATAGAGTGAAATCTATAAGAAAATTGTTGTATCTTGGGCATCTTGATTTCTAAGAAATTACTTGGGAAATGTGATGTTCATAATAGTATTTGGAAATTGTTGCTAGATAATGCTTGTTTATCTTGTTTGAAATTTTTGAGTTGGTGAATACTTGAAGACAAGCATTGTTTAAGTTTGGGGGTATTTGTTATTGTGTTTAAAATTTATACTACTTGTTAGTTTTTCTACTAGATTTTGGTATTTTAAGGTGTTAGTATATAGATTTTACTTATATTTTGTATTCAGTGCTATTGATAGGAATTTCATATGAAATTACGATAAAAGGAGAAAATTTTCAAAAGACTCTTTCTCGTATAGTGTGGGCACACTTTATGGAATTGCAATGCTAAAGTTTGTCGGACGCAAGATCAATATTCTCTGCCACCTCTCATGCTGTTGCTACAAAGTAGATACGGTCATTAAGTCTTAGTTAGGTTTAAAGTGTTATTTTGCATATAGGAATCAATAGGAATCAATAAGAATAAATTATTGTTGTTGTTGCTGCTGCTGCTGCAATTAGGACTTTAGATTAGCAGGACTCAATTAAAAGGAAACAATTCTTTTTGTTAGGATTCTGATTAGGACAAAGGATAAAAATTGTAAAAGAGAGATCATCCTCTCTCTCTCTCTCTCTCTCTCTCTCTCTCTCTCTCTCTCTCTCTCACACACACACACACACACACACACTCTGTATATATTACAATATTTTTCTCTGTTTACAGCTTTCTACATGAGAAGCAACTAAAGTGATTTTCTAATCAAAGAATCATCGAAGATTTGGTTGTACAAAAAAACTGTGAAATGGAATTTATTTTAACTATTTGTCTCATTAATTGGTATTTATATATTTCTTGAATTTCTTCCTTACAATTGTTGTGTTTGATTGAATATCAAGGGCTGGTGTTTGATTTAACCATACAATCTACCATCAATTAGAATAGTTGAATTCGTAATATTTCAACTGGTTTGATACTTGTGTCAACTGGTATAATTGAATTTATCTTAGGGATATATACAATCTAACTTAAATAAATCCTTGTAACATGTTTATCGATTTGAATTGGGTTTTTCTAATCCTTAATGTAATTGTGTGATCAAATCTTACAATCGTATCTAAGGTTGTCTTTAAATTAAGGAAGTAGTTAACTTGTCGTATATCAACTACCAAAAGAAAAGTAGAGGCTGGTTGTCAGAATTTGATGACGACTATAACAAATTTATTAATGAAGGTTTGAATTTATTTTTGCATTCAGCGATCAATTGCATGAATCATTTCTGAAGTTATTCCTTTGACTAGAGCTTTGTTATTATTGATTCAGTTTAATGTAATTTTGGATGTTTGTTTGTGTTTAATTTAGACGGTTAGCTTAATTCTTTAGAAAATCCCCCATTTAATCATGTGGCACTGAAATAAAATAATCTGGTAAATTCCTATGGAGATGATCCTATTGATCTCTACAAATTTTATACTTTTTTGTGTATGTATATTATTTTATTTGATTGCTTGTTTGACATTTGTTAAATTTGTTCCATCCATGTACATAGCTGCTATACTTTTAAAAAGCAAACAGATAACCTATTTAACGTGAGAATTTGAGAAAAGGAAAGAAAAGAGGAAAACGAACATCAATGTTTGACATCAAGACTTGCTATATTGGCGACAGAGGCATTCAAAATGCTACTGACGGCTAAATTTCCAATTGAGATGATGTAATGGGCTTGTTTATTCACTTTCTAAAGGGAAACGGGCTCTACACAAGTCCACCTCTTGAAAAAAGTGGTGCAAAAACAAATTTTATAGGCCCACAAACAAAATGGTGAATAAAACAAGATTAATGCAAAATTGGTTTTGCCCATCAGGCGCTTGGACTGTATCATTGTCTTGAGAACTTCCTTTCTTTGTGGTTTCTATACTCCCCTAACCCAGCACTTTCAAAAAATAAAAATGATCATGATTACATAAAATTAGTCATAGAGGTAAATATATAAGTTGGGGTTGTTGTTCAGCGGTAACTTTGGTTCAACGAGGAAATTCTTGGTCCCCTAAATGTCGGCAGTCTCTCCCTCTCTTCTAATCCAGCTCACTTTAACTCTAAGTCTAACCCCTCCTCCACCACCTCCTCCTCCTCCTCCTCCTCCTCCTCGTCCTCCTCGTATACTTCGTGAATATTATTATGAATGCTCCTCTTCATCAAACCCGTCCATGCATATTGGCCGCCGCCGCCATGGCTATGCTCCTCTTGATGGTCTACTGCCATGAAAATGGATGGATCAATCTTCTTAATAATTATACTACTACCAGGTAATTAAGCTATTTGCCCTCTGATCAACCCTCTGTTAATCTCCCTTCAAGATCAAGTAGCTACGGATGGTACTAAGAACTTAAATAGCACTAGGCGGACCTTAAGGGGAATCTGCGTCAGCCTTTGATGATCGAACTAAATTAATAGCATTAATTATAACAAGATGGAAAAATAATTAAAGAAACGAATTACCAAATCTGTCGTCAGTGATTTGTATCGCAGCCTCATAATACCTCTATGAACCAACCCCAACTTATATATTTACTTCTGATCTGACTAATTAAAATGGTTGTTGAAACATTCTACTTATCATGATTGCAATAAATTAAATACATAACTTTTTTTCGTCAAATGACAATAACATAAAATACCGATATGTTAATACATCACGCATTCCCCTATTGATCAACAAAAGTGATAATCCTTTCGTGAAGACCATTTTCTCATTTTTCTCAAAGCCGGTTGATGTCAATTCTGTTTCGCTAGGGAGTGACTTTTCATTCCATGAAAATCGCACCTATCAGTGTGTGGCATATAGACGTCAAGTTTTCATTTGTTATTCCAAAACCAAAAGAATATCACTGGATTTTTTTTTTTTTTGAAAAAGAATTTAATGGACTCAATATTTTACCTCTAAAACATTGGTTTAATTGGACGATCCAATAACATTTCTTCCAAATTCATCTTAATTTTCAGTATTGATAGTACTGCTCAATTGTGATTCTATAGTGTTTTCCTTCAAAATTCTTCTGATTTCCCTTCGATGAAACCAAAGTCAGAATTTTCTTGGCTATTGCTTCCTTGAAAATGAATACCTATAAGGTCGATTTCGTGGACTCCCAGCATAGAAGAAAGAAAAGATAGGCACGGAAATTAATACAAAACAAGACAACGACTTCACTTTGGTTATTATTCTAGTATGAGGTGGAAATGCAAAATTGGTCCCAAATTGTGCCCCTTTGTAGAAATTGGTACCAATGCTTCGTAGAAGTATGTTTCACAGTCACAGAAATTGGTACCGACGCTTCGTAGATGTATGTTTCACATATTTTCGGAGACAAAAACTGCATCAATTTTTATTTTGGCTTTCGAATTAGCACAAATCTGAGAATTATTTTTTAATGCAACAAAATGACTTTGTTTTAAGCTTGAAACAAGATTGTTAGTAAACTTTGCCTTTTCCTTCCATAGCTAGGCTCAATTGACCGGACCCCGAAACTTTTGCGGCTCAGATGGAGCAAATTTATTACCTTTTGTGTTGAATTCAATTGATGGTGGAGATTGGTTATGGAAACATTAATGAAGATAGAAGGTGGCGTCACATCCAACACGTAAATGTCCATCCCAATACATGGTTTTGTGGTTAAGGTTAGCACCAATTTAATTTCACATTCTATTGCTTTATTGGCTAAATAGTGTTAGAATTTAGCCTATAAATTACGGCATATGCATAGACATGAGATATTATTAGTGAGCACCGGCACGGTGTACCATTTACGAGAATTAACGAGGAATTAACCAAGACAGCAACTTGAAACTTTTAGGCCTTTAGTTTAAGGTTCCCTTATGTTTTGAGATATTTAGATGTTTTGCTCGGACATTTGTATTGGTTTGTGGACATTCTTTATATTTTGCATTCCATTAATTAAATTCTCTCTTTCGCGCGTGAACATTGGTATAATTGACCGGAACACATAATTCGTTGACTTCCCATTTTATATTTTTATCCAATGCTATAATCTTTGTTGTTTGTTAAATAACTTTTAACGAATTACTCAGGGTCTGATGCTAACATGCTTCACTTTGACAAGCATAAAAAGTCATAACAAGATTTAGATTGATAATTGTATAAAAATAAGAGCCTATCTTGTTTGTATATATATGTGTATGTGTATATATGTATTTCAAAAAACAAGTATATGTGTATATATTATCTCAAAAAACAAGAGGTAAATATCATGACCAAAAATTTAGTGATATATTCACGAGAAAGTTGAAGAAATACTCACATTAAAACCGGGGTTGGCCAAAATATAGTTGTCAGTTTTAGATTAGGCTTAGTTGGCTTCTACGATGCAACACCGCCAAACATATATATATATATATATATATATATAAAGTAGGAACCTACATATGAAATCAGGATTTTAATATGAGAAGAGAGAATACGGTCATAATTACGATGAGAAAGTTATAATGAGTATTTATTCTATCGGTCAGATTTGGCGAATGATGTTTAGCAAAGCAAATTGCTTTTCTTTTCCCTTCTTCGAGAGGGAGCTTTTACCAATTTTAGACTAAAGTTATTATTAATTTTGAAATTTTTAGTCTAATGTTTGTTTTTGCTCCAAAGAAAGCCACCTGCCCTAATTTGCCAATTCTTTTTTTTTTCCTCTGTTTAATGACTAAATTACAGATTTCTTGAAACAAGGCAACCACTAATTAAGAAAAGTACTTTGCTCACATGAACGTCTTTTTTTTTTTTTTTTTTGAGCAAATGTGAATATTATATTGATGGATCATTGAGAATTTACAATTTTAAGACATCTTAAGCCAAGCCTTCATGAAGGTTTTGCTTAAGTTGTCTTTGAGAAAACTACTTCTACATGGACTAAAATCTACCCAATTCATGGTCCTGTACATCTTCTGTAAATCTAGTACAGAGAACAAAAACAAAATTCAATCAGACCCTTCTTGTTGATCAAATATTTTGAGTGACAAACCCCATTCTATTGCCAGCTCCCAATTTCATTGGTTTAGGGACACTTTCCTCCAAGATCTCACTGCCTCTGAGATTGATTGTCTTATTTCTTCAACTAACCTGCATGCCGTTATGCTTTGTTTCTGGTACAAGCATCTATTCCGAGCCCTCTAAATTTTGTATATTGTGGTTGCCAGCATTACTCTATCTTATCAGCAAAAGAATTAGTCCTCCAATGTGAGCTTATCCAACTAATTTCTTCTCTCCAAGTGTAATGCCCTCTGAAAATGAAGCTGAAGGATTGCACTTTCTGCCACACTGCTACTGTTACTGGACATTGGAAGAAAGGATGGTCAATGTCCTCTTCCAGTTGTTTGCACAGTTCGCAGTTTGTGTTTTCCAAGTTTACTCCCCAAGCATGCAATCTTGCTTTTGTTGTTAGTCTCCTTCTGCATGCAAGCCAGAGAATAAAGGAGAATCTTGGTATATATCCTTGCTCACATGAACGTCAAACTATGAGAAACATATATTTTCTTGTGAACTTTAAAATTAAAGAAATGAATAGGTAAGAGTAAAATTTTAATCCTACTTTGTTCTCAATTCATGCCATTTCTATTTATTGCCACATCCTCTAAAAAAATTCAATATTGCTTTTTTTTATATTTTTTTAAACACTGATTGCGTGTTGCTATTTTAACAAGTCCTATCACTCGGGAACAAGCTGTCGCAAGTGCCATTTAGGATAAATTGACGCTCTTGATTTAATGGGCAAAAAATAATGTAACGTGGCTAAATTTTGGGTAAAAAGTAGTTATATTTTTTTTACATTGACGAATTACAAATCTTGACTGACCGATTACGTATACTTCTAACTTGTACAAACTGGACGCCCGCTAAATTGCGAGGTCCCAGCCCCCCTCACTCGTCATGCAATTATTTGATCCCATTAGAGCTTTTAACTGGTTAATCGCCACATCACATCTCTCTTCCTTCCATTCTTGCAATATTTGCAAATGATCACAATGTTTCTTTTTGATGTTTTTGTAGCTTGTTTAGCCCTTCTCTTTGTGGATGTAGTTTCCGTTGGAATTGAAAAACCAGAGAAAATAATTTATAGGCCAGAGAAAGGTCACAGATGTGATCACCAATTCTACTGCGGAGAAGTCCACATTAATGGGAGATACCTTTTCCGAGTAGATGGCAGTCCACAAGGCTGCGGTTGTTGGTTTTGTACTAAAGCCAATTAATTCTAAGATTATAATTTATATTTATTGCCAAGTGATTAGGAACCTAAAGGGTCACACACAATAGAACTAATTCTTGGGTTAAATTGATTTAAATAATTATGTGATAATTATGGGATTAATTTGTGAGATAATTAATCCTAAGGGCTTATTAATAAATAGAGGAATTATAGTAGTGGAATAATTTCCTTTTGAAGGAAATTAAAACCTACTAAATATCTTATTTGGTAAGATATCTTAATAGGTAAGGGTTACCTATTACTGAATTCTTGTTGGACAAGATAACTTAATTATTACTCTATAAATAAGTCTTAAACACCAAGATTTGACACGATGAGATTCAATACAACATAACATTAGAAAATTAGAGAGAGAAAAATAGTTTTTCTTTTATACAAATTTTCTTCACGTTGGCGATGTGTCAAGTGGATCTGGCATATTCACTTGGTGTTGATCAATCCTGAATGAGGATCCCAAGAAGGTGTTCGTGTGGATACCTTAGAGGCCGGACACTTGTGCGGCTTGTGGTTGATATCGCGTATCTTTGACCAGGTTAATTTGTTTAATTGCGTCATTAAAAGGTACGTTCTCGTTTTTGTATAGATAATCAATGATCTTGGATTAGAAATCAATTTTAATTCCGCTGCGTCAAATTGTTATTGGCATGTTGATTTCCTAACAGTGGTATCAGAGCATTGTGTTTTGATTATCTGTACATTATTTGTTGTCATGAATAATTTATTATATGTATATGTAATTTAATTGATGAAGTTGAGAAGTTTATTTTGAAAATTTGTTTCAAAATAATATACTGATTAAACAAAAATTTTGGTTGAAAATTTTGTTCATCTAAAATTTTGTTTGAACGTGATTTAATTAAGATTTTTGTTTTCTGGAATTTCATGAAATAATGTTTTCTGGAATTTTGGATACTGTTCAAAAAAATTAAAAAAAAAATGGGTGTGCAACTGGAAATTGTTTCGGCGGTACAACCAAACAAAACTTCTGGGCCATGAACTGCCGGAAAAGGTTCCGGCAGCGTAGACAAAACGCAGGCCGGCGACCGAGTCGCTCGCGTGATGGCACCTGGTCGTGACCGGCCAGATCTGGCCGGATGTTGGCCAGCTCCGGTGCGTTGCCCAGATCGCAACCGCTGCCAGAGAGCCGCTACTGGAGGAAAGAGCTCCTCGCCGATCTTTCTGGTCGCGGGTGGGCGGACGGAGACCGGCCGGATAAAGGACCAAAGAAAAGTGGCCGCGGCTGGACCCAAAGGCAGGCCGGTACCCACCAGATCCGGCAGCGCAAACAAGGGCGACCGATGAGATCTCGTCCGACGCGCGTGCCAGATAAGATCTGGCTACGGCTGGAGCAGAACTTGGTCTGGTCGCCTCCATTCCCCGGCCACGCATCTGGTCGTCGCAGGTCGTCGTCTCCTGTAGCCAAGCCACGTGGACACCAGAATGCTTCTGGTCGACGGACGGCCTGGTAACCTCTGGTCGGGGTCAGTCGGATCTGGCCACATAGTGGCCAGGTAAGGTCTGGCCGGGACTGCTGTGACAGTAGGAAGAACGACCGGCCAGCAAAGTGTGAAGATTCGGCCGGATTTCTCTGGTCAAGCGTTGGCTAGATCCGGCACAAATCCTCCACAGGAAGAAACAGATTCTGGCCCATAAAGGTCAGAAGGTGCTGGCCGGAACCGTCGCCGGAAAAAGGAGGAAGAACCGCTACCGACGGCACACAAGTTTGGCCAGAAACCCTAACTGCTGAACGACGTCGTTTTGACGAAGTCAGCGCAAAAAAAAAAAAAAAAAAAAAGAGGCTTCTTTGATTGGGTCAACTGATGTGGTTTGACCACACCAGACGAACAGAAACGGCGTCGTTTCGACGCCCACAGTTAAAAAAAAAAAAAAAAAAAGGAGAAGGGTCAAAGGCGCGTGTTTTGACTGCGCCTGAAAGGGCATGTTTCCCTTTTTGCAATATGGCCCCTGATCTATTTCTTCTTCGCTTTGTTGGCCTAAATAATGTTGTTTGATTATTTTTTACCCAAAAACTTCTCAAATTAATTCAATTAAATCAATTCGAATGTGATTAGAATTAATATACATATAGATTCATGACTGAAATATATTCTTTAATGTGATTATTTGAATTGTATATGTGATTTATATTTTATAAAATAATGAGATTTATTTTATTTGAATAACATATTATATGTGAATTTTATATTTGACAAAATAATGTGATTTATTTTATTGCATATTGTATGCTTTATTTGATCAAATATTTTATTTCATATATGATATATGTATATGATGAGACCATAATTTATCCCTCAATAAAAAAAATAATTTAGATCACTTCCATTATTATAGTATAAATAATTCTTGTTAGGATAACTTGTTGAGCTAACTCAAGGTTATTCTATCAGAATATTTGTTACTATGAGATATGATCTCTAAATAATGGTTTTGATTTAAATAAAAGAAATATATCATAACTATTATTATAATTTAAACAATTCTTGTTAGAATAACTTGTTGAGCTAACTCAAGGTTATTCTACCTAGAATATGTTTATGATGAGATATGATCTCTAAATAATAGTTTTGATTAAAATATTAAATCATGAATAGTTGCCTTCCATTATTATAGTTTAAACAGTTCTTGTTCGGATAACTTGTTGAGCTAACTCAAGGTTGTTCTACCTAGAATATGTTTATACTATGAGATGTGATCTCTGAATAATGGGTCTGATTTAACAAAGGCTCAGTGGCTTGTTGAGCTAACTCAAGGTCATGTGTCTTTGAGGCAAAGAGTTAGGAGACATATGTGATATGTGTATCAAAAGTTGATACCTAACTATCTAGGAGTTACAAAAGTTGTAATTGGTAATTGTTACCTACCTATTGAAATTATTTTTGATTTGTTGAGCTAACTCAAGATTAAAAATAATTAAAATGGGATCCTAGCCCACTAAGAATTTTATGAAAATTCTTGAATTAATTATGAGGGATATTGATTTGGATAAAATAGTGGGAGCAAAACCAAAATCTTTATGTCCATATATATTTCTATTTGGTTTTGTTTATTGCATAAATATAAAGTTATTTTCTATCTTTATTTTAGTTGTAGAATATATAGTCACGTGAACACAAAACCCATCTTTTAGAACTCCATTTTAATATGAATTCTTGGACTAGTATAAAGCTTGAGAATGGTTCTCAAGCACATGAATATAGCTTGTGTTTTGATACCCCGATTCCATTTGTCCTAAGTGACACTGATAGCTAGGAAATAAAAATGCATACCAGATGCATAAATACAATAATGATATTGTTGCATATATCATGATATTGTATATAGTTCCTAAGCTATAACAGTAGCATAATATGATGAATGCTTAGTCCATGATTGTGCATCTCAAAAGTTGTTTGATACACAATCTAGGACCAATAGATATGAGATATCTAAAGAGCAATTTGTATAGGAATCAAGGGACACTTTATTACTTGTCAAGGGAAACCCAAGGCTAGTCTTGAGAAGGCCTAATAGCCATGACAAAGTATAAAGGTGTGATCAAAGTGGCATAGTCTATAGGCATGTGTTTCCAATCTAGAAACAACTAGTATTAAAAGGAAATTGTATGGCTCTATCTCAAGACTTAGAAGTCAATGAGGTTTGGTGAAACTTTGACTTTTAACATGTTTATGATTGAGATAAAGTAATCTACTAATCAAGATTCTTGGGTATTAGATACTAGATTTGGATCTCATATTTACACAAATATGCAAGATCTTGAAAATAGTAGATTTTTGGCAAAGGGAAAAGTCGAAACTATGTGTAAGGAATGGAGCAAAAGTTGCCACATTAACTATAGGGACTTATATACTCTCTTTGCCAACTGGACTTATTCTAGAATTAAAGGATTGCTAATATATTCTAGTGCTTACAAAGAACATAATATCTATATTTGCATTAGATGTGGATAGATTTATCATTACTCAAAAGAATAAATGTTGTTCTTTTTGCGTGGTGGCGTTCTAAGTAGCACTAGTTTATTAAACAATGGCTTAAATATTCTAGATTTTGATAAGTCCATTTTCAACATAGACATTAAGAGACAAAACTTGATATTTTGAAACGATTTTATCTTTGGTATTTTAGACTTGGTCATATAAATAAGAAGCTGTATATCCAAATTACATAAAGATGTATATTTGGACTCATTCAATTATGAATTCTATGAGATATGCGAATCTTATTTACTTGTTTAAATGACCAAGACATCTTTTATTGAAAAGGTGAATGTGCTAGTGATCTTTTTGGGTTTATACATACTGATGTTTGTAACCCAATATCGATCCATGCTAAAGGTAGTTTCTTATACTTCATCACTTTCTCGAATAACCATTTTAGATATGGTTATGTGTATCTTACGAGATACAAATTTGAGATCTTTGAAAAGTTCAAGACCTTTAGAGTTGAAGTAGAGAAACAAGTTGACAAGAGTATTAAAACACTGAGATTTGATCGAGGTAGAGAATACTTGAGTCACGAGTTTCAAAATATCTAAAAGAGGAAGAATTGTACTCTATTGGATATGGTACATTCCGTAATGAGCCATGTTACACTTCCAATCTAGTTTTAGAAACTTGCCTTAAAATTGTCTCCCATACACTCAAATGAGTTCCAACTACAATTGATTGATACCGCCTCATATAAGATATGATATGGTAAGAAACTAATTCTTAGTCACATGAGAATTTGAAAATGTTTTGCTTATGTGAAGCATCACATCAGACAAGTTTGAGACTGAGTCTTATAAATGTTTATTTGTGGTGTATTCTAAAGAAAGTTTAGAATGCTACTTCTACAATTGCCTTGAGCAAAATTGTTTGTCTCAAGACATGCTATCTTTTCTAGAAAAAGTGTTTATTCTTGAAAGAGGCAGTGGGAGTAAAGTAGAATTTAAAGAAATTTAAGAACCGCAAATTAACAAAAATAACAGTTGGAACCTGAGCTTAAGCCATATATTGATGAGTCACAAACGGAAGCTCGAGTTACACAAAATCTTCATAGTTTTAGTAAAGTACATCATTCTCTTTAGAGATATAGAGTTCTCATAAATGAGAGTAATGATGTGCTAGTCATAATTGATGACGGTTTTACTTGCTATGAAGAGGCCGTGTTATGTGTAAACTCTTTGAAGTGGCATAAAGCCATAAAATCCAAAATGGATTCCATGTCCGACAACAAGGTATGGACCTTGGTCGAACCACCTAAAGAGGTAAAACTCATACGGTGTAAGAGGATCTTTAAAAGAAAGATTGACATGGATAGTAATATGATTACTTACATATCAAGGAGTTAGAACATTCGTTCTGGTGGGATGGTCAAAGAGTTTGATTTTTCTCAAAAACGAAGACGAGCCTTGTGTATACAAGAAAGTGAGTGGGAGCACTGATTTTTCTTAATACTTTATGTGCATGACATATTGGTATTGAGAAATCATATATATATGCTTTAAAACGGTAAAAAGAGTGACTGTCCAAGAATTTGTGTATGAAACATTAGGAGATAAACAACCTATTTTTTGAAATTTAGATCTATAGAGATAGATCTAAGAGGTTGCTTAAGTCTCTCAATTAATGTATATAGATAAGATGCTAAAGAAGTTTAGCATGGAGCAATCAAAGGAAGGGTTTCTGTGGAACACAGGTATTACCCTTTTGAGATAGTGCTATATACGAGATCGATGTCTCCTATGCTCAAAGTGTTATGAGCAAATATCAACCTAATTCTAGTGAATGTCACTAGATATTTGTCAAGAATATCCTAAAGTACTTAATAGAAACTAATGGATTATTCTTGATTTATGGAGTTCACACTTTAGAAGTGTATGGGTTTATAGATGTAACATTTAATTATTTAATAATGATAATAGATTATAATCTATATTTGTGTTCACGTTGAATAGTGGTGTTGCTAGTTAGAAGAGTTCTAAGCTAGACACTACAACAGATTCTACAACAAAGGCCAAGTGCTTTGTAACTTTAGAAGTTAAGTTGGATCTAGAAGTTCATTATTGAACTTAAGGTCTCATCTATGATCCAAACAAGTATGTTGGCTATACCATTTATTTAAAGAAAATAATTGGTAAAAATGATGTAAAGATAGATGAGATTCCCATTGAGGATAATGTGATTAATCCATTGACTAAGCCATTATCCCAAAAGAAACATGATAGTCATGTATATTCATTCAATATAGTGTATATGAATGATGGGTTTTAGTCAAAGTGGGACATGACTTATAATTTCATAAATTGTTATGTTTGATTGTTGTTTATGCAATAATAATGATATGGCATTTTATCATTTTAAAATATGTATTTATGTATTTTCTGAATGATAAAGTCCTTAGAATAATATTTATTATTATTCTTAAAGTATCCCTAATCATAGTATTAACAATATAAAGGACATTGTTAATGCGGATAGATTAGCATATATGATGATATATGAGTGGATTGTTAGAGAACATATTCACTGGATTGATCCGCTTAGAGATTTCCATAAGGTGAACTACTTGAGTGCCAATGGTATAATCTCTACGTGACAGTAGTGTAAGTGATCCTTTGACTTGAGATTATAAGAGTATCTTTAGTGTGGATTGTTGTACTTTAACTCTATTAGTCCATAATCCGTAATTGGTTATGTGTACTGATAGAAGTTGGGTATAATAAGAAACACGAATTGATAGTTTATGATCAATATAGGATTCACCACTCCTAATAGTAGGAGAGCATATCCCTATTGTGGCCACACTTGTTGAAATATCAACTCAAGAATGTTTGCAAACTAGTCAATAATTTAGAAAAGTTCTAAATTTATTGAAAAGAGAGTTGAATTTCGGAAACAAGAAATAGTAATAATTAGTACATTAAGAGTTGGCACCTATACCTTACTCTTGTACTAATTTGGGATATAGTATGGTGAAAGGATGATTAATTACACGGAATCTGGTTCATAGATAGGTGAAGTCAATCACTTGACTTTCCTGACACTTGGGTGGTCATGATGCCTGGCTAGAGGCCAATCTTGATCTATAAATATAAATTAATTAATTTTGATTAATGATAAATTAAAGTTGTTTAATTTATCCAATCTTAGAATCCTTGTGACTAAATTGACTTTAGTCCAAGTGGGAGTTTGTTGGTTTTGTACTAAAGCCAATTAATTCTAAGATTATAATTTATATTTATTGCCAAGTGATTAGGAACCTAAAGGGTCACACACAATAGAACTAATTCTTGGGTTAAATTGATTTAAATAATTATGTGATAATTATGGGATTAATTTGTGAGATAATTAATCCTAAGGGCTTATTAATAAATAGAGGAATTATAGTAGTGGAATAATTTCCTTTTGAAGGAAATTAAAACCTACTAAATATCTTATTTGGTAAGATATCTTAATAGGTAAGGGTTACCTATTACTGAATTCTTGTTGGACAAGATAACTTAATTATTACTCTATAAATAAGTCTTAAACACCAAGATTTGACACGATGAGATTCAATACAACGTAACATTAGAAAATTAGAGAGAGAAAAATAGTTTTTCTTTATACAAATTTTCTTCACGTTGGCGATGTGTCAAGTGGATCTAGGCATATTCACTTGGTGTTGATCAATCCTGAAGAAGATTCCAAGAAAGTGTTCGTGTGGATACCTTAGAGGCCGGACACTTGTGCGGCTTGTGATTGATATCGTGTATCTTTGACCAGGTTAATTTGTTTAATTGCGTCATTAAAAGGTACGTTCTCGTTTTTGTATAGATAATCAATGATCTTGGATGGAAATCAATTTTAAATTCCGCGGCGTCAAATTGTTATTGGCATGTTGATTTCCTAACAGCGGTCACCCTGATGTTCGACTCTCTTGCGAGCTTAATCATGCCGTAATATACTTAGGATCCAACTCCAACAAATATTATGTAGATGAAGACAGTATCAGGAGATTTGGAAGTACCTCAACAAATATAATTCGTGTTTTGGATCCTGGGGTGCAGAAGAGCAACTGTTCAAGTTTTCCACTTCACTCAATTACTTACTTTTCTTACTGTCCTTTGCATCCAGCTGATCCGTCCGATTCAATCGTATTTGTGAGATGTAAAAAACCGTCTAAGTCTCCTCACTATGTAGATACTTCTCCTTGCCTCGCTGCAAAATACTTTTCCGACCAGGGGAGTGGGGAAAGATTTACAGTTATGTTTTGGTAGGAAAAACTCTGGTGGCATCTGTTGTTGAAGAGACATGTACCATCTCCAGAATTATGACTGCGGGATTTCAGTACTCTCTGGATATTGAAGAAAGGAACATCTCCTTCCGAGATATTCATGAAGCGATGGCTTCTGGTTTTGAGCTAGAATAGGTGAACCACAAAACATCCTGTTCATTGGATGTCCGTGGTAAGTGAACATTTGAATTTAGCCGCCGTTTCTATTATTTTTCAATATTTGTATATTCTATTTTTAGTTGCAAACATACGTAATTGTTCCCTATATAGACTCGAATTAAATGCATTTTCTCAATAGTTTTTTCCTACTTAATTTTAGTTTCTAATTTTTAAAAAATTTATTCTGTGATGTTATCAACTGCTTTGTTTACTATATTTTTGAATTTTTTTTAACTAAAATCAGGAGTAACTAATTTTTAGCTTCTAAAATCATTTTTTATAAAAGTCAAAAACTATTTAGAACAAGTCCTAATTGTTCCTACTACTTGGGCTGAATATCTATGCGGCAACACACTCGTCTAAAAACATAATTAGAAGGAGCTGTAGTTAGGAAATCAATACACTAATAACAACATTGACGTATCAAAATTTAAAATTGATTTCTAACTAGAATATTTGATTATCTATATAAACCAAGACCATAACTTTTAATGGCATTATTAATAGTTAAACTAATCAAATACAAAGCGATGCCAATCATAGCTGCACACACGTCTAATCTTTAATGTATCCATATGAAGACCTTCTTAGTATCCTCATAAACACCTTCTTAGGATTCTTACCAAGATTAATAAGCACAAAGGCAATATGCTAGGTCCACTTGACATGCCACTAATGAAAGAAATCTAAATAAGAAAATTTTTTCTCCCTTTTTAATTTTTCTATAAACGTTTATTTCTTGTGTGTCAAGTCTTAGTGTTAGGGCCTTATTAATATAGATAGTTTTCAAAACCTTTTGTCAGATACGAGATAATCTATTATCACTTATAATTGGGATATTTCAAGATAATATATTTGGTAGATGTCAGTTCCCTCCTAAAGGAAATTATTTCACCATTAAAATTGCTCTATTTATTAGTAAGTATTTAGAATTGATTATTTTACAAATTAATCCAATAATTATTATATAATTATTTTAATTAATTTAACCCAATAAGTAGTTCTATTGTGTGTAACCCTTAGGTTCATAATCACTTGGCAATATATATTAATTATAATCTTAGAATTAAATTTACTTTATTACAAAACCAGTATAGTAAGCAAGTCCAAATTCTCTAGAGGATGTCATGCATTTCGACCATTATATGTTACCTTTTATACATCCACTGTACACCTTTCGATTTCTATGTTTTTTTCTGAGCTTGTTTTGAAAGTTGTAAAGCAAGTTATGGTTACCGCTTCGAAAATTCCATGTCAAAATAATGACTAATTAATTATATTGAAATGCAATTTCTTAAAATATTTTGTTGCTTTTGACTCTAATGCAGCAATATTGAGCATTGTCGGCAGAGGTACTGTTTGCATTGGTATTATACTCTCAATTGCATATCTCATTTACAAATTCTGCCGCAGGCATTTACTAATAAACGATTCTATAGAAAAGTTTCTTCATAGTCGCAATAACCTTATGCCTTTAAGGTATTCCTACAAACAAATAAAGAAGATGAGCAACAATTTTAAGGAAAAGTTAGGTGAAGGAGGCTACGGTTCTGTCTACAAAGGGAAATTACGTAGCGGCCAATTAGTAGCAATCAAAATGTTAACCACGTCCAAAGCAAATGGCCAAGAGTTCATTAGTGAAGTTGCTACTCTCGGGCGAATTCACCATGTGAATGTGGTGCGATTAGTGGGATTTTGTGTTACTGCCTCAAAACATGCCCTTATCTATGACTACATGCATAACGGATCTCCAGATAAATTCATCTTTGCAGAACATACAAATGGAATCACACTGAGTTGGAAGAAGGCATTTGATATCGCCACAGGTGTGGCTCGAGGTATACAATATTTGCATCAAGGCTGCAACATGCAAATTGTGCATTTTGATATTAAACCACATAACATATTACTTGACGAAAATTTTGTACCGAAGGTTTCGGACTTTGGACTTGCCAAATTACGTCCTTTGCAAAACAGTTTAGTGAATCTCACAGCTATTAGAGGAACCTTGGGATACATGGCTCCAGAGTTGTTATACAAGAAGATTGGAAAAGTTTCATTCAAAGCTGATGTCTATAGCTTTGGGATGTTACTAATATTAGTACCATCTCCATTAATGGAGATGGTAGGAAGGAGGAGGAATATCAATGCCCACGCACAGCATTCAAGTCAAATATACTTCCCATCATGGATTTGCGATAAATTTGACCAAGGAGAGGATATGGAAATGGGAGATCATATAACCGAGGATGAAAAAAGAATTGCTAGGAAATTTGTTTTGACAGCAATGTTGTGCATACGAATGACACAAGAAGATCGTCCTTCAATGAGAGGAGTTGTAGAAATGCTTGAGGGTGTTCTTGATGACCTGCAATTACCTGCTAAGCCACGACTTTATCCACTGGATTCGCCTATGCTAACGCAAAGACGTAGCTATATAGCTGTTTTAAAGAGTCTGCAGAACTTCCTATGTAATTCTGTACCTTTAGAAATGTAGCAGATTCATGAATAAGCAGTACTTAAATTTGGCATTTTTAGTGCAGTGAATATGATTCCATTTCTGAACTTGGTTCAATGGCTTTTCCATGATTGGCTGTTCAAAGTCAGGGTCCAGTTTTTTATATTCACTTTGAAAACCAGTAATCGTAATTACTTGCAAGTGGTGAGTGTTAGTTGGCTTTATCTGTGGCATTATTCAGAAATGCCTCTCTGTACCAAAAAGGCAATCTCAAATACCATGGTATTAGCACCTGTGTTCTTAAATTATCATTTAGTAGCAACGAAAACAAGAAGCTGTAGCTTGTGGCCGGTGAAGATATCACCAAGTTGATGCGAGATAAAATTTATGAGCATAGATATCAAATCATACTGATTCTTTTTTACCTAATTAGATGATAATCTAATTCAATATGTTTTCGATGCTCATGAAACACAAGATCAGTAGCAATGTGAAGTGCAGCTTTATTATGGTGGAGTTGCATAGATTTAGGATGAAGAATCAAGGATCAACTAAAAGATACTGTAGCCAAGAAAGTTCACAAGAAGTTGCCACCACGGAGAGATGTTCGGTCTATGCTAAATATCATACAAATGCGATTGACTTTTCAGTATGCCAAGACATTGGACTGTTAATGTAACATAACCAGTTATAGAACGTCGGGACATTAGACTAGTCCAATCTGAATCTGAATGCGTCTGAAAGCTGTAATTCAGTTGTTAGGACCACAAAATTTCATTATCCGGTATTCATTTCAAATAGTGAAGCACTCTTTGAGCAGGTTTCAACCGTTACTTATGATACATGAGCATGAATTGAATTATGAAAATGAATTGAGTTTGTAATAATTGGCCTTTTGATAGTTAAATAAATTAACTTTGCTGCCTAGAGCCAACAAGAACCTGGATCAAGAAAATCAAAATTCGTAAATTTCCGATTTTGCTGTATTGAAAAAAAGGCTGGTTGCAATCAATAAACAAGTGTCTTTGAACATGTACACAGTATATTTTATTTAATTAAAAAACTATATTTGCTAAGCATGCAACATCAGTCCCAAGATAATATTTAGCTGGACCTAAGTCTTTAATATGAAATTGGCGAATAATTCCCCAAATGGGGGTGATTTCAAAGTTTATTCTGACATGGGGGTTGTTTTTTATCTGTTTTCTGAAGAGGGGGTTCGCGCATTCGGTGAATGCGCTCTTACTTTGTGCGCATTCACCGAATGTGCATCTAATTTTTTTTTTCAAAAAAAAGCACGGCCCGCGCATTGCGCGGCCGTACCCTTTTTTTTAAAAAAAAAAAAATCACCCCCGCGTATAGCGCGGACATGCAATTTATTTTGGTCCCTAGCAGGCCCCGTGCATCGCGCGAGGGTTGCTAAATAAACGCTCAAATGCGCATTGGCTGAATGCGCATTTAAGGCTGTCCGCGCGATGCGCGGATAGCTGCTTTTTAAAATGCGCATTTGGCCAATGCGCATTGCGCGGACAGCTGCTTTTTAAAATGCGCATTTGGCCAATGTGCATTTATACAAAAGTGAACTCCGTGCATTACGCAGACGTCTGCCTTTTACAAACGAGCAAAATGTGCTGACGAGCCTTCAGCAGTGACCGGACGTGCAGCAATTTTTCAAAAACAAATAAGCACGATTTACGGTGATTTAAGTATAAATCACCATAAATTTAAAGCATTAGCCGTTTTTTAATTTAAATATAAATTTAGCTTCTCAATTTTGTTATTTATTAAATTTTTATTTAGTTGCTTAATTGTTATTTAATTGCTTCGTTTGTCTTTTTTTATTTATTATTTGATTAGTTTTTTAATATAAGGATTTAGTATAACTAGAATACAGGGTGACGGTAAGGTATGGGGTTGGTAATATGTTACCAAATTTTTCTTTTTTATTTAGTTTTTTTGTTGAGTTTTTAAATAATAAAATGTTATGCTTTTATGATGTATTAGGGGATATGGATTAGAGTTTAGGACTTAGGTTATATTATCGTAAATTATATTAGATATATTAAATATGATATATTTTTAGAAAATATATAGGTAAATTACTATGGACTGGGTTAGGTACCCGACCTATTCGAACTGATTTTGCAGGTAACCGGAAGGCTAGGTATCTGCTATATGTGGACCGATTTACGGTTCAAAATTTTACCCAACCGCAAGGACCGGTTCAATTCATATTTTTTGTCTGTGGATCAAGTACCCTGTCCATGCAAACCCTGTAGGCACCAAATTTTGACACACTATTTATTTTGAAAGATTGGGGGGCAAGTTTATAATTTTTGGGTGAAATTTTAATTTTTCAATAATTTTGAGGGTAAAATAATAATTTTTATCTATAAATATTTTTCTATTAGCTTCGGGGTTTTAAATTTATATTTTTACTTTCATACAAATTTGTTAATTCTTTTATAATTTTTTCGGATTTAATTGATATTCTTTTTAGATTTTTACCAGCACAAGGACAAAATGATAATTTCGCCTCACGAACACCGTTTTAGCTCATTTTAGGTCCCAAATTTATTTTTCTAATTGTTTAAGTACGTTTCTAAATTTTTTTGATATTTTCGGGAACAATTGCTATTTTTTCTATAAATATTGCATTCAATAGGTAAAATCGTAATTTTATAATTTAAATTTATTTTTTTTCTAATTTTGAGTCATAAATGCATTTTCTAGGGTTTTAAGCTTACTTTTAATTTTTTTATAATATTTTTTTATGTGAATAGATATTTTTGTATGAATTTTTATTGTCTAGAGACAAAATCGTTATTTTACAGTATAAATTCTTTTTTGTCAATTAGGATTAGGGTTTAGGACTTAGGATATATTATTGTAAATTGTATTAGATATATTAAATATGATAAAAATTACTTATCAAAAAAATACAATGAAAACCCCAGGCAATTTATGTGGATTTAATTTAAGTTATTTTGAACATAACCCTTTTTTTTTTCAAAACCCCAGGCAATTTTTCCAAAGCCCTAGCCATTTTCTTTGTAGTCGTATGTGTGTTCTCCCAAAACCCTAGCCCCTTTTTTTTTAATTTAATTTTTTTCTTTTTTTTTTGTTAACATGTTAACGTTCAAGGTTTAATTTTTTATTTTTTTATTTTGAGTTTTTAGATATTAAAATGTTACATTTTTATGATGTACTAAGGGATATGGATTAGGATTTAGGATTTAGGTTATATTATTGTAAATTATATTCGATATATTGAATATAATAAAAATTAATATATATGGCAAACCCTAATATTAAAAATTAGATAAATTATATATGGTCAAAAAAGTTTGAGTTAATACAAATAATAAACTACTAATGTTCTCCCAATTTGCCATGAGTACCACACCCTGCAGGCCTACAAACTCTATTAGTTCGTCGCAGTCCAACTTGAGTATTATCTTTGACCTGTGAATTAAGGTCAGGAAAATGAACAGGTGATGTCAAGGTGAACGATGTAGCGATTGGAATATCGTAAGGTTGACCGAAAGATGGAAAAATAGTAGCTAAATTGGGGGACGGAATAGTAATAGTCGGGGTGAATGGTGACGACTGGATGACCTGGTACAATGTGCCTTCGCCTGGATCGTATGATGTGCCAGCACTGTGATCGTGCCAATCAGATCCAACAAATGTACTCGGCTGTGGGGGCTCTGATGATCTAACACGGCGACGACGTCCCCCACCACGCTGATTTCCTCTAGAACGGAGCCTCTGAACTCGTTGGGCATCGCCACGTTCCTCATCATTATGAATTGGCAAGACTGGAGGTTGAAGTGAAAGCCAACTTGACTGTCTAACTGTATGCAATGTGGTAGCTGTGAAGTCTCGCATGGTAGTCTAAGTTTCTACAGCCACAGGATGAGCATCCTCTATAGAGTTCAGGGAAATATGATACAAGCAAGATAGCGCATCAAACTATCACAAATAAAATTAATAGCATATTATATCTAATATGAATAAAAAAATAAAAGCAACTAATAAATTGAACTATTACTTACAGCGTACTCCGCAGCAGAAGCATCACCCTGATAGCCCTCTGAAAGATCGGTAGGACGACGGCTCGGATTTGAAATATATTGTAATGTTCTCTCTTGATACCAACTAATATACTCCGGTAAGTGATATCGAGCATCAACCGTCTGCACATTTTGAACGACTGTGTCATGTCATGTCATCCAAATGTCAACATAACGCCGGTGCACAGAAGACCAATCGGTACAGGATCGACCTCGGCGACCTACACAGTGTAAGTCATGCTATGTATCCATGAGTAAAGGAAGTGGTATGTACTACTCCATACCGAACTGTCGCAACACTCTATTAGGCAAATGAACCTCCACAATCTCCCAACATATGAGGTACGTAACTGACCGCCATATATTATGACCGGCAGTGCAATAAGGTGGGAGTTGAAAAAGCGTTGATTCAGAATATGGCTGCCAAATAAACTGCAAATGATGCAAAAAAAATAGTTATTATTACGAAGAACAAAAATATATAAACTAAATAAATTTAAAAATATTATAAAATAAACTGACCTCTTGCGGTCGGAGACTATCTAATTGATCACGAAATATTGACAAGACATGTCGAGAAGTCCTATGCAAGTCAAATGTAACATCCCACTGGGATGCATATGGTCCACGATGATCTGTCTCGGGTACTAAACGATCAGGATGGATAATAGGCAGCCTCTCCCAAGTCCATATCTGTAACAGTACTAGTGCACCAGAAATCTCGCGTGATGTGGGTGATGTAGCATCACACATGTTACGATACAGTGTGGCTAGAACTGTAGAACCCCAGCTGTAATGTCCTGCTGTCTCTAAATTCTGAAGTAATGGTATCAATCGAAGCTCTATCTTATTGCCCGTTTTGTTAGATAATAAGAGTCCTCCCAACAACAACAATATATATACTCTCACCCGCTGTCTGCAGGCGTCGTCAGGTGCATTATCCGGTAAATATGAATCTAGAGTAGCCTCTAAGCACCGCTTGTCAAGTCGCCCTCCTAAGAAGTCACTCTGATCGGGAGTAATACCCAACAAATCCTGACACATATCAACCCACTCGTCGATAGTATGCTGGGGGGGATCAACACTGGTAAGAGGCTCACTGTCAATCGGAAGGCCCCAAAGAACCTCAACATCTTGTAGTGTAATCATAGCTTCCCGAACTGGAAAATGAAAAGTATGTGTCTCTGGTCGCCAACGCTCAACAAGCGCAGTCACAAGTGCGTGGTCCACTGTAATATATCCAGACAAAAATACTCCCTCGAATCCAGCTAAACGGATATAGTGTAACACACGATCGGGGATAGGTAAGTGCCGCCAAACCTTGCCATCGCAACGCCTGACTACTAGTGGTGTATCATCAAAACTACTGTCATATACTGTGCGCACCCTATGTGGAGTCCCAGGATGTATAATATCATGAATGTATGGTCCTTGATAAGGGGCACGAGTATGCTGGGCATCCATAATATACTGCAGAATCCTGAAAAATGTTAAAAAAAATTATGCAATAATTAGATATAATTAAAAATTATATTATACATAAATTATATATAATTAAAAAATAGATTATGCAGAAATTATATATAATGCTTTATTATCCCTTTGCCTTTGTTTTAATTTAAACTCAAATTTCTTTGAAAATCTTAGTTTTTTTTTTCCATTAAACCATAGCTCGTTTTTTTTTTAATTTAAACTCAAATTTATGTCAAAACCCTAGTTTTTTGCCCTAAAACCCTAACTCCTTTTTTTTGTTTTAATTTAAACCCAAACTCATATATAAACTTTATGTAAATCACATTCGCTTAATATTAGTTACACTAAAAATACATGTAAAATTTTTAAGTTACATAACATGAAAATAATCTAAAATCCATGGCCAACCAGCACTCCTCCATGAGCTCACTCTTTGCCTCCTCCTCGGGCGCCTCCTCAACCTCGGGAAGTAGGTGTGCTAGCTAGCCATGGGTAGGGGTACCGTGAACTAACTCCCTGAAAGCATCGGTCCTCTTCTACTCCTCTAGAACCTGAGTCTCGAGCTCCCTAATCCTCTGACTCTGGACTCGTACTGTTTCCCTCAACTCATGGATATGATCCTGTGAAGTGTCACTCGCACGTCCCAAATGCCTACTCTCCTCAATAAGGGGAATCACTACATAGTCAGGATAGGAGTACATTCTCCAACAACCACAAGAGAGACGCACTCGACGAGCAGGAGAAAATATCCTATAAGGATGTCCAGGTCCCTCTCGATACCGAACTACAGGTCTGGTGCGAGGCCCCTGATATCTCCGGGATACCTTAGATAGCTGGGATGCCTCTCTATGTCCACTCTCTGCCATACCTACATTTGTCAATGACAAATCGATTAGAGGCCTAATCCTAAAAGTACTTAATAACCATTCATTCCTAATCAATTTTTTATTTAACTTTTAAGACTCACTTCTCTCAAACCTAGGCTCTGATATCATCTGTGACAGCCCCACCTTACCCTAATGCGTATCAAAGAGCTTAGCGGACTGCCTGCCTACCTCTCGCTAGGACCCGGGTCAAGCAATTATAAATGACTTCTAACTTTAAACGATTCCTATCCAGGCCCATGTAATTGTATAATTTGTCTACCAATTGTTGGTACCCAATTCGATCGTTAAGCATGAACATAGAGTTAGGTTTTTGTGACTCGTAGTGCAATCCTCCCTCGTATCTTATTTGGTCACACTAGTACAGTAAAACACCGATGTGAGTTGTCAAACCAAAATTGTTTATCATTTTTCTAACTAACTATAATTTTAATCGTTTACCCATTATTTTAATAACTAACCCTAATTTTCACGGATTTAATAAATAATTTTTTTACTTTTTGTAATAGATTTGCAAAATTTTAGGTGCCATGTTATACATATACACAAGTTTAGGTGCCACAATTTAACTATGCAAAAAGTCGTACGTCTAAAATTTTAATATTCAAAATTTGAGGGGTTCAATTGTAATTTTTTAAAAGTTAATGGGCCACTATGTGAATATTCAACATTTGATGGGCTAAATTGTAAAATTTAAAAATTTTTATTGGTCATTTTTTGAATATGTAACATTTTACGTGCCAAAATGTAAATTTTCTAAATTTGAGGGTCATTACATAATTTTACAAAGTTCGAAGGGCCAAAATATAAATATGCCATAGTTGAGGGTCATTTGGTAAATATGCAAAATTTGAGGGGCTAAACTGTAGATTTAAATAATTTACGGATCTTTTTGTACATATGTCAAATTTAATGGTTTGGGAAAAAAAATGCAAAATATACAAAATATTAGGTGCCAATTTTTAGTATGTGTGTAAAATGCAAATATATTGGAGTTTAAGGGCAAAAATATAGATTTACAAAATTTTAGGTGCCATGTTATACATATACACAAGTTTAGGTGCCACAATTTAACTATGCAAAAAGTCGTGCGTCTAAAGTTTTAATATTCAAAATTTGAGGGGTTCAATTGTAATTTTTTAAAAGTTTATGGCCCACTGTGTGAATATTCAACATTTGAGGGGCAAGATTATAAAATTTAAAAATTTTATTGGTCATTTTTCGAATACGTAACATTTTACGCGCCAAAATGTAAATTTTCTAAATTTGAGGGTCATTACATAATTTTACAAAGTTCGAAGGGCCAAAATATAAATATGCCATAGTTGAGGGTCATTTGGTAAATATGCAAAATTTGAGGGGCTAAACTGTAGATTTAAATAATTTACGGATCTTTTTGTACGCATGTCAAATTTAATGGTTTGGGGAAAAAAATACAAAATATACAAAATATTGGGTGCCAATTTTTAGTATGTGTGTAAAATGCAAATATATTGGAGTTTAAGGGCAAAAATATAGATTTACAAAATTTTAGGTGCCATGTTGTACATATACACAAGTTTAGGTGCCACAATTTAACTATGCAAAAAGTCGTACGTCTAAAATTTTAATATTCAAAATTTGAGGGATTCAATTGTAATTTTTTAAAAGTTAATGGGCCACTGTGTGAATATTCAACATTTGAGGGGCTAAATTGTAAAATTTAAAATTTTTATTGGTCATTTTTTCTAATATGTAACATTTTATGCGCCAAAATGTAAATTTTCTAAATTTGAGGGTCATTACATAATTTTACAGAGTTCGAAGGGCCAAAATATAAATATGCCATAGTTGAGGGTCATTTGGTAAATATGCAAAATTTGAGGGGCTAAATTGTAGATTTAAATAATTTACGGATCTTTTTGTACATATGTCAAATTTAATGGCGCAAATTTAAATTTGCACAATTTCCAATGGTCATTTTGTAATTATTCACAATGTGAGGGTCAAAATGTAAATTTGTAAAAGTTGAGAGGTCATGCTGTAAATATGTACTACAAAATTGCCAAAATTAACTTTTATAGTAGCATACAATATTTTGATCAGGTTCTTTTCTCTAGTTTTATGCCACAATTTTTAAACAAAGTAAAAGCGCCATTAATTCATAAAACTAAAACCAAAACTATACAATGCTAAACTAACTAACAACATAAAACTATAAACAGCATTATATAATGCTAAACTAACAACATAAAACTAAAACCAAAATTATGTAATACTAAATCAATAACATAAAACTAAAAACAAAATTATATAACATAAAACTAACAACATCAAACTAAACCAAAATTATATAATACTAAACTAACAACATAAAATTAAAAACAAAATTATATAATGCTAAACTAATAACATAAAACTAAAAACAACAACATAATAATAATAAACACATTATAAAAATAAAATTGAATTATAGTAAAAAATAGAAAAAAAGTAAAATAGAATTAGAAAACTAAAAGATAGAATTAGAAAACTAACCTGAAGAGAAGAATATGAGGAAGATGAATTCAGGCAGGAGGTTGGAAATGAAGAAAGCAAAGTGAAACGTCTGGAGAAGAACGAGAAGTTTTGAAACTGCAAAATGAAAAGGAGAGGAAGAAATGAGCAAGTGAAATGGAGAAAGAAGAAAGTTAAATCGGAGGCAATAATTTAGAAAGTTAGTCAAAGGCTGCAAACCTATTTAGGTGCAGAATTGTGATCGAAACGTCCAAAACTTTCTGCACGTTTGTTCATTTCTTTGTTGAAGCCTCGTCAGCACATTTTGCGCGTTTGTAAAAAGCCAGACGTTCACGCAATGCGCGGACTCTGCTTTTATGACAAACGCGCATTGGCCAAATGCGCATTTAAAAAAGCAGCTACCCACGCAATGCGCGGACAGCTTAAATGCGCATTTAGCCAATGCGCATTTCAGCATTTATTTAGCAGCCCTTGCGCATGGCGCGGGGCTTGCTGGGAACCAAAAAAAATTGCACGCCCGCACTTATTTTTTTAAAAAAGAGGTAAAGATGCGCATAGGCCTCGCACAGTGCGCGGGGCGTGACGGAGACAAAAAAAAAATAGTACGCCCGCGCATTGTGCGGGCGTGCTTTTTGTTAAAAAAAAAGTATAGATGCGCATTCGGTGAATGCGCACAAAGTAAAAGCGCATTCACCGAATGCGCGAACCCCCTTCAGAAAACAAATAAAAAACAACCCCCATGTAAGAATGAATTTGGGAATCACCCCCATTTGAGGAATCACTCGAAATTGGCAATGCAAATAGGAGTTTAAATTCTAAATACAATTTTGTCATTACCGATGATAATACATCATCTACATAAACTAGCACAACAGTGAAGGCACAACCATTGAATAGGGAATAATCAGCCCTTATTTTCATGAAACATTCAGTTATTAAAGCATTAAGAAATTGTTGAAACTATTGACGAGATGCTTGTTTGAGACCATATAAAAAGGTGTAAAGCCGACGCAAATTTTAATTTTCCACAGAATTAATAGAAGGAGGTGTCATATAGACTTCTCCAAATCTCCATAGACAAACATATAGATGTCACTGATATAAAAGCTATTTCTTTGCGGATGCGATAGCCAATAAGTACCAAACTGTAACAAGTTTTGTTGCTGGCGCAGAAGTCTCTTGATATTTCAGCGCTTCAACTTGATTGAAGCCTTTAGCTAATTGGCGTGCTTTGTACCTCTCAATAGAGCCATCAGATTCATATTTTATTTTGTACACCTTAAAACAACCAATTGGACATATATCGGGAGGTAAAAGTTCTGAACTCCATGTCTTATTCTCCACAAGTGCTGTCAATTCAGTAGTCATAGTTTCACGCGACTGAGAATGTTGAACAAATTTTTTGAAAGTTCTAGGTTTCTTTTGAGCAGCAGTAAGCCTAAAATGCTGTGTGTGTTAAATAATAAGAAGTATTGACAAAATAATCGGCAATAGAATAAAGAACATATTGGGTAGAAAACATTGAAGCCTAGTAATTAGATTAGTAGAAATGAGAAAAGATTGATTGGGAGAAGCGCTGAAGCAAACAAAACCTTTAAAAAATGAAGGCCTTTCGGTACCCTGCTGAGATCGACGGATGATCAGAGATTCATTGTTGACTTGATTGAGATCTTCATGCACATGTGAATTCGAAGCAAGAAGGAGTTGTATAATATATAGGTACGAGCTTCTAGGAATAACTCTAGAATCTTCAAGTATTTGTCCATTTGAATCTATTGGAAAAAAAAAATTGTAGGATATTGTTCAGTTGAAGAAGTTTTCTGAAATGGGAATTTATTATTAAAAAAAAATTACATCCATGCTAGTAAAAACTCGGTCTAGATTCAAGATGATGCAAATGATAACCATGCTACCCAAAAGGACATCCAGCAAAAATAAAACGTTTTACTCTTGCATCAAACTTGGTTTTTTTGCTTATCTTGATTATGAGCAAAACATAGACATCCAAATACCCAAAGATGACCATATGAAGGTTTAGTAAGAAAAAGCATTTAGTGAGGAGTGCGACATGACAGACAAGAGTTGGATTCGGCAACTGAAACATGCAGTAATTGAAACACATTCTCTTTCAAATTGAATTAATAAATGAGTTTGAAATCTCAAAGCACATGCTACTTCAAGAAGATGATGATGTTTTCTCTGTAGTCCACCATTTTATTTTGGAGTAGCTACATAAGTTGATTGATTTGAAAAAGATTTGCATAGGACCAATTTATTTTCTATTTTTAACTTGAAAGCTATTGAGACATCAAAATGAAATTTTGCAAAAGAAAATAAGTTTCAAAATATAAATTTCATTTGGTATGCCCAAGTATACCTAAAATAACAACCAGCAGTCGTATAGAATATAATAAGCACTTGAGAGAAGAGTCAGTTATCCAGCGCATGTGTCACAATGAATAAAATGAAAAATAGACGTTCTTTTATTGATTCTCAAAGAAAATGTAAGTTTTTTTGTTTGACTAACATAAATATTTTACAAATTTTAAAAAATATTATAAAAATTAAATCTAAAGGATGGTGAACTAGCTAAACTTTGTGAAGTTGTCCTAGGCATTGATGGCATACATTGTGAGGGAAATTAAAATAAGTTGAAAGAGCAAAATTTTGTTGTGAAAATGTTTGTTTTTAATAATAAAGTCCTTATCTCATTTTAACTTTCCAATCAACTTCTTCGTTTTAAGGTCTCGGAATGCACCTCCTTTTCAGCAATATAAGCTAAATACTGATGGTTCATCCCGTGGGAACCCCGGCCAAAGTGGAGGGGGTGGGGTTTTAAGGGATTCTGCTGGAAAGTTAATCTTTGCTTTCTCTTCTTACTTTGGAGAAGCTACGAGCGTTCAAGCGGAGTTAAAAGCCTTGCTCCAAGGCATTAGATTATGTTTGCAATTTGGCATCCATAGGTTTCATGCGGAGTGTGATTCGAATATTCTCATTTCAATGATACAGAAAAAAATTGTTTGTCCATGGGCTTTACAACAAGACGTGAATGATATTCTTACTTTCTATGGTTCTTTTATATCTCTTCAACATTGCTACAGAGAAGCTAATATGGTGGCTGACGAATTAGCTAAGATGGGTAGCATGGAAAAGATAGATACAACTTTTCAGAATGAATTGGAGCTTCCACGTATGGTCAGAGGAAACATAAGAATTGATAGGCTTGGCCTTCCTTCTTGTAGAAAATGTAAAACTAGATGATGTTTAATTTAGGTTGATTTTGTAAGGGAGTAGTACTCCTCGTTTAATTAAATTTTATAGTTTTTTAATTATTCATGTACTTCTTGCTTTTTATTAATAAAATAACAAGGAGTGACGCCCTCCCCCATTTTTGGGGTTAGCCAAAAAAAAAAAAAAAGGTCTTGGAATGCACGTCGAAATAGGAAGATAAATATAAGACAATTTAGTGAATTTGTGAAATTCGCTAATATAAAGAAGGTTGAAAATAAAATTCAGAAAGCAAATACCATTTTCATGGTCTTGAAGGAGAAATAATTCACTGTCCTATATGATAAATAAGAATAGGGAAAACTACACTTTTCCCTAGTGTGGTTTTCGAATAAACCAAATAACCCCTTATGGTTTCAAAAACTATACATCACCCATTGTAGTTTGAATTAAATTGTCAAACAAACGAAAATTACCTTCTGACACGGTCCATAGGTAAAAAGTCTAAATTACCAAGTGCTTAACTATTTTATCTATGTGCTGCATGTATTTTTTCGGACAAAATACGCTTTAACCCATGTGGCTTTTGGATGAAGCACATAATTCTCTCATAGTTCTAAAAGCCATACATCACCTCTTGGCCATTTTTAGTACTTATATTGGGGTAATTTGGATATTTTTTTAATGAACTGTGACGAAAAGTAATTTTCATTTGTTTGACAAAACCCATAGTATGGTAATGTATAAGTTTTGAAACCATAAGGGGTTACATGGTTCATTCGAAAACCACGGTATTGGGTATTTTGTCCACAAGAATATTACACCCATCAGGTTAATACACGAGTTATACATTCTTCTTTTCGAGAACATCAGAAAGCAAAGACATTTAAGATGTAAAATGATTGGAAGCTCCGGAACAAATAGTTCCCGAGTTAGAAGAAAAATCTACCGCTGCATTATAATGATTCATACATGCAAAGTTTGCAATAATTGGTCGTGCGTCAACACTCCAAATTGATAGAAGTTCTTGATACTGTGTAGCTAACAGTAAAGGGAGGCGGGTACTCCAGTATTACAAGAAGGATATTTGTTTTGATAGCATTGTGGTGCATACGAATGACACCTGAGAATCATCCTTCAATGAGAGATTGTAGATGCTTGAAGATGATCTTGATAACCAGCAATTCCCTGCTAAGCCAAGGTTTTATCCATCAGATTCACCTGTACTCGACCCAATAAGGTAGTATAGCTGTTCTAAAATGTCTGAAGAATCCCCAATGTAATTTTGTAGCTTTAGAGTCATGTATAAGTGGTACTTAAATTTGGCATCAGTGAAATGGAATAATTTCATCTATGAATTTAGAGTCCATTTGGTTAAATGTAAAATCTTTTTCCTAAAAAATTACTTTCTTAGGAAAAATCATTTTTTCTACAATCTACATGGAAAAATCATTATTTCTAATAATTTACATGGAAAATCATAGAAAAAATGATTGACATGGAAAAATCATTTTTCTACAATTTTTCGGTGTTCAGATGACAGTACGAAAATATTTTGAAGCAGATTTTTTATTATTTTTAATATGGCTTAATCTCAAAATGTCCCCCTGCAATATTAGGTAAGTAGCAAATTACCCCCTGAGTTTAGAAAATACACAAATTGCTCCCTATATTAGTAACAAATCATCCCCTCATGTACACTTCACCTTTATTTGGACAAATTTGCCCTCCCAATTTTTAATATTGCTATTTTTGTTAATTTGTTATATAGAACAAAATAAGGTTACTATTCCAGACTAATATTGTTGTTGGACATTTATTTAAAAAACCAAAATCATGACTCCAAAATTGTAAAAAATTTCGTCACAAACTATTCCTATTATTTGTATTCAAGATGGAAAAAATATGAAAAAAATGAATAATTTATTTCTATCATGATATAACAACCAGCTTGCAAAGTGAATATAAATTCGTAATTTTTGTCAAATATATTCAAAATAGAGTAAGAAGAAATGCTAGTAATATCATTTCTATTAGTAACAACAATTAAAAAATATAGCAATTACAAACTTGCATTTCTAACCAAAACAACATAAGACCAACTTCATCTAATAACAAAGGTAGCAAATACATACGTATATATAAACATATATATATACACATATATATATTTGAGAATTCTTTCTCCTTATTATTTTGTTCTACCTGCTCATGGATGGTATAAATATTTTATGTTTTAGTATTAATAAAAGAAAAATTCTCAAACCATTGTTTATAGAAGGGCACAAATGTCTTTTAACAATCCACGGGTAATTTGTGTATTTCCTAAATACAGGGGGTAATTTTCTACTTATGCAAAAATACAAGGGGCATTTTGTGATTTTGCCTTTTAATATTGTTAATATGATTTAAAAAGACTAATAGCAATTTCATTCATGATTGACAAACAAGTATAATCAAGTAGAGATTATTTTGCTTAGAAATAATCTATAAGATAATGTAATTGCAAAGTGAGTAAAACTATAGATATATTATTGTGGGACCTAACAGCCATTATTTTTTTTTAATGTTTTATATTAATAGAATTTTACTAAATTAACCTTTAATATTCACCAAAAAAAGGCACTATAAATATGTAATTTGTGAAAAAATTTAAACATTATAGTAATGTTACATATGAAAAAAATTATATATATAGATATATATATGTGTGTGTGTGTGTGTGTGTATATGTATATATGTATACATATATATGTGTGTGTGTGTGTGTGTATCTATACATAGATACATATATATGTATGTGTATGTGTGTGTGTATATACATATGTATATATGTATCTATATATGTATCAATATATATATTATGTGGGTGTATATATATATGTACATATGTATCTATATATATGTCTATATATATTTTATGTGTGTACATATATCTATATATATGTATCTATATACACACATAATACATAGATATACACACATAATATATATATAGATACATATATACATACACATAGATATATATACACACATAATATATATAGATACATATATACATATATATACACACACACACACACAAATACATATACATATATAAGTGGATATATATATGTATATATATGTATATATGTGTACATATGTATACATACATATACATATATATATACACACACACATAGATACACATATACATATACATGCATATATATATATATACATATATATGTGTGTGTGTGTGTACATATATATATGTATATATGTATATATTTACATATATACATATGTGTATATGTATATATGTATATATACATATACAAATATATACACACACACATAGATACACATATACATATACATGCATATATGTATACATATATCTGTGTGTGTGTACATATATAGATGTATATATGTATATATTTACATATATACATATGTGTGTGTGTGTGTGTATACCCACATAATATATATAGATACATATGTATCTATATATATATTATGTGTGTGTATATATATGTGTATATGTATATATATATATATGTATATATCTATCTATATATGTATCTATATATATATTATGTGTGTGTATATATCTATATACATTTATATATGTAGCTACATATATTTTGTGTGTATACATCTATACATCTATATATGTATACATATATGTATATATACATACACGTGTGTATATATCTATATATGTACACCTCTATATCTATATATGTATACATATATATATGTGTATATATATATAGACACACACAGAAGCATATATACACATATATACACACACACACAAATACATATACACATATATACGTATATATATATGTATCTATATATAGATATATAGATACATATACATACACACACGCATATATATACACATATGTATATATACATATATACATGTATATACATATGTATATACACACACATATAGATACACATATACATATACATGCATGCATATATATATGTATGTATATGTATATGCATGTGTATATGTGTGTGTATGTCTATATATATAGACACATATACATATACATATATATGTAGATGTATATGTGTATACGTGGGTGTGCATATCTATATATAGACACATATACATATACATATATATATGTATATGTATATGTGTGAGTGTGTATATATATATGTATCTATATAGAGATACATATATAGATATGTACACATATATGTGTGTATATAGATATATATATGTGTGTGTGTGTGTACATATATATATGTATATATGTATATATTTACATATATACATATATGTGTGTGTGTGTCTACATCTATATATATATATATATATATATGTTTTAGTAGCTCGCGGGCTGCTCAAACCAAGTATTTAAAGTTCGAGCTCGGCTCGGTGATCAACTAGATCTGCTTGAGGTCTACTGGAGCTCGGTCAACTCCGAGCACGAATCGAGCCTTTGACTGAGTTGCTCGCAAGGAGCTTGGTTCGTTTATGAAATATCCAAAACCATGGGGCCTAAATTGCAATTTGGCAAAGTTGTGCTCTTGCCTAAAAGAAATTAAGGCCTTCTTTTTCTTTCGTTTTCATTTCATTTCCTTTCTCCCTCATGGTTTTCCTCTCTTCCATCTTCTTCTTTTCTTTCTTCTCTCTCTCTATCTCTCTCTCTCTCTCTCTCTCTCTCTCTCTCTCCATTTCACACTGTAGAAGAAGGGGAAACTTGAAGATCAACCCAACTTTCTAGCATTCAAGGTCATTTCTTGAAGATTTCATTCTAATTTTTATGGGTTTTGTTTATGATAGTGAATATGAGCAATAAATATGTGATTAGTGATAGGATGAAATGAGTTATGCTTTAATGGTTTTGTTTTACACCATTGATGGTAATTATGCTTAAATTAGACTATGGGTTTCCTTTATGTTAGTAACTAAGAGTAATTAGTGCATGATTAGAGAAGATTTGGAATTGATTATGCCATTATGACTACGAAATATGTTTATATGTGGATATGATGCTTGAGAATGGTTGTAAATCTCTTAATACATGTAGGAATGGTTGTAAATCTCTTATTACATGTGGGTTTTCTTAGTTAAGTTGTCATTAAGAACAAAAGTTGAATGATTTAGTGGGTTTAAGATTTATTAAGGCCATGTTGTGTATGAGTTATTTTTGCATGGAGCTTTATGCTTGAAATGGTAATGGGTTTTCTAATTTATATGAGAATTCATAGGTGGTTGATGTTTAGTGGTTGGGTTATATCTAATGATGCTTGTTTGGAAATAAATGATGGTTTTCTAAGCTACTTTGACAAAGTGTTTTGAGTTTAGGTTGGATGTCCACAAGGTGCTTGATGAAATGAACGAATGAAATGTCAATTTGGAATTTCAATGGTTTATGACCATGTGTTAATGGTAGTGTTTATGCTTGAGTTTGATTAAGTGTTTGATTTGTGTTTGATGAAGTTTGGGCTATTGGATATTGAGAAATGTGTTGCAGGCCCGTGGGTGTCGGCTTTTTGGCGTGAGCCGTGGCACCACCCACCAACCACAGCTGGCCGTAGCCAAAAGCCTCACTCTCTATCTCGTGTAGCACCCTAGAAATGCACATATAAGAGACATTTTTTTTCCTTATTTAGGGTTAAGTGTTAAACCTAGATTTATTAGTTGGATGATTCCTTGAGTTAATTAGGTTAATTAGTTAAGATTTTCATTTTAAGCAAGAACACTTAAGTACTAAAGTTAGAATAATATTACTTGACCATTTAATTTATATTAGTGTTTAAATTTTGATTAGCTCATTTTACTATTTTCTAGTCTTTTGACTACTTGAATTTTAGCTCAATTTTACTCAAAAATATCACTTATTTTCTTGCTTTATTTTCTTTTCCCTTAGCTGAAAATTTTCTCTTTCCTTTCTTTTTCTTTTTGGCCGAAAATTCTTTTCCTTTTTCTTTCCCCTTGGGGCCGGTTTCTCTCTCTTTATTTTTGCTCTATTTTTGCTTTAATAATTGTGTTTTATTATTGTTAGTATTAAGTGATAAGAGTTAATAATTTCAACCAATCAAATTGACCCAAGTTACTACTCTTGCATTAAAAGCTCACTTTTTGCTTTACTCTTGTGAGATTTTAATTGGCCAACCATTTTTCCCACCTTTTCTTCATTTCTTTTCCAATTTTCCTAGACTATTTCTTTCTCCTTTCTTTCTCTCTTGGCCAGCCATCATCTTCTTCTTCTTCTCTCATTTTTGCTCTCAACTTCTTGGACTTTTCTCTCTTAAGTTTGGTTAAATCCACCATAGGAAGTGAGTTTCTTTCCTTTCTAAACAAAGTTCTAAGCATATCTAAGGTATTTACTATGAACTTTTCCTATTAATTTCATGCTTTAATTAGTTTTATTTGCAAGCTTAAACCTAGCTTCTTGATATTACTACTTAGAGAATTTAGTTAGAAATGGAGATTTACTTGTTATATAAAGTATTCTTGTGGTTAGATAGACTAGTATATGGCCTTTAACCCTTGAAATTTCATGTTTTATATGTGATTTGGTTGAAGATTCTTGGAGTGAAATTCTTGGAAATTGATGGAATTTTGATTGAATTTGAACTTGAGTTGAATATAAAAGTTGTAGAACTTGTTGAATTGGGTTGGATTGTTGAATTTTCTTGCAGGGAAAAAATTTGGGTTAGTCCGATTTTAAGGGGAAATGCTGCCGAAATTTTGTAGAATTAAAATAAGAAAAATTGACAAGTGGGATTTTAAGCCTAGAATATGCTCAATTGAAGTGCAGGAATTTTTAGAAACTGATCTAGTGATAGATTAAACTTTCTTAGAATAAGAAACCCTAAAACCAAAACCCTAGAAATAAGTGGGGTATTTTCTTGAATTTTCTTACTAAATTCACTAGGGTTTTGATCGAGTTTTCATTATGTTATTTTCTTTTAAATTTCAGGGTCCGAAAACGCATCACGACCATTTCACGAGATATTTTCTTAGGCTTTCAAGGTGAGTGTCCTTATGTGTGCATGATGCATGAAATGTGATATTTTATTTGATAAATATTATGCTAAGATTTAAATCACTATGTGAGTACATGTGCTACTTGAGGAAAGATGTGTACTTTATCACATCTATTCTGCAATGTGTTACTTGCTTTCATTGACCAATGTGTTAATTGTGTGTGAGACTACCGTGACTAACTTCATCGTTATTTCACGGATAGTCAACCCGGCTGCACGTGGGAGGTCATAAGGTGCTGGGTGTTTTAGGGTGTGATGTTCTTTCCCTTTTGAGTTGTGAATCCTCAAAGAGGCCAACTCCAGATTGAACTTTCTTGTGTGCTTGTTGGCCTTTCAGGGTTGAGATTTTTCTCACCTGGATGTGGTAGCTTGTACGGAGGTTATAAGGTGCTTGACGGTTAGGGTTTGTACTTGATAAAACTGATATGTTCTTTGATAAAGACCTGAGCTATTATCTCGGTCCAAATATCATGGCTACATGATCAGTACTTGCTCTTTATGCAGTTAAGCTTGCTTCTGTAGTTGAGCCCTGTATCCTCCTTTGACTACATGTTAAATTAAATTGTTCATATCTTGATTTATTAATAAATTGCTCGCTTATTTTATTAAATAAAATAATGAGTTCTTGATATGATTGCATGACTTGGACATTCACTGGGCTATTATAGCTCATTCCATTTTATTTGTTTTCCTTTACTCAGGTTACGTGAAAAATTAAAGCTGGATCAACTGGTTTTTGATTATTATAGATGTTTCAGTTATTGTAATAGCCGAATAGTGTTAGGCTATTTTTGCGAAAATCATGTATATTATGACACGTATACTTTTGATGTGAATTGTACCTTATGTTAAATAAAATGAGTGGATTTTATTTATTTCATTTTATTTTAGTTTATTTTATTTTAAGTTAAGTACGCTCGAACGTTTGCGTGAGTGCGTATCGAGACCTGGCGAGAGTTAGGCAGGTAGTCCGCTAAGCCCTTTGGTGCGCCTCTGGGTAAGGTGGGGCTGTCGCATCTCGAGCCGTGGCTAGGGTCGCTGCTGGGCACAGAAAGTGCTCTTTGCACTTCTTTTAGTTCAATTTTGTATTCTAAGCTCAAAGTTAAGTTACGATTATGATATTTTGATAGTATTAGTGTTTAACGAGTTGTTTAATTGATTATTTTAGGCAAAGAAGGTGATTGTCTCTTCTTGGATCAATTGAGTTAGCTTGGACCAAGCTAAAGTGGTACATGTATCTTTTATAATTTATGAAAATGTATTTGATAAAGATTATGCTTTCAATATTATTTTATATATGTTGAATTGGCATGAGTATGGATATGTTAGTGATTTGAGATGAATATGTAAATGTGGTCAAATACGAATGTATGAATGAATTATTTGATTGAGCTCCTGTGTAAGGTTACATTAGACAAGACCAATTCCTTAAATTTGATGGAGGTGATATGATCTTCGACCACGCTAACCGGGGATAGTTAGCATATTGTAGTGAACCGGACCAACCGGGTGAAAATTGGTTTTGAATCGTGTTAACTAGGTTGCAGTTAACAACTAGATATCCAGGGTCAATTGTGCTTTATTTCTTGAGCTCTTTCGTATGTGTCTATGATATATGATTTGATATTTGAAACGTTTTGATTGACCACATGCGTGTATATGGAGTATAAATTAAAAGATAATTGTTTGAAGTATATCATGTATTTATATATAACATGCTCAAGCCAATAAAGTGATACATGTGGTACTTACTGGGTGAATTTTCACTCACCCCTTATTTTTATTCATAGTGGAAGATGAGTTTTAGAGGAGTCCTGGAATAGCTCTAGGAGCCTTTTGCCTTAAAGATGTGAAGTAAGGGTAATAGTAGCAGTAGAGTTTTATTTTGTTTAATCTATGGTATATTAAGTTAGGACATGTCTTGGAACTTTAGAATGCTAGAATCTTGGTTTTGTATTTAACTGTAAATTGGTTATTATTTTGGAACTGGTAATATGTGGGATTAATGTTATCTTTGTATGTGTTAATTGGGATGTTTTTATTAGATATTTTGATTTTTTTAGCCTTTTGACTCAGCTTAGCCTGGTCAGGGCGGTATTATGTTCCGGGGTACGGGGTGTGACAGTTTACACTCCTAACTCCAATAAATCTTGACTCTTTAAGCAGGACTCCATACACAATTGCCAAGTACTAAAATTATGGTTGTTTAATTTTTGATATTACTTACCAAAGTATCCATCATCTGACTTAGTATTATCTTGTTTTAAATCCTCCCTTTAGGAGTGGGCAAAAATAAGTGAAAAATAAAAAAATTGCATTAACCGGTCCATTTTTCAAAAATGAGAGTAATCGAACCAAAAAGTGGTTGGGTTAATCAAACCTCATTTGCAAAAGCGATTTCGATTTTGGGTATTAATATTTAAAAACCGCGGTTAACTGAACCAGTCCCCATATATGTGTTAGAGGTAAATATTTATGAATATTATAGAGAAATTAAGAAGTATTCAATCATTTCATTTTCAAGTTTAAAATAGTTCAAAAACTTAAATATCATGTTAGATTTTTCTTTCCATTTAATTTTTAGATTTGTATATTATTTTTTCTTTTTATACTCTGATTATCATATACTTTCTTGATACTAAATAAAAAAAAAATTACTTTCATACAACTTAGATACAGAATATGAAACATAACATAAGTATTTTTTACTCAAGTTGTGAAAAAACTTGATTTCTAACTTTCTTTTTAATTCTAAAAAGAATGGATGCAAAAGTTTCAATTTGTAATTTTGTTGCTTGTTTTTCAAAGTAATTGAAATTGTATAAGTAAGTTTTTTATTTGAACAAGTATTTATGCTATAATATTTTTTTTATCTTTTTTGTCAAATTGACTTAATACAATACGATTCTGGTTACCTGCGGTACCCGATCCTTTTTAACTGGGTAACCACTATTCGTTTAACTGACTAATGAGAGTCGAATACGGTTAGCAAATTAGGCGAACCAGTACAAGCGATTCCAGTTAAGATATTAGGTGAATGGACCGGTTAACCGGTCCATGCCCACCCCTACCTCCCTTCATCCCATAAAGATAGGCTCACTTTTCTTTTGTATCTGTTCCAAATTATAGGCATATTTCCTTTTTCAAAGAGTAGTTGGCTTGTGATTTTACGAACATGCACATATTTAATACACATTAAAAAACTAAAGTATTCTAAGTTCCAATATATTAATACGTGCCTTTTTAATTTTAATGAATGATCTAATCTTAATAAGAGGTAGTTGAGGAGAGTATAAACAAAAAATAATTATTGTAATTACATTAACTAAATTTCTTAACCAGTGTGAAAGAAGAAATATGCGTATGTTTATGGGAGGAAGGGAATACTAAACAAGTTGGGTCCTAGATGAAGTAGCTCTATGTCTCAGATTATACATGAATAAGGATATTTACAAACTTTGATCAAATCGCGGTTGAAGAATATTTTCATTAGTAAATAAAACCACCACAGAAACAATGATCATGTACTGTCCCACTTTGATACCACTTGCCGTGAATTTTTTACAAGTAATGAACGAGATATATCCAACAAATAGTAAATTAAAATTATATAACTTAAGCTTTTAAAATTCATTAACAAACACTTACAAATATCAAATACTGCACAAATATAGTTAAGGCTGACGTGGTGTAGATTAGGTAAAACAATTATGAATACAAACACACAAATCAAGTAATAAAAACCTAATCTCCCAACTTATTCCGCAAGTGCATGGATCGATTGTAGTATTTGGAGTATTAGGTGTCGAATCCCACGAGGAATCAAATACGTGCAACTACTAAAGCTTTTTCACTAACTTTTATTATCTAAACAGAAATGAAATTGAGTGTGATAGGTTGTCCCTTCAATAGAGTAGATTTATGATTGAGAACTTTTGTAGAATTCAAGCAAGAAGCCTAGAACATAGATTCCACTAATAAACCAAGCATGAATGACACTACTAAGTGTTATCTTGCTTTGTTTAGAATCCAATTCCATATGTGTCATAACTAGATTTCTCTATGAGATGACAAGATTTCAACTATTCTCATGATGAAACCTTATGAAATCATGAATTGTATTGATCCACTTAAGCATCCATTATTTTCATATGAAAGTCCTTAAGCATTACTTGTTCATTTTCCATTGTTACATACATTTCTCAATGTCAAGTAGCAACTAGATGACTTGTTTAAGTTGGCCAAGCAAAAACAAGTGTTAAAACTTGAACAAGTAAATAAACAAATGCAAGCTTAGTACGTGCAATAAGTTAAATCATGTTTGTTGATTCATTAGCTTCATCTATGATCTAGATGAAGCCTTTAGCACAACATGGTTGATGAAACAACTAAAGGTTCAACTTCAAAGATAGAATTCATGGCAACTATTGAAAGTAAAAGAGAAAGAGTTTGAGAATTGCTCAACCAATATGAGAATTAATCCTCTTCTTTATTCACCTTCAAAAGGGTTGCACTACAAAAGTCTCTTACAATGTTCCTCACTACTCTATTGAAGGATTGAGAGAATTCTACTAATTTCCTCTCAAGCTAAGTAGATAATTAAAGACTATATCTACTTCTTACTTAAAAAACTTGTTACAAATACCTCACAAATGACTTCTATTTATAGACAAATGTTCCTCAAGTCATTTTCCAACTTGCATGAATCATTAATGTATGGAAATGATGAAGATTTGCTTAGGGATTCCAAATGGGCATAAAAGTCTTCATTTATGCTTCCAATGTTTTCTCCCACTTGCAGAACCCTATCTTCATCTGAAAATGTCTGCAAAAACCAGCTGGAAAAGGATGCAAGTTGATGCCCTAGAAAGTCCAGCCGTATTGCGATCCGCAGCTGGCGATACGTGTCTGGTATCTGCGTATCTGCAGCCGCGTATCGCATTCTTGTGGCCCCCACTTGAGTTTTGATTTTTGTTGAGTTGGACCTGATATGTACAAACATTTTCCATGTATTTTGGAGCATGTTGGTGGAGAATTGGATTTTTCCATAATTTTTGCACAATTTTTCCTTCAAGTTGTTCATTCAATTTTAACTCTTTGAATCCCCATTGAATTTGATCTTTCTTGACTCCAATTGATCCAAAATGAGTTTAAGTACGATGAACCTGAAATTATACACAAGAATTGTGCATTAATTTGCTCAAGTAAAGATTCCGCCTCAAAAACCCTAATTCCGGTAAAAACCCTAATTCTCATGACTTATTGAAAAATGAGTCATTTGCAACAAAAATACTATAATTATCATTAAAATACCATCTAAAATATATAATAGTACATATTATAATATAGGTAAACTTATTACCTATCAAAGGCAAAGCTGTTAAGCTTTTAAAATTCATTAACAAACACTTACAAATATCAAATACTGCACAAATATAGTTAGGGCAAAGCTACAACTACAACATAAGAGAGTAAAAACTGAGGAACTTGCCTTCTTACAAGTGTCCCTTAAGCGCCTATTGATTGGTACATTAGGAAGATTTTCAAAAAGTAAGAAAGGAAGGTAGTGTGCTAAATATCTCTAGAATAGCAATTCTACGTATCTATTTAGATGCTAATACGTTTGTTTGCTATCTTATTGAATGATTTGTGGTTAATAAACAGTGAGGATTGTTGTAAATTATACAAGCATTATGATTGAACTTAGGAGAAACTTTTAGTTTAAGGAAAAAGGTGACAAGTGTGAAATTTACATATTTTAGTTTATGATTAAATACGTGCTTTTAGGATGTCTTAACACATTTTTGGTGAATTTGGCTCATTTTAACATCAAATCCTCAATTTAGGGGATTTTTTTTCCAGATTTTAGGGTTTTTGCCCAGATTTCGGGTTTTTGAGGTGGGATTTATATTTTGAGCAAATTAATGCACAACTTCAAATGATAAATTAAGTATTCCTAGAAAGTGTTGTAGAAGAAGTCTCAATTGAACAGCTTTAAGTGGGACATGTGGAGTCATTTTCTCAAAGAGCATTAAGCGATTTTCCTATTCCGGGTATATCATGTTCTCAAATTCTTTTGAACTTAATCACTCTTTTATACAAATGGTTCGAAAAGATCTATTCAAAAGTAACTCAATCGAGGACCGTTATGTTCATTTAGCTAGTTTTGAGGCATTATGTGATACAATCAACTTTAATGGAGTTAGTAAAGATGCTATAAAACTTAGATTTTTTCCATTTTCTTTGTGTAGCAATTCTAAAATATGGCTTCATTCACGTGCACCAAACGCATTCATCAATTTGGCTACTTTGTCAAATGTTTTTTTAAAAAAGTATTTTTCACCCATTAAAATGGGTAAGTTGAGAATGGACAAAACTAACTTTAATCAACAAGAGGATGATTCATTGTATGGAAGCTTGAGAGAAGTATAAGGACTTGCTAAGAAAGTGTACTCACTATGGACTTCCTAGTTGGCTAATAGTCGAAACATTTCGTAATGGATTAACCCATTGACTTCCCAATTGGCTAATAGTGACAACGTTTCACAATGGATTAACCCATCTTACTAGAGTTAATCTAGATGCATCCGTAGGTGGAGCTTTGAAGGAAAAGTCACCAAATGAAGCTAAAAAATTGATAGAATAAGTGGCAACCAATCAATCTCAGTGGCAACATAATGGAAGTTACCATAGAAGACCTTTCGATATGAGTGATACTGATGTTTTTGATAAGTTGAGTACTAAAATAGATAAAATTGAAAACATTTTGAACAAGTTTCTTGATGTTGTTGGCTCTAATTCTCGTGTAAATGTTGCATGTTGTGCTAATTGTGGATAAATGCATAATACAAATGAATGCGTTGTTTTTGCACCTGTACAATGTGTTAGCAATTATAATTATCCACATCATAGTAATTCATGTTCAATAACTTAAAATGAAGGGTGGAATAACCAACAAACTCAACTTGTTAAAACCAAATCTAAACCTACTTGGGAATTGACCATAGAAAATTTGATTAGTGTTACCAATGATGTATGTAGTGCTATTAATATCAAGATTGATAGGTTGGAAAATGATAGTAATAAGAGATTTCAAAAGATGGAAGGGAAGTTTCAAAGGTTAGAGAAAAGATTTGACCAATTGGAGAACCAAATAACTTATGCCTTGAACATTGGGAAACATATTGAACCACAAGTCAACATTGAAACTAATCCTAGTGAACATGACTAAGTAAATGAATTTCCAACTTCTGAGCAAATGAATGTGAAGAATGAGAATGTGAGTCATAAAGGTATAAGAAGTGAGGTGATGAAGTTTAAGAAGGAAATTGGATCAAATAAAGCTTCAAGTTCAAGAACAATCCCCATTCCCCCACTCCTTGATGAGGAAATTAAAAATGAAGATGATGAAGGTAAGATCGGGTTGAGTTTAGTAACTAATTACCATGCTTTTATGTGTGAAGTTGATTATATTGGTACCAAGTTAATACTAAGTCCAGAAGATAATCTTGGCAACCTTGGCTATGAGGTGGGCCAAGATTCTCTTAAATCTTGCTTCATGTGTGTAGAAATGGAAAATTCTTATGATGAAGCATTAATCTTTGCAAAAAGGGAGCAACTCAATTCTATTTATAAATTGAGCTTAAATGGAGTTGTTCAACCTTTGTGGGACATATCAACCACATTGATGAAAAGTCTAACTCTAGACATTAACTGAACTGCTTGTTGGGAGGCAACCCGACATTTCTTTCAGTTTCATGTCATATTACATTGTTTTTGTGCTTGTTAAGTTGTTTAGTACATTGTTATGGTGTTTAAATTATGTTTGTAATTTTGTGTTCGAAGATTCAAGAAATGAGTGATGTAATTTATTTTTGAACTTTGGGGATAGATTCATAATTTGACTCATATTCTTGGATGGAAGCTAATTGACTTTATTCTAAGGGCTTAAATATTGTTTGTGATGAGTTAGTTTGACCTGTTGTGAAGTATGAGAACACTAAGGCATATTTGCAACTTTAAAGTTTCATGGCAAAGAAATTGACGAGCCATCTTTGAGATCTCTTGTGTTTCAAAGGTACATTGGGTTTAGAGCATTTTGTTTCATCATTTGGAATGTGTTTGAAGTGAATTTGTAGTTGAAGTCATGCGAATAACCAATTCGATGCATTGAGTTCCTAAGCTACTATTCCATTGATGACTATTCATAAGTATCTTTCAATTTAGTAATGTAGTTTTTCATTTGATAATCTATGGATATTTCATGCATAAGTTGGATTTGAGCAAATTTGTTTTATATCATTTAAGTTGGATTTGAGTAAATTTGTTTTATCATTTAAAACTTGTTTGAAATGTTGTTTTGGTCAAAAAGTTGACGAAAATCAATTTGAGTACTTGATACAATTCAAAGTTTCAAGTTTCAGGTTGATGAATATCTAGCTTTCAATCTACCCACATTTTGTGGTTTTAGTTGATGTATGTTTATAAAGTTGTTTGGATTGAAATTGAAGACTAAATGCTCAAAAGCCCGAGATCAGATCAGAGAATCAAAAAACTTGCAGCAAAGAAAACTGCTGCAGCATTGCTGGTTACAGAAGGTGATCCATGTATCACGTAATCCGTGAACCAAACTATTGATTCGTGGACAATTGAGTTTTAGGGTTGGCTTTTTGCTGATGTGCATGATTGCTTGGCAATTTGAGCTACATTAAATAAACACTTGAACACATTTCAATAAGTTGCATTTTATACCTAATTGTTAATTGGTTGAGTGTAAGTTGAGCATGTTTCTCATGCTTGATAGAAGAGTTCAAGCATCACCAATAGAGCAAGCATGCAAAGGAACACAACTTCAACCAATTCACAAGGAGAGTTTTCTTGTTCCATTACCATACTTTTTTTTCCTTATATTGGAGTATAATGCATGGGATAAGTTCGGGGGGGGGGGGGGGGAGGGGAAGTAGGATGATGATATATGCTTGTGAGTTATTTTCAACCATTATTTGTGTTCAAATTTGCTTACTTGATTGAAATTACTTTATACACATGGATGAATGTTTTTCTTTAAGTCATTTGGAAATGATTGTTATGTGATTTGGAATTTGATCTTATAGAAAGTATATCTTGTAAAGTAGTCGAAATTATGTCTAAATTTTACATGTTTGATTAAATTTCTCTTCTTTACTCGATTGCAATATAGGTGGTAGATTTGGAGAAAAAGTGTAACTTATTCTCTATGAAGATTACTTTTTATATAAAAGGACTTTATACTATGAAAAATGAATGTTGAATGACATAATTGATTTACTCTAATGAATTATATTCTAAGTAACCTGGAATCTTGATTAACAAATGTTGACATTCGCATCGAAAGACATTTGTAGAGTATACATAGTAAACTTGAGTGAAAGTTAATTGTTGAGTAATCAGAGATCTTCATCAATCAATATCGATTTTTGCATCAAAAGACAATTCATTTCTCAATTTAAGATTGAAATATGATTACAATTAGTTAAAGTGTTCGGTGACCGGGTGTTTTCATCCACGAATATCAACCTTCATGTCAAAAGACAACTACAAGTTTTCAATTCTATATAAACTAGTCCCTATTATATGAAATTAATCATAGGCATAAGGAGTACTTCATATTCATGTTGATTATTTGAGTACTTTATGTTCATGTTGATCATTTGACTTGTGAAATCTTGCAGGGAAAAGAAATTTATTTGAACTAGTATAATTGTGATATAGTTACTTTCTTTGCTTAGTATTATGATTATTGAAGTCAAAACAATTGATTGCATAATAGTTATTTACTTGGACTTTAGGAATTGCATTTTCCAAAGCACGTTTGTCATTTTAATGTTTGAATCATTGTTTGGTCTCAAATTTTTTAATTGCTTGAGGACAAGTAATGATTTAAGTATGGAAGAGTTTAACCAGCCATAAATTTAAGTATTTTAGTATATGATCTAATACGTATTTTTAGTATATTTTTAGTATGATATTAGTATTTTTAATATAAAATAGGCTCATTCTGACAACAAATCATCAAACTAGGGTTTATTTTGGAAATTAGGGTTTTTTTACCTCGATATTAGGTTTTTTTAGAAGGATTTATATTTTGAGCAATCCAATACCCAAATTTATGTTCTTTTGGTGCAAAAATGATATATAGACATAATTTGGACCAATTGGAACATGATTACTCTCATTTGAAGTTATCCAAAATTGTATCAAACTTGTCATAAAACTTGAAGATTGATTGATAAATGATTTGAAGAATTTTTCATTTACTTTTTCATCGAGAAAATTTAGGGTCGACATCACAACATTGTCTCAAAGGTAGAGTAGCAATAACCATGAATGAAAGGGGCATTCTTGTAAGTTTAAGGAGGATCCATGGGTTGGGATCTGTGGCCCTTCACCCATGAATCCATGGCCATAAGTGAAAACCACTAGCCCCACTTGCACCTGCTTTATAGCTTATTTTGAAGACTTTTTAAGGTGCTATCTACTAGTAGTTTGCCTTAGATGATCTTGCCAACTTCAACAAGACTTTTTGTGAAATCAAGAATGTATTTTCATGATGATGTTTCTAAGTTGACGAAGGCTTATTTCTTCTATATATACAAACCCTAGTATTACATGAAAGGGAATTTATTTACTAGTATCATCATTTGTAATCAAACAACGAGTCCAATTGTCACCACAATGTTCGATGAAAATATGGAGAAGATTTGAGCCAAGCTTATCACTTTTATAAACATTTCTTATCCTTTCCCTTGCAATCTCTTTCTTTCATGTGGTCTGTGTTGAATATTTGTTCTTAAATCTATCTTAATTCATGTCCAACTAAGTTGTTATACTCTAGGGTAAATATGAAACTATTCATATGAGATGCTTAAGTTTATGACCTAACATGAATCTTGTTTGTTCATTTACTTGGTTTTAAACATTTGTATTTGATTGGCCACTTTTTGCAAGTTATTTTAGTTATTAATTGACAAGGGAACTTGCATTTAATAATGGAAATAAGTAAATGAAACTTATGCAATATCACATAGAATTAGTGATTTTCATATGTGGATTAAGGTGATAAATCTCAATTCAAGCGCTAAATGGACTAATTTATCCAAGATTTTATCATAGAAATGGGAAAACTCATGAGCTAGTGACATTGAATTCGTATAGGAAAATAGTTTTGAATAAAAATGGAATTGAATCATAAACAAGGGTGGAGATGTATAATGGCCATAAGCTTAACTTTCATATTTTGTGACCTTTAGTGAATTTCTAACCCCCAGAACAACTTTATTTAACAAGTTTTCTTGTTTACTTGAAGTTGAACTACTATATGCCAACATAAGTTCTTTTGAATTTCTATGGGAAAATTCATTTCATTGGGGAGTTTTAACTAAAATTGGAGCTACTGATGGGCTAAAGTTGGGCAATGGTTTCGATGACTAAAATTGGGGTCTTGGCTGGGCAGTGGTAATCCGACTGTGGCTGCTTTGGTGGTGGCTTGGGAATGAGGTCCGGGCAATGAAGTGGCGATGGATCTATGAGTGTGGGATTGGTGGTGTTTGGGAATTTGATTAAACAGGGGAGGAAGACTAGTTTTGATGGCTGTGTATGGGTGATTGGGGTGAACATTAGTTTGGAATTGGTGTCTGCGGAACTAATTGAAGGGGGATTTTTGTTGATAATTGTTGTTGTGTCTTGCTCATGTTTTCTAGTTGTTAATGATGGCTTGAGGGACTGATTTATTGGGCGGATGTTGGTTGAGAAAAGGTGGAGTTCTTGATGATGGAAGTTGAAATTACTAGATATTGGTGTGTGGTGATAGAATTGTGGTGAGATGGTAGTGAGACACGGCTGTGGGAGGAAGCAGGAGGGTTAAGGTGCTTTGATTCATTTCTTCTGGCTGGGCTGATTGAGGGCTATTTTGATGGCTGTTGGGTTGTCTCTGCAGGTTGTGGTGGTGGAGCTGCGGTGGCATCGTCCTGTTTTTTGCTTCTTTTGCAGGTCATGGGCAGTGGTTGGACAGACTGTGATGGTTGTTGATTGGTGCGAATTGGCAGGGCTTTAGAGCTGTAATTTTGTGATTGTGTTTCGGTGGAGGCAAGGCTGCCTGAGATTGGTTTTTCTGTGTTGTGAGGGGGCTGATGGAGGAGAGTCTTTGAGCTACTTGTGCTTGCTGTTTGAGACTGCCTTGGTGATGTTGTTAGGGTAATTCGTGTTCGTTCGTGGGCTGCAAGTGGTGATGGTTGATTGCTGGTGGGTTGGTTGGTGTTTGATTGTGTGCTTTTCTTGCAGGCTAGTGGTGGCGGTGGAGTCTTGAGCTAGTTGTAAGGCAGAGGAGAGATGGAGAGTTGGCTGTGATTGAAGCTCTGTTTGGTAGGGGTTGTTTAATGGAGTGGATTGGCAGTTTGTAGACTGGAAATTGATACTTTGTGGTGGGTTTGACTTGAGCTTTGGGTGATTGAAATAAGGTGTTATTGGAATTGGCTATCGATGATTGTGAGCAAGGAGGATGATTCGGTTTTCTAGTTTTGGCTTGATTTGATTTTTTTTTTGGCAGATAATGAGCGAGGAAGAGGTTGGTTTTGTGATTGAGATTGTTGGTTTGATGAACTCGCTGAAGCAGATGGGGTTCATGATTATGGCAGGGGATGGAGATGGAGGTAGTGAGACAGAAGATGTTAAACGATGGTAGAGAAGGGAGAGGAAAGCCAGATGAAGAAAACCCAAACCCAGAAAATGAAACCCAGAAAAATCTTAGCCCAAAAAATTCAATCCTCAAGCAAAAATTGTAAATTTGCGGACAGCTTTTAATATAAATTGAATCAATTAACCAAAACCACCAATTAATCAAACTAAAAACATATAAAGAAAACCAACAAAAAAGCAAAAGCTATGAGATTACCTGTTTAATAGAGAAGCCAGATGAACAGCAGAAATTTGAGGTTAAAGACGATGAACAGTAAAAATGAAATTGAGAACGGCTATGTGTGTGTTTGTTAGTGTATGAGTGTGTGTTTTGATCCCTAATTGATAAGAAGATGGGTGTTTTTAGGGTTTTTCATTTCTTCCTCCCCTTTTTTTGATTTAAAGGGGGTATTTATTGGCCTAGTTGTCTTGGTCACCAAGAATACTACAAAATAACAAAAATGCCACCAGTAATAAAAATTTTAATTTTATTTAAAAAGAATATTTTTAACCTAAAAAATTAAAAATTAACACAAAGAAATAATAGTAAATTTCAACATTTGCCAAAGCATTGAAAGTAGATTTCAAATTAAAGGTTAGAGTTTAAAACTGATCAAAAACGCGCTCGGAGTGTGAAATGACGATTTTGCCCTTGGACAACAAAATACACAGAAAATAGCTATTGGCCTTGAAAAATTGTCAAAAATTAAAAATAAGCTTAAAACCATGAGAAATGCATTTATGACTCAAAAAATTGATGAAAAATGAATTTAAACTATAAAATGACGATTTTGCCCCTGAACAGTGAAAATTCATAGAAAAATAGCTATTGACCTCAAAAAATTACCAAAAATTAAAAATAAGGTTAAAAACCTAAGAAATGAATTTATAACTCAAAAATTAATGAAAAATAAGTTTAAACTGTAAAATAACGATTTTGCCCTTGAATGCAGTATTTACAGAAGAAATAGCAATCGTTTCTGAAAAAATCAAGAAAATTTAGAAATATACTTAAAGAATTAAAAAAATAAATTTAGAAGCTAAAATGGTGTTCGCAAGGATAAATTGCCATTTTACCCTTGTGTTGGTAAAAATAGAAAAAGAATACCAATTTAATCCGAAAAAATCATAAACAATTAACAAATTCGTATGAAAGTAAAAATATGAACTTAAAACTCCCAAAGTTAATGGAAAATATTTATGGAGAAAAATTACTATTTTACCCCTGAGATTATTAAAAAATTAGAATTTAACCCCAAAAAATATAAAATGCCCCCAATGTTTAAAAAATAAATAGTGTGTCAAAATTTGGTGTCTACAGTTTGTCCCTCTTTGTCGAGAATCTCGTAGAGATTTCAAACAATGACGTAGACAACACCAAATTTTGACTCACTTAAATGTAAAAACAGAGACCAATGTAAACAAAAACATCTAAACATGCATTGTGGTGATATGCAAAACCAATGAACAATTGAATATACAAAAACATGCGACCGAACTTTCTAGGAGTTGCCTACATATTTCGATAAAGGGAATCAGGTTAAACGTTGTTCGGATGCAAGTGAACGGTGGATGCGAAATACAACTGCAAATAGTGAGTCAAGAATTTAAAATTTTCAAAACTTGTGATCAAAATAGAGAAGAAACTGTGACACTTGAACTACTAAATAAGGATAACATAAAGCGGTAAAGATTGCAAGATAAAACAAAGTGCTTCAACTAATAGACAAAAAATGAATTCAGACTGTTAGACAAGATAAATACTGATAAGCTAAATGCAATGTCTGGGTTGGTAGACTTAAAAATATAAATAAATAGATGCCGACCAAACTGTTGGATGGATACATGATCTTGTGCTGCCCGGATTGGTGAATGCAATGTAAGGTTTGAGCTGCCAAACTTGGAAATATAAATAAACAGATGCCGACCAGGCTGCTAGATGGATGCATGACCTTGGATTGCCAAGGTTGACGATTGCAAAGTTTGGGCTGCCAAACTTGAAAAAGTAAATGAATGATTCTGAGTTGTCAGGAATCATAGAATGCAATGCAAGGTCTAAGTTGCCAGACTTAAAAAATGTAAATAAACATATGCTGACCAGGTTGCTGGATGGATGAATAACCTTGAGGCTACCAAGATTGATGATGCAAAGTTGGGCTGCCAACTTGAAAATGTAAATAAACAAATGCACAATCTTGGACTGTCTGAAATCATGAAACGTAAAATCTTAGTTGTCAGATTTGAAAAAGTAAATGACAAATGCATGATCCTAGGCTGTCAGAAATCATGGAATGCAAAGTTTGGACTGTTAGACTTGAAAATGTAAATAACGAGTGCATGATCCTGAGCTATCACATCATAGAATGCAAAGTTTGAGTTGTCAGACTTGAAAATGTAAATGACGAATGCATGATCTTAGGTTGTTAGGAATCATGGGATGCAAAGTCTGGGCTGTCAGACTTGAAAAAGTAAATAACAAATGCATGATCCTGGGCTGTCAGGAATCATGGGATGCAAAGTTTGGACTGTTAGACTTGAAAAAGTAAATGACAAATACATGATTCTGACCTGTCAGGAATCATGGAATGCAAAGTTTAGGCTGCCAGACTTGAAAATGTAAATGATGAATGCATGATCCTAGACTGTCAAGAATCATGGGATGTAAAGTCTGGGCTGTCAGACTTGAAAAAGTAAATGACAAATGCATGATCTTGGGCTATCAGGAATCATAAGATGCAAAGTCTGGTCTATCAGACTTGAAAAAGTAGTCAGACTTGAAAAAGTAAATGACAAATGCATGATCTTGGGCTGTCAGGAATCATGGGATGCAAAGTTTGGGCTGTCAGACTTGAAAAAGTAAATGACAAATGCACGATCTTGGGCTGTCAGGAATCATGGGACGCAAAGTTTGGACTGTCAGACTTGGAAAAGTAAATGACAAATGCATGGTCTTGGGCTGTCAGGAATCATGAGATGCAAAGTCTGGACTGTCAGACTTGGAAAAGTAAATGACAAATGCATGATCTTGGACTGTCAGGAATCATAGGATACAAAGTCTGGACTGTCAGACTTGGAAATGTAAATGACAAATGCATAATCATGGGCTGTCAGGAAATGTAAATAAATAGATGCCAACCAAAATGTTGGACAAAATAAATTCATATGAAAATGCAGAAAGCAGTGCTCAAACTGCTAGACAAAATAAATTTGTAAATTGAATGCAGAAAGCGGTGCCCAATCTGCTGGACAAAATAAATTTATAAAGTAAATGCAAAAAACAGTACACAGGTTGTTGGACAAAATAAATTATAAACTAAATACATAAAGCGGTGCCCAAACTACTGGACAAAATAAATTCATATGAAAATGTAAGACACAGAGAAATTTAAACAAATGCTGAACATAGTATTTAACTTAACTCAAAAACTGTTTTTCTCCTTTTTCTCTCTTCTATCTTTTTTTCTTTTTTTTTCTTTTTCTTTTTTCTCTTTTTTCTTTTTTTTTTTTTTAAGAATATAGGATTAAGTCTATCGAAAACTGAAGATGTAAGCTGGTGAAACAAAAACACAATATGCAATACACTAGACACTTTAAAACAAAATGCAGTATGCTGGATATATGCAAGACAATTACTAAATGAATACAAATTTGAAAAAGTAAAACATGCCAATGGGGTACAGACTGAGAAATGAATGCATGATATATAAAAATAAAAATGCAGAGTTTAAATGGCCAGATTAAAACAAACAGAAATTAAAATCCAATGGATGAGTTGAGGGCTCAACGGACGAGATAGGGCTTAAACAGAAATATAAACCCAACGGACGAGATGGGGCCTAACGGACGAGTTGGGACCCAACGGACGAGTTGAGACTTAAACAGAAATGTAAACCCAACGGACAAGATGGGGCTCAATGGACGAGTTGGGACTTAAATAGAAATGTAAACCCAACAGACGAGTTAGGGCCCAACGGATGAGTTAGGACTTAAACAAAAAAGTAAGCTCAACGGACGAGCTAAGACTTAAACAGAAAAGTAAACCTAACAGACGAGTTGGGGCCTAACGGACGAGTTGGGACTTAAATAGAAAAGTAAACATGCGTAATGCTGGACAAAATCAAAATAACATGTAACATGCTAAACAAATAATAAACAAGTGTAGGTTTGAAAAAGTAACACAAGATGATGTAGCACAGGTTGCTAGATAAAATGCATGAATGCATGATCCTAAATTGATGAACAAGATGCACCATACTAAAATGAACAAAATGAGATCCAAATTGCTGGAAAAATGTGTAAAGAAATTTGAGACATAGGAAAACTTAAAACAATTATCGAACATTGTATCTAAATCATCCCAAAGATCAAAATTTTTAAAAAATTTTGCCCCAGTGTATGGCATCAAACTAACCCGAAACCACTCTTTTTGAGATTTGGCATCAAAATCCAATTAAATTCAACCCTTGCAAAAAATTTACCCCAGTATAAATCAATCTCAAAATCAATCTTAAAATCAAATTTTTCTCAAAAAATTTGCTGCAGTGTCAATTTTGAAATCAATTTTTAAATTGAGTTGTGGCCTTGATTAAACCATCACTAATTTAAAAAAATTGTCCCAGTTTTTATTCTTGACGAAGGCCTCAATTAATGACAATGTGATCACACCTGCAAAAAGAGAACAACAACGAAAATTGCAAAAGTGATGCCACCACTTCGACGGTCATTCGACTCCACTAGCGCATATAAACATGAGTATTGCCGTTCTAAGTCTCTGACCAATCTCTTGCCTTACCTTCTGCAAATTTTTCCAATTCAGCGAATTCTGATTCACGACTCAGACCAAATCCCCCAAAATAGTCTTGCAATTCGTGCATGATTCTGGCTTCTGATAAATTTAGAATTGCCTTCATTTTTATTTCAAATTCAAACAAAACAAATGTCAAAATTTTCAAAATATGAATTGGTTAGAAAAAATGCTTCACATACAAATAATGTAAAAGAAATTACATACAGTAAACAATACGCAAAGACTAAATGAAATACAATTAAATGAAATATTTTTCAAAAAATCGATTTTGAAATAATGGCTTAGAAGATGCCTTTTGATATTTAGATGTCATTCCCACTTGAATTCTTTCATTGCCATAAAATGATCAAAATAGAAGAGGAATCTCAAGCAAATGTAGTTATCAACTTTCCTAGAAGTCCTATGTCGTTATGCTGGCTTTCTCGTTCGTGAGCCTTCAACTGTGGATTTTCCTAACCATAGTGTCTTTCTGGATTACCGACTTCAAAGGAAGAAATGAAGTGAATGGCAGCGTCCAAACTTGAAATAGTGGTTCCTTTTTCATTAAAGCAGACCAACACTCGAAAAACGTTTGGCATCAGTAAGGTAATCTTCCCTTATTGATTTGAGGATAAATATATTTACATCATCTGCCAATGCATTATTTTGACACTTGTCAATTCTCCCACAATTGAATCATTGTTTGTTCCCAACCATTCAAAAAATGTGAGCTCAACTAGTGATTCAAGCATTGAAATCACACATGTGCGTTCTAAAATGTATTTTCTCAAGACCGATTAAATAACCATTATACGATTTATTGTCTTGTCTTTGATACTCATAATATCAAGTAAAAGAGAAAGAATTATATCACAATTAAGAAATTTCAATTTAATTTCTTCGCCTTACTAAATTTCGCATGTAAACGAATCATATGATTAATCAGAGAACATCACATGTCTATGATCAATTTTATTTTTCACTTGAGAAAATTTCATTCTAGTGAACTAGTCTCTCAAAATACGAGAGTGTCTTTTGACGCGAAAACCGACATCGGTTATGAAAGTTCCCAGTTACTCAACATATCAATCTTAAGCCAATAGCAGAATTGTATTCGAGAAGCAAAACTGTCTTTTTACGCAAGAATCAACATTGGTTGGATGAAAATCTCTAGTTACTCAACAATTTACTTGCTCAAATTTGCAATGCATTACTCATAATTCAAGTACCATTTGACGCGAAAGTCGACATTTTTGAATGAAGACTCCCGGTTACTAAGCACGAGAACCATTGGAGTAGAAAAACTGCATTATTTCTTTTCTTTTCTTCTTTCTTTTTCTTTTTCTTTTTCTTCTCTCTTTTTTTTCATCATTTTTTTTAAAATTCCCCATAATGACTTTTACATCATAGATTACATGATTGCACCAATTGACCATAATCAACCTTTAACTCATGAAATTAATTAAAGAAGAGAAATTTTCATCAAACATGCAAAATTTAGACATAATTCTAACCACTTTACAGGATATACTTTCTATAAGAACAAAACTCCAAACCACATAATAATTATTTCTTAGTACTTGAAGAAAGCATTTGCCAAATCACATAAAATAATTTCAACCAGTAAGGGAATTAGACAAACATCAAGATTGCAAGTTATAATTCACAAGTGTGTGACATCCCATATCTTAACTTTACAATAACTTATACAACACATTCCAAAGGTGAATGAGAAATTATGGAAATAATAAAACTCCCCTTGTGCAATGGTTGAAGTCGTATCCTCTGCATGTTTATTCCTTTTATTGTGATTGAATTCTTTAAACATTCATCCAAACTTGCTTGGTGAATTTTGCTAAAGATTTTCAAGGTCTCTAGAGTAAAAACACATCTTGCCCTATCTCCTTAACCCATTTCTTAGTGCCAATATTTGTAACTGCTTTCTCCTTCAAGTTAATCTTGGATTCTTTTTTTCTACCATTCAGATTCCTTAATACAAAGTCCAAATTCCTTTTCGGTGTGATTCAGCCCCTCATTAACAGCTCGTATTATTTTGAAATCTGAAGAGATATTGAAGTGGCAATCATTTGCTTCACGTGAGGTGACATCCAAAAAATCATAGGCATTTATTTTGCCCATTTGAAAGAAAAAATAAAAAATATAGAAACAACTGAATAAATAGAAAAATGAGAAAAACTTTTATTTCATTGAACTCAAACTTGTGCTTTCTTAGAAAGGGAATATTTACAAATGCACAAACTGGCACCAGCCTTTGGGAAAGCAGTAAATACAATTCAAGTTTAAAACAAAACATTTTACTTAAAGGTAAATAAGGACTCACAACCCATAAAATAAAAGCAAAACAGGATATGAGCCAGACACTAAAACCATTGAAGAAAGAAATCTATTTTAGGGCTCTATCTGGAAATAAATTTAGAAATAAAGGCAATCCCAAATTTACCGTCACTCCCCCAGCTCAAATAATTGACCAGGCCATTTAGTTATTCAGTGCTTCTTCATTAATGACCTTGAAATCAGCAGTATCCAATTTTAAATCCCAATGTCAATTCCTCATCTAGCTCTATCATTCCTACAGTGGGTTCATGTTGAGGCAAAGGATTGTTATCCACATTTGGAGTCTGTTCCCCTCCATCTCCTCAATACGATTTCTCCATCATCAATCATGTCTTGGATCATATGTTTCAGAGCCCAACAATTAGCTGTGGAATGCCCTCGGCTTCCAGAATGATAAGCACAAATGGCTTGGGGGTTGTAGTGATGGGAAAATGCATTAGAGTAATTCACCTCAGGTACTGTGCTGGTCTTACCTGCTGCTTTCAGTTGTTCATAAATTTGATCCAAAGGGCGACCAAGAGGAGTGAAGGTCCTGGATCCTCTCTGTGGGTGGTTTGCTAGACCCATAGCATTTTCAAGTTGGTTGAGTGAAACATAAGTATTGAGACGAATAGGTCTTGGGCGAGGTTGAAATGGAGGACGCAGGTTATTTTGTGGAGCAAGCTAAAAATTCTGAAATGTGGGTCGAGCATTTGGAAGAAATGGCTGTGTATTCATTGGTTGGGCTTGAATGTGAAAAATTGGTTGAGGGCACGGTAAAAAGTAGAAAAAGCAAGTGTTGGTGGAGAGTATTGCAGATAATCGGCATGATAGTTCATGTTAGGTTGGAATTTGAATTTGGGTCTCGGGCCTTGATTTAGCACAAAAAAATGATTCACCCTCATTCGGTTCGGCTTTCTTTCCAGTCGCTTTCTTCATATTATTATTATTTTGCAAATTTTCTACTTGTAATTTCATGACAGTCATGTCTACCATTTTTCCTTTCTTCATCATCTCCAATGGCTTCTGCCTGTTCGATGACTTGAGCAAAGATTTTTTCAATGAAAACCCACGATGGCCTGATAATACAGTGGGTCCTGAGTATCAATGAAGAGTTTGACCATTTCGTTTCATCAATTGGTGGATTTACTTTGGCTGCCACACTTCGCCATCTTCGACTATAAGCTACATAGCTTTCTGAGAGTTTCTTCTTTAATTCTACCAAAGACAAATATGTTAGGTATCAAATCACAGTTAAATTCATACTGTTTGATGAAAGTCCGTGAAAGGTCATTCCAACCTAGAATTTTTGAGAAATCTAATTTCAAATACCACTCTAATGCGTCTTTTTTCCAAACTTTCTCCAAAAAGTCTCATTGGCAACTTGTCATCTCCAGTTGGCCTTCCAAGTTTGTTGCAGAACATTTTGAGGTGCACCACAGGGTCCCCACTGCCATTATACTTAGAAAATTCTAGGCACTTTGAATTTCAGTGGCAACTGAGTATTTGAGAACATGCAAAAATCCTCGTAATCCAATCCTACCGTATCTGTCAAACCCCTGACTCTCTTTGATGAAATTATCAAATCTATCCAGTCTCTTCAATAGTGTCTTATCAGTCATAAATGGATTCTCTTGCCTAGCAAAAGGTTCCATCTCTGCTCCTTCCTGATACCCAGTATCGAGCACAAACTGACTTGAATTAAGAGCCGGTGGTGGATGAGTGTTTTGGGTGAATTGAGTTACTTACTGGGGGTAGTAAGGTTGGTTCGAAGCATTCAGGGTGTTTCTAGGGCTGGATGGAATGTGAATAGGTACTTGAGAATTTTGAGTAGATGGAGGTGGAAACTGAGTGTCCTGAGTATTCAAAGATGAGACTTGTATTTGGACAGTTGGGTCATTATTGTTTGTACTCGAGGTGCCTTCACTTGCATTGGGTTGGGTTTGTTGGGTTTCCCGAGTGGGGGATACGTTCGAGATGGAGCCATTATTGTTTATATTGCTTATAAAGTGAGCAATGATTCGATGATGGGAGGATATCTCGTGAGTCATGTCATTCATCTTGGTTAACATTTCATTCATCTACGCCCTTAGTGTAATCAGTTCAGATCCCTGATTCCCTGTTGGCACTTCGGAAGAATTCGGATGGTTACTCATGTTTATATGTAGTAACTTGGCATGAAACCGCGTGTAAATGGGGCTTCGGTAAAAAGAAGCTATGATTTAAAGTACCTGAAAGATGGGAATCGAAAAACACGATTCAGGTATTTATCTTGCGTAAACTGTCAAATTTTTATTCTGAGAAAGAAAAAGAAAAAGATTGGAGTTAGTAAATGCATAAACAATTTGGATGCATGTCCTAGGGGGTGCCCTTATTATGCCAAGGTTAGGCCTAACATGAAATGCAATCATTTAGGGTGAGACCCCCCCTTTCTAATGAAAAACGCGTCGAATTCATCGAGAAGAAAAGCTTCTGTTTTGCTCGTAATACCTTACTTAGGGTCTCACCCACTAGTATGGTATTGAAAATATAAACGTACATATCCTTTTAGGGTTATGTACCCAAGACAAAAGGACGGCTTTTCTATTATGGGATTTCCAAAATGGCATTCTCTCTAAGGTTCGTACACGATGTCAGTTTATTAAAGCAAGTTAAAATATACAAAATGCAAAATGTCCTAAAGACTTTATTATAATAATGGTGTGTAATTTCTCTGAGAAAAATGGCAAATGAACTGTACCAAAAATTATTGATTTCAAATTTGTTTGATTGAAAAAACTAGCCTTCAGAGGTTACGAGACACAATATTGAAAGAAATCAAAGATCATGACTTTATATAGGAACATACAAGTCAAAATGTCAATTTATTAAAGTAGAATGAAATATGTGTTAGACTCACTTTTTGTGTAATGTGGGACGGGAGGGTAGGGGACATGACAAAAATGGAGTATTGGCTCTTTTAAAAAAAGGATAAATGCAAACTGTGCAAAAACTTGACCACTTGGGTGCATTTATTGACTCTGACAAAATTTGATTCGGATAAAACTAACAAGTACAACAAGGACAAATTAAATTTTGAAAAAGGTCTAAAGTTACAAATCTTATTCGAAAAGGTACAAGTTAAAAAATCAGATTTTTGGGATTTTAAAAAATTTACAATGATTGGACCCTTGGAGTACGTTATTTACAATAAAAATGCAATTTATAAAATTTTATCAAAATCTCGTTTCCATCTTTCTCGAAGAAATTAATTGTGAAAATAAAATTTAAACGTGCCGAAAGAGGGTTGGCTTCCTATGAGAGCACCATGTCAGGGCCTTTTATTCTATGGCTGTGAATGCAATCAAAAAATGAAAGAGAGTGTTAGTTTACTCAACAAATAACACATAACACATTGGCAAAAACAAATAATACGCATAGATAACAATAAATGGCATAACAAGGAAAATAAAGGAGGTTGGTTCCTTCCTCTCGTGCCTGGTGTGCCTGATAGGGTAAAACTGACTCTACTCTAGGTTATTCTATATGGATGCATGAGGTTGGGCTCACTAATGCATTTAGACTCGATTAGGTTGTCGGTTCCCAAGCCTTCAGACTTGAGGGTAAGGGTCATCAATCCCAAAACCCTTGGTCGGTGGCTCAAGTAATCCCTTGGACACTGCTACGCGCACATCGTGTCCCAGCCACATGTCCAAGTGGATTTTAAAAGTCCTCGAATCTCTAGACTTATGAACTTAAGCCGAGAGTTCAGGTGATCTCCCAAACATAATTACATACACATCGTGCCCCGCTCACATGCCTAAGTAAATCAATCCTATTCCTAATCGGGATGGGTGGGTGATAACCACCAAAAAGAGAAAAAGGATAAAATCGAATGCACGTATGGAGTGCTCCTTATGAGAGGAGAAAATGCAATATTAACACGCGTGGGCTCTAAGGGTGACTGAGCTCCTCTCCAAATGCAAACGCGGTCTTATCAAGTAAAATAAAACATACATCACATAAGCAACGGAGAGACGAAGAGTGTGTGAGATGCAAAAGAAAAACCTAAAAACTTAAAAAATAAAAAATGCAATCCTAACATCCAAACGCGGTTAAATAAGAAAAAGGTGGTTTAGCCTGGTGTTCGGACACACTAGTGATCCCTAGTAGAGTCGCCAAAATCCTGTCGCGTTCGAAATTGATGATACTGGTGGGGTCGTTGATTGTCACGTTCTGAAAAGAACGTTCGGTCCGGTGACCCTTTTTGAAAAGAAAAGTTTTTTGGAAAAACCGTGCGTGTATGATGAAAATTGAATTTTTTAGTGAAAAAGTGTATTTTAAGAAAATGGTATTTAAAAATAAAATAAGGCCGAGACTAAATATGCGACAGTTTTGGCCAACTAATTTTTGAAAAAGGGTTTTATTTTGAAAAAATTGTATCGCCACTTGGTACTGAGTTAGGGTGTACCAAGTCACCCGAAAAAAATCATTTAACAAAAAAAAATTAAAATTTTAAAAAAATCATTTAAAACCCTTTTTCGACTCGAGTCTACGAAAAACGAGAGAAGAAGGTCCAGGAGTCACATTTGAAGAAAGGGAAGGCAAAGGCTCGCCCCTAAGGTACCCTTTCTACCTAACCGAAGCTAGTTGCAAGGTTTAATCAAAATATTCTAAATTAACCCTAGATTCTATCGCGTGTGGATGTATCTAAATGAATGCAAATCCTAAATCTAAATGGGAATATCGAGAGGGTTGAAGTATCCCCTGGAGGCTTGGTCGCGATTATCGCATTAATTGCAAAACTTGAGTCGAGACCTCGAGGGAGTCACGAGTGTCTATGCAAGAATGAAATACAAAAAGAATAGAAAAATAGCAATATAGATAATAAGTGGCTGAAGAAAGTGGGTTTATGCAACATAACGGGTACGGGAAACTAATAACTCGTGACTGATATTTTTCTACTCACGCATAGGAGAACAGCCTAGTCAATCCACCGCTTCTCACGTAAGTAGACGACTATTTCTAGTCGGATCACACAAATGTCCTAAAATTCTAAGTGAAAATGCAATCTAAATGTCATGCATTGAATTTTTGACAAAAATAGATAATAGATAATAAAATATATACAAAAATTGCACAAGAATGGAAAAAACTAGAAAAGAGAAAAGTGTGTGAAATGATGTAAAATACACACGAGTGCACCTAACACTAAAATGACCTAAGGGCCTAGCGTTGGACTAGCCCTTTCTAGGGATTCACACCAGCATTGGACTAGTGGGGAAACGATAAAGCCACAACTAGCGTTGGACTAGTGTGGTGATGGAATAACATAAAACATGAATTAAATAGTAAAACATGAATTAAAAGCAAATTGAACATATAAAGACACATAAGGTCAAGTAGGAGCACATAACACGTAAGCATGCTATCTAGATGCAAAATCCTAAAGAAAGCGGTAAAACATATAAGCACATAAGCACATAAAAACAAATGAGCTGTAACTATTACACCAGGGGGTTTAATTACAATTTTAGGGGAAAAAAGTAAGAATGACCTTTCTATTACATTTGATATCTAAAAATACAAAATTTTTACTAAGAATGTGAGAAAAATAATGTGACTATTACAATGGCTAGCTAAATACAAAATATTATATTTTGCCAAAATAATAAAATTCAAAATTAAATAACATAAAGTAAATAAATACGCCAAAAGCATGTAAAATAAGAAACATGTGAGGAAATGCATAATAAATCACATAGGGACACATTGGAGCACATAAGGAGAAATTTGCGAGGAATAGGGATGCCTCTCGAAGACCCGGTACAAACACTTAAGAACACAATGAACACACGCGTTAAAAGCACCACAATATCAATGAATAAAGTATAGAAAAATAAAAATACTAACATATTGGAGATAAATGTGTATCCTAGCAAAATAGGGGAGCTAACACAAAAATTGCAAAAACTAAAGGGTCAAATTGCAAATTTAAACCAATTCAAGCACAATTGAAAATTTGCATAAGTTTAGAGGCAAAAATGTAAAATAAAGCAAATTGGGAGTGCAATACAGTAAACTTATGCAAGCACAAGACATAATTGCAATTGATTGGGACTCAATAGAAAGAAACTAAACTTGAGAGGATCAATTTATAAAATTGATGGATCTAATTGCTAAAAGTAAAAATCTATTCTTAAGGCACATTAATAGTACTCAGGAAGAAAACACAACGGGAACATAAACATTAAAATAACTAAAATCAGACCATAAACATTAAAATAACTAAAATCAGACCAGATTAGACAATCACTTATTAATTAAAACTTATTCCTAACCATGCATAATAAACAATTAACTAAATGAATAAGACGGAAATTAAACTAAGCGAAAATATTAAAATCATTTTCATATTCCAGAAAAGGAATCCCCATAAATCCATTCTTCAAAAAAAAAAAAAAAAAAAAAGAGAAAAACAAAGTTGTTTTTTTTTTCTTTCTTTATTTCTTTGGTTCTCTCCTCTTTCTCTCGTTATTTCTCTCTGTTTCTCTTTCTCTCTTTCAACTTCCTCTACCTCTTTCTGTCTCTCTCTTTTACGCCCCTCTTTTACTTTCTCTGTTTCTTTTCCAATTTCTTGTTCCAACTCTCCTCTCTATTTTCCGATTCTCTTTCTGTCTCACTGTTGGATGTCAAACCAGCAAAATAAAATTTCCTACTCTCAGAAAAATATACTCAAGTATAGTAGTGAATAGGGTCGTATCCACAGGGACTGGTCAATTTATTTATTTCAAATCACAATAACGGGGGGTTTGGAGAATAATTAAATTAAAGAAATTTAAGCCTAAGAAACTCAAAGGAAAAACACAAAATTAAGTCAAACGAAGTAAAATAAAAACTAAGCTCTAGTCAAGGAATAATTTCCACTCTGGTTCAATTTAACTGATCCTCGATGCAAAGATAAATTCCTACGTTCACGAATAAATTGGTTATGGTTGTTGAGAAGCTCTAACAACCTGCTCTTCCTTACTGTGTCGGCAATCAAGGTACAACCGTTAATTACTTCCCTAATCAAATAATAACCCTAGGTACGACCTTAGGATTCAATTATTCAACAGCTTTAAATCTAGAAAAGCTACCAATTCTAACTAGCAAATACCTACGAGGCTTTGTTCAAATTAGATTATTTATTCCCGTGATATAATCCAAAAGTTTCTATTACTATTGAATTAATCACTTGCCACAAATACTAAAACTATCAAACAATTACGGATTTGACGTTTTAGATGGCTTTAGATTATCTGACAATTAAATAGTGGCCAATTATTTAACTGCACAAGAATAATCACACAAGAATGAACACGATCACCTTGGAATTTAAATAGAGAATAAATAAATACTCAAAAACGTAGAGAATAATAAAAATAATTAGATCTTACAGTAGTGGATGAACCAGAGCTTCAATTATCCTTCAACTAGATAATAAGTCTTCAACTACCAAAAGAAAAATAACAAGAAATTGTTCTAGAGAGAAAAAGAGAGAAAAACTAAACCTAAAAACTAAAAGAAGACTCTCACTAAAACTTAAAGGCTGTTTTTTAAGAGTTGCAGATGTTCTCTTTTTTTGGCTTCTCTCGTCCCTCACTTTTTTCTCAATTCACGGCACTTGTCTTTGTTTTCTTTCCAAAATTCAATTTCCTTTCTTTCTTTTCTTCCTTTTCCAATTCAACTTCTTCCCTTTTTGTTTTTCTTTCCAATTCTTGCCAATCAAGAATTCTTTCCAATGAGATTTATCACAATTAGGGAAGTAGGACCCTTCAATTGCAGATTTCTTCTAAGCCACATTCACAAATCCTGTACTTCAACGTGAGTAGACCGTGGTCACGCTCTATCAAATCAAGTCTTCTGGAATTTTTTGCAATATTAAAGCCTTTTCTCCTCAATTTCCTACATTAATGTCAAATATCTAAAAGTGAATAAATGGAAATATTAAACACAATCTTTGACAAAATATGGGGAAATTAATTATAATATATATGACGTTTTAACTTCTTAACATTCACTCCCCCCCTCCTGCTTTCCATATCTCTCTCTCTCTTCTCCTCTTCTTCTCTTCTCTTCTGCTCTCACACTCTCTCTCTTGCACTCTCTGTTTCTGTCTTCCTCTCACTCTCTGCTTCTCTTCTTTCTCTTCTCCCAATCTCTCTATTTTTTTTCATCTTTCTCGCCGTCTCTTCTCTCTCGCAGCTCTCTCTTTACTCAACTGTTTCTTTCTCGTTCTCTCAAATTGTAAAACGATGGCTGGAGAGCGAGGGGGCTACAAAACACTGGTGGTTTAGGGGGATGTGTTTGTGACTGTTTGAGTGGTTTGAAATGTGGGTTTTTTGACAGGAATTGTAAGGAGGGGCCGGTTCTATGGATGACCTAGGCTATGGGAAAATTCATTTCACTGGGGAGTTTTAACTAAAATTGGAGCTACTGATGGGCTAAAGTTGGGCAATGGTTTCGATGACTAAAATTGGGGTCTTGGCTGGGCAGTGGTAATTCGACTGTGGCTGCTTTGGTGGTGGCTTGGGAATGAGGTTCGGGCAGTGAAGTGGGGATGAATCTATAAGTGTAGGAGTGGTGGTGTTTGGGAATTTGATTAAAGGGGGGAAGACTAGTTTTGATGGCTGTGTATGCGTGATTGGGGTGAACATTGGTTTGCGAACTGGTATCTGCGAAACTGGTTGGAAAGCTTTTTTGCTGATAATTGTTGTTGTGTCTTGCTGATGTTTTTTGGTTGTTAATGATGGCTTGAGGGATTGATTTATTGGGCGGATGTTGGTTGAGAAAAGGTGGAGTTCTTGATGATGGAAGTTGAAATTACTAGATATTGGAGTGTGGTGATAGAATTGTGGTGAGATGGTGGTGAGACGCGACTGTGGGAGGAAGCAGGGGGGTTAAGGTGCTTTGATTTGTTTCTGTAGGCTGGGTTGATTGAGGGCTATTTTGATGGCTGTTGGGTTGTCTTTGCAGGCTGTGGGTGGTGGAGCTGCGGTGGCATGGTCCTATTTTTTGCTTCTTTTGCAGGTCGTGGATAGTGGTTGGACAGACTGTGATGGTTCATTGGTGCGAATTGGCGGGGCTTTAGGGCTGTAATTTTGTGATTGTGTTTTGGTAGAGGCAGGGCTGCCTAAGATTGGTTTTTCTGTATTGTGAGGGGGCTGATGGAGGAGAGTCTTTGAGCTATTTGTGCTTGCTGTTTGAGACTGCCTTGGTGATGTTGTTAGGGTAATTCGTGTTCGTTTGTGGGCTACAGGTGGGGATGGTTGATTGTTGGTGGGTTGGTTGGTGTTTGATTGTGTGCTTTTCTTGCAGGCTAGTGGTGGCGGTGGAGTCTTGAGCTAGTTGTAAGGTAGAGGAGAGATGGAGAGTTGGCTGTGATTGAAGCTTTGTTTAGCATGGGTTGTTTAATGGAGTGGATTGGCAGTTTGTAGACTGGAAATTGATACTTTGTGGTGGATTTGATTGAACTTTGGGTGATTGAAATGAGGTGTTATTAGAATTGGCTATCGATGATTGTGAGCAAGAAGGATGATTTGGTTTTCTAGTTTTGGCTTGATTTGATTTTTTTTTTGGCAGATAATAAGCGAGGAAGAGGTTGGTTTTGTGACTGAGATTGTGGGTTTGATGAACTCACTGGAGCAGAGGGGGTTCATGATTGTGGCAGGGGATGGAGACGGAGGTAGTGAGAGAGAAAATGTTAGACGATGGTAGAGAAGGGAAAGGAAAGCCAGATGAAGAAAACCCAAACCCAGAAAATGAAACCCAGAAAAATCTTACCCCAAAAAATTCAATCTTCAAGCAAAAATTGTAAATTTGCAAACAGCTTTTCATATAAATTGAATCAATTAACCAAAACCACCAATTAATCAAACTAAAAACATATAAAGAAAACCAACAAAAAAGCAAAAGTTGTGAGATTACCTATTTAATAGAGAAGCCAAATGAACAGTAGAAATTTGAGGTTGAAGACGATGAACAGTAAAAATGAAATTGAGAACAGCTATGTGTGTGTTTGTTAAGGTATGAGTGTGGGTTTTGATCCCTAATGGATAAGAAGATAGGTGTTTTTAGGGTTTTTCATTTCTTCCTCCCCTTTTTTCTAATTTAAGGGGGGGTATTTATAGGGCTAGTTGTCTTGATCACCAAAAATACTACAAAATAACAAAAATGCCACTGGTAATAAAAATTTTAATTTTATTTAAAAAGAATATTTTTAACCTAAAAAATTAAAAATTAACACAAAGAAATGACATTAAATTCCAACATTTGCCAAAACATTGAAAGTAGATTTCAAATTAAAGGTTAGAGTTTAAATCTGATCAAAAACGCGCTCAGGGTGTGAAATGATGATTTTACCCTTGGACAATGAAAATACATAGAAAATAGCTATTGGCCTCGAAAAATTGTCAAAAATTAAAAATAAGCTTAAAACCTTAAGAAATGCATTTATAACTTAAAAAATTGACGAAAAATGAATTTAAATTGTAAAATGATGGTTTTGCTCCTGGACAATGAAAATTCACAGAAAAATAGCTATTGACCTCGAAAAATTACCAAAAATTACAAATAACCTTAAAACCCTAAGAAATGCATTTATGACTCAAAAATTGATGAAAAATGAATTTGAACTGTAAAATAACGATTTTACCCTTAAATGCAGTATTTACAGAAGAAATAGCAATCGTCTCCGAAAAAATAAGAAAATTTAGAAACATGCTTAAAGAATTAGAAAAATAAATTTGGAACCTAAAATGAGCTAAAATAGTGTTCGTGAGGCAAAATTACCATTTTGCTCTTGTGTTGGTAAAAATATAAAAGAATACCAATTAAATATGAAAAAATCATAAAAAATTAACAAATTCGTATGAAAGTAAAAATATGAACTTAAAACCCCCAAAACTAATGGAAAATATTTATAGAGAAAACTTACTATTTTACCCCCGAGATTATTGAAAAATTAGAATTTAACCCCAAAAAATGTAAAATGCCCCCAATGTTTGAAAAATAAATAGTGTGTCAAAATTTGGTGCCTACAATAGTTATGTGGGATTGAGAGTGCATTTCTAAATATGATAGGAAAGCTTTTAAGTGTAGCAAAGTGTGTGAGGGTTAAGAGAGAGTGTAGAACTCTTTGGCTTGTCTTGTAGAGCTTAGGGTGAGCAAAGTGGGGAATTTAACTCAATTAGAGCTAAGAAGAGAGAGAAAAAGTGATCCCTACTTTTGTACATGTTGGTATGCTTTATCAACTTGTGAAGAAGTATTTATTGCATTAAATTCCGAGTGGTAGTACTTGGGAGTGAATGTATGTACCAAGTTTGTTGCCGAAATACCATAAAAATTCGGTTACTTTACTTTTATTCTTATTTTTATTTTGACCTTTACACTTTTTTATCTTTATCATTGTCATTGTAAGTTTGTTTATTGCTGTATTAGTTGTACTATTTTTGGGGCCTACAGCAGGCAAAATTCATATGCGCTTCAACTAACTTAAAATCTTTTCATTAAAAAAACCTTGTTCTTGGGAGTGTAAGAAAAAAAGATAAAACAATTTTTTTTTCAAAACTTGCTATTTTTATTGGGAACTCTTTTATGCCATTAACATTATCCTCATTTATGGACTTTTTTTTCTTACTGTCAAAGATAAAAATTTCTCCAATGTGAAAAAATTTTTCAACAAAAAGCATTTATTCAAAAAGCTCAAAAGGGAAAAACTAGGGAAATACTATTTATAGGGAGAAAATAAAGACTCGCCTTTGATCTTTCATTTTTGTAGTAATTTTAAAGGATACTTATTAAATAAAAAAAGTATTTTTTACCTTTTTTGAATTAATTGTGTGACAAAATACTCGTCCATCTATTTCTGCCACTCCTGAAAACAGTTTCTTCGCAATAAATGCACCTTGCAATTTTGAGGCAAACTTGCCCTTATCTTCCTCTTGAATAGGAAGAAATAGCTTCAGAACTTTGTCTTGTTCCAATGGGGGAAACATGATAGTTTTGTTAGCACTAACTATGGATTGTTCGTCGCATTGTCTCGGACAAACAAAGTCAACCTCTTCTAATCAATGAGTGCCAACTATTCATAAATTTATTCGACCACTCAGCCTCTTGTATCTGAAGTTCCATGAGAATTTATAAAGAAAGGATTCCTACTTCTGCATATATAAGTCTGTTTCCATTCAGTACAAGAGAGAATAAGCAGTTGTCTCATTGGAAGTTCTAACTGCAGTAGCCAAGAGTGAGTAGGATAACTTCTCAGGCCATTACATGCATGAGCATTTTTTTTCCCTCTTCCTTTCCCTTGTTTTATCTTTGCAAATTAAAATGTATCTTGATTTTTAGTTGCTAAATGGGAGGTAACCCTATGCGTAATTACTTTGTATAAAATTCTCTTATTGTATATTTGATGTTTCTAGGCGGGCAAAGTCGAATGTATGAATATATTGGGATAATTACAAAATATCATAGGTATCGCTTTCGACTACATAGTTATCCTATCTTTTTAATATGACCATATAATTCCTATAGTTTTATATAATGTGAAAAAATAGACACAATATTCTATACTATGTGTGTGTTACTCATTGGACATCATGATACATATCGCATTAGTAGTAGTTTATAAGAATAGATGTAGTACATTTTGTGAATAGTCCACGACGGAGCATTCATTCCGTCCATTTTCCACGTTCCATAGAAATGCTGAGGGATTACGTAGTTATATTGAAATATAGGGAGATTATATGGTCGAAACGGATGCCAAGTTGGGTATTTCGAAATTTATCCAATATATTATGACACCGCATTGGAATATTTAATTGCAAGCCTTTGGTATTTGTTGATTAAAAGAGGAGGCTTGCTGGCGGTAGTTCTATTAACCTAGTGTAGATATTATTTTTTGCATTCATATATTCAAAAAAGTAAAATTGCGTCAACTAAATCGGAATGTGATGATTAAGAATAGAGAAAATTGTGCATTATATAGCTTGTTACAGGAAGGAACGCAGTAATCGAATACTTCAGTCCTTTCTCAAAGCTTTCTAGAAGACAGCGAATAACTAAACCAATGAAAGGGATTTCTTCAAGGAAGCATATTGGATCTAATGAGCCAATGTAATCGAAATTTTGTGAAGTGCTGCATGAAAACAAAGGTCCAACATCCTTGGGAGAATTTGCAAATTGAGGCTTCTCAAGGCTTTGCAGATTGTTTCTGAACCTGACAGAAAGCTATGATGTTTTTCGTTGCAGAACTGCATAATGGGTTGCCAATCAAGCTGCACACAATGGAAATCTGATTACACATGTATAAATTGCAGAAAAAAGGATTGATTTAAATGTTCTCATTTTTATTGTTTGACTGAAGTCAGTGAATCATCTCACTTTAGTGTTCTATTGAATTCAGAAGCAATTGAAATAGAGGATATGCCATTGTTCACCAAGTCAACGCTGAAAAGAAATTGGTTGATGTTGCTACCAATACGTAGTGTTCCATTAAATGCGTTGTTCCTCAGACTCCTGGAGAAATTTAGGGAAAAAGCGTTTCAGTGTACGAAGTGCTATCCAGATCTCTTGAATAAATCCCATACCAAAATATTTATGTCATGTAGTTGTTGCACTTAAGACTTACAACAGTGCAAGACTGGGCAAACTGAAAAGGGTCGGGGGCACCAATCCATGAAGTGGCCCATTGTCAATAATCCTGAATACCATGTTAAAATATTCATATGATATGTTCAGATGATAAGGATCAGTAATTAAAACTGCTGCTTAGCAATTCTGTAATTCAGTTTCTTACAAGATGTTCAGGGAAGGCAATGTTGAAAACCATGCTGGTGCTTCCGATTCTTCAAAGGAGTTGTTGCTCAAATCCCTGAGAAAACAGTTAACGAAATAAGCTTTCCTCTTGTGATCATGAAAGCTCAATATTAAGGTGAGTATTGACATGGATGCTAGAAAATTTCTTACACTCGAAGTAATGAATTCATTCCAGATAAAACTGGTAATGGACCTGTTAGCTTATTATTTGGTATGTCCCTACAAAAGGGGTATAAGAGTATTAATAATAAATAATTTAGTTCAATCATTCAATGACATAATATGCATCTATATACAGCTAATTATGCCTTGTCGAATTTCAAAGAATACTCACAAGGCAATGAGGTTTGTTAGGTTGTTAATGTTTGATGGAACATTTCCAGTTAGGCAATTTCCACCTAGGAATCTGTAAAGAGAATAAATGACTAAAGTGAAAGTGTAACTTTATGAAGAAAAATGTCCCAACTCCCAAAGGAAAATCAAATCAAGATAGTCGAGTCTTGTAACCGGATATCTACACGAACTATAACATAAAATACAGTTTGCGTACACAAGTTCAAGTGTCTGAACAAGTCCAAATGTAGAGGGAATTTCTCCACTTAATTGATTTTCCTCAAGCAATCTGTTATTCAAAACAAAAGAAACAGTCAAATTTAGTAATATCGGGTGCATGCATGGCATTATTGGAAGATGCATCTTCACTTACACTTTGGTGAATACCATGTTAGAACTGAAAAGTTGCTGTGGGATTGGACCAGACAGTTGGTTTCTGCTAAGAACCCTGTTAAGCAATGAAATCAGACAATTATTAACCAAAGAAAACTAGTAAACATGGAGGAAAATAGTGACAAAGATCATATTATACTCACAACTGTCTTAAATTGTAAAGAAGGTCCAATCCTGGATAGTTGTATGTTGATACAGGTAGTGATCCTTCCAACTGATTATCTGCCAGGTTGAGCCATTTTAGTTTGCTGAGATTACCCAGAGAAGGTGGTATCTCACCAGTGAAGTTATTTCCATTGAGTGATCTGGTATATCAATTGATTGAAGGAAATTATACAGGATCAATCCTAAAAGATATTATCATTAAAACAGATTCCATGTTTGAAGTTTCTTACGAAAAGGACAATTCCCCAAGATTCCCCAACTCAACGGGCAAGGTACCAGTGAAGCTACATTCTTCAAGGACTCTGTAAGAAACAGAAGATGGATCAACATATAATTATTGTCAAAGTGGAGCATGTTTATATCTAGATAATATTTGAGGCAGAAGAGGAATTGCCATTGAACAAAGTAGCATCTTATTGCACGAATCTTACAAAGTCTCCAGCTTTTGTAAATCTCCAATCTGTGGAATGAGGGAACCTGAAAGTTTCTTGTTAAAAGAGATGTACCTGAAATACAATAACAGAATGTCATAGACTGAATATTGGCAAAGAGCCAATGCTAATTGTAACACATCTTCAAATCTCTCTTCATTATATTGCAAAGGAATGGAGGTAAGTGAATCAATTTGATTACAATCCAGTCACTCTTGAGTTGACGCAAATAATTCCTTCCCACGGTGCTTGACAAGGATCCTCGGACTTACTCCAGCTTGGTGGTGTATTTTGCCAGTGTTCTCTTAAAGAGTGCAGCACTGCAGCTGCAGGGTGAACAAGAAACCAATACTTCACTATTCCATAGCTCTCTAAATTCTAATAAGTCCTGAATATCAAAAACAATCAGTTTCTAGTAATACACATGACGAAAAGTTAACCCATTAAGCAAAACATGGCCTAAATCGAATGAAACTCCATGAAGATCTCTTCGTGATTCTGGAAACAAGCTAAGCAGAAAACGCATGCATCAATGGGTAAATGTGATGAAACATGCATAGCGGCTTACCATCCCCGGGATCGATTTCAGAAGAGGTTAACTGATATCCTGCGGACAAGACCAGAAAGCAGATTAATTGCCTGATGACAGCCATGGCTGAAAGAGTTCAACAAACACTTGGGAATTCAAGATGTTTAATATGCTATTTTAGCTGCTTACATTAAATGCGTTGTTGCATGATCTTTATATAGGTAGGGTCAATTTGTAAGTGTAGGATACTCTATCACAACAACGGACAGATTGTGTTCGATCGATTCTCAACACCACAAGAAAGAGATGTTAATGAGCAAATAAACACCAGAGTACAAAGTACGGACGGCTTGTACACCTTTCCACAAGAAAGATTATAATTCTTCTCGTTATGCTTTTCACTGATAATTTTTTAATCAAACTCTTTAACTTTTCTACTTTTCAGGCAGTGTAAATGTTGTTACTATTATACAAACAAGTAAGCTGCTTTTATTTGACAAAATATAGAAAACAAGGCAAGAGAATTTTTGAACTGTATGTCCATATCCTTTTGAACTATATGTCGATGTCCTTATAAAACCTTAAGTTTTCTACTTTTCAAGCAGCGCAGATGTTGTTAGCAGTATATACAAACACGTAAGCCTCATGAGAAAGTTGCTTTGTTAACAGAATATAGAAAACAAGGCAAGGGAATTTTTGAACTGTATGTCCACATCCTTTTGAGTTATATGTCCATGTCCTTATAAAACCTTAACTTTTCTACTTTTCAAGCTGCGTAGATGTTTTTTAGTAGTATACAAACACGTAAGCCTCATCAGAAAGTTGCTTTATTAACAGAATATAGAAAATAAGGCAAGAGAATTTTTGAATTATATGTCCATATCCTTAAAAGAAAAAAGAAATATTCACAATTGATTATGTTGTTGCTCACAAATTTAACATAAATATATACATGACACGTTTTGAGCGGTTAAATATTATGTATATTATCAAATTTTTATCCATTATTTGTCTCTCCAAATTCCACTTGCAGAGTGCTAAAATGCAACATTTGAATGACTTTATAAATCTAATATATGTGTCTTCGTTTTCACGAAAGTTTTTATCCATATCTACGAGGTGCTCAAAATATAATCTCATGTAATTTGTTTGGCCTCTTTTAATATCAACGAAAAGATGTTCCGATGCCCGAAAAATAAAGCCTATGGGGATATTTAGTTTTCCGACAGTTGCATTCACAAAATATTTTGTCATACAAGGAATTTTTAATTGGTGCCAATACACACTCAAATCTTTTTTTGTTGACGGAACCCGCTCACAATTTGGACATATGGGTTATGAGTTCCTAATTAGGACCAGATGGGATTAGGCTGGTAAATGACTCTTTTAATATGTATAGGCATCTTTGATAATTGCTATTGACTTTTGCTTGGAATAAAAAAAATAAAAAAAAAAAACCTTTGAGTTGCTCGTATGATCCCATGCAGCTGTCAAATTTTGAAACCCTCACCTTTCTAACAATATTTCGTTCTGTTTATATGTAAATATTGAAAATACACAGAAGTAAAACAGCATACATAAGTTGCTTTCATCAACATAAACTAAAGTTTGTCGAGTAGAAAATGAACCAAGTAAATTTAGAAGAATCATTAAAGTTTATATACAATTGTTCTGGAAATCCAATCAATCTATATATAAAATATAAATATACATTTTTGTCCTACAATCTGTGAGCATCTTTTCGATCGCTTGGTTTGGCTTTACATTTGTGAACTCTGGCGTAGCATCGGCCTCAATAGAAACTCCAATGGTTAATCTTAGGGCAACCACCCGAAAAAAAGTATCACCGAGTCTTGTTGCTTCGCGATCCATTTCTTGTGATGAGGAGTCTTATCAGAATAAAATCCCAGGAAATGTGTTGAAAAATTATTTTAGATTAGACTATTTTGGATACTAACCTTTTATTGATAAAACTTAACAGAAGTAAGGAACATCTGCCATCTGGTGAGGCACAGAAAAAAATAAAAAAAAAAGGAAAATTTGGCAATCACAACTCGAGCCCGTTCACGTCTTAGCCAACTATTTTGTTACAGGTGGTGGACCATTTGTTACAAGTTTGGCAACAAACTCTATTGCCCATTTTCCTTTCCCGTCTTGCACCATTTGTTATGAGAGAATACAATGCCCTCTTTATTCTTCTCATAGTCACCGTCAGTCTTGTTGCCAAACTAGAAACAAATTTCAAAAGTGACAGACTGACATCGAAACAGATCACAAGTTTTTGCTTTCTGACCCTTACCAATATCAGACACAGTGCCTTCAAAAGTTTGTTCATGGTGGGTCTATTTCTTCAGTACTAGCTAAAATACCCGAGTTTAAACTATATATTGTTCCCGGTCATGGAGAAAGACAAGACGAGGATTCCCATTTGTTTATTCATTTATTTATTTATTTGAATGATAACCACAAGTTTAGTAATTCGACTTCAAATATTTTGCATTTGCATTTCATTCTTGATTCTCCGTATATGTCTCACTAACATTGCCAGCAGTTTCTAGTCAAACAAAATATTGGATTATTTAATTCTATCGAAACTTCTGGTTCTTGAAACAATTTTACTGCCCCATTTAAATATTCTCATTGATATTTATGATTAAAAGATTCATACTTTGAAGAGAGAATATAATTAAAAGATAGATTTACGATATCTGCAGTGCCTTGGTTAACCAAAACTTGACATGGGCTAAAATTTTACTGGAATGGAAAGTGTTGTTTTTTATCGATACCAAAATAAATAAATAAGAAAAAAATGGCCATTTTCAAAGATGATACCACACGAGAGTGAATATCAAGATTGGACAAAGACTTTTATGAAATCAAAGCCATGATAAAAGATTATCATAGAAACTTTCTTGAAGCCAGTATAATTGATTAAAATGTGCTTCTAAAGTTTTTGGGTGGAGATATTTTGTATACATATAAGAGTCATGATGTAATATAAGTTCATTTTGATGAATCTACAGATTTGGATGGTTTCCTAACCGGATTACATTGTAGTGTTGGCCTCGATTTTCACTTCTTAATGTTATTAGTGAAGTCTAAATTAATTTAGAAATTTGTAGGCAAAATAAATGATAAAATATTCTCTGTCCTCTAAAACTTTATGGTGGTATAGAATTTTGATGGTAAAAACACCAAACTTTGACGCCATTTCAAATTCTACAATTTAATGGTCCTTCAATTATGAAAATTCGCCCATAAAAGTTTATGTTGCAAATACAAGGGGCAAAATGATAATTTTAACTGTAAATGTCATCTTCTTAAATTTTTATTTTCTTTACTCATTTTTTGTTCTTTTAAGCAATATATTAGTTTTTGGCAACTTTTCGGGGTCATTAAGTATTTATTTAAATTCGTGTTTTTGAAAATGTCAAAATCCCAAGTATCTAGGGCAAAATGACAATTTTGATCTTTAAATGTCATTTAAAGTATTTTTAATTTATTTTTGCATAATTTTAAGCATTTACTCAATTTTTGCGGTTTTTAGGGTTTCTTTTTCTATTTATTTATATTTTGCATTTCTTTTATTAATGGCATGCTTCCTAAACATCTACATTGTTAGAATTTTTGAATGAAATTCTCTTGATAAATATCTTATGCATTAATAGATTTTTTATAAACATTTTGTTATTTCTAAAAATCACTTAATATTTCTTTGAATTTTATAGTTTTTCTTATTAACAATCTGCTTCCACAGATAGTAACACTCTTCAAATTTTTATGTGAATTTTTTCCACAGATTTTTGTGTGTTTATTTTTTTGTGAAAATTTTGTGATTTTTGAAAATCAATGAATATCTCTTTGATTTGTACAACTTTTCTAAATAACAACATGTTTCCTAAAGTAACTGCATTTTTAGCATTTTTATTTGAAATTTTTGCGTCAAACTTCGATGTGTGTGTGTGTGTAGACACACATATATATTGTAAAAAATTGGTCAATTATTAAATCCATCAATATTTACATGAATTTAGCAATTTTTTTTACTAATAGCATGCTTTTTAAATCATCTATGCAGTTAAAATTTTTGTATAAAACCTTTTCTACAATATATTAATAGATTTTAGGTGAAAATTTTGTGAAGTTTAGACGCCATTGTGTGTTTTTTGAATTTTACATATTTTTATATTCAAATGGCACGCTTTCCCATGTAGCATTGCTATCGAAAATTTTCAAGGAAAATTGTTGTGTAATTATGTTTTGTATGATGATAGATTTTATGTTTGAATTTTGTAATTATTTGGAGGTAATTAATATTATTTATATATTTAGTATGTCGTTAAACAAATACAATTTTCACTTTTGGATAAAATTTTTCTATCATTTCAATCACTTACTCTGACACTCAATTTCCTTCGCTCTCTATCACTACCCCATATACGATGGCAATGGGTCCAGGGCCTCATAATTTGCTTCCTTTTCACTTCTCACGATTTGAACTCTGTTTAATTGTACAGAATCATAGTGTAACTATGTTGAATGATAGTGTAATTGTCCAAAAGCATGATGTAACTATTTTTCACTGAAAAGGACTTCATTTTTCTTTTAAATTTTGGCTTTGGTGGTTCAATCCCATCCTTCAATTTTTGGCCTTTAAATATAGAGCATAGAATTGTGAGAAATGGCACTTGTGAGGCCCCTTGGCCAATAGCACAGATTTGGTGAAGCTAAATTGCCATAATTTGTAGCTTAAAAAGAGCCAATTTCCTTGATTTGATTTTGCGCGCCCCGTCTATGGCGTATGATCTTTTTGAGCGGCTGCATGTGTGTAGATCTACAGAAGAATCCAACAATGACTAGATCAACTCCATGGGGACATTAATGAACTGATACTCTAACCAAAGTACTTATGGTCTGATATTCAATGCCAGCTAGCATTTAGGATAGATGTTGAACTCTTGGTGCTTAAGCATCACTTTATCTTTTAAATATCTTCCCTTTAAGCATCACTTTATCTTTTAATATCTTCCCTATTACTTTTGAAAATATTTTAAATCTTTGCATCGTAAATTTCAATCAGAATAATATAGGCAAATTCATTTTTCAACAACTAAATGTTTCAATAAGAATTAAATAATCCAAAATTTTGTTTGACTATTAGGATGGCAAAATTACTCAGACATACATAGAAAATAAAGAATGAAACGTGAATACAAATATTTGGACCTTATTTGGTTGGCAAGGATTCTTGTCTAGGAAAGTAATATTTTTCCTAAAATTTAAATTCTACTATTTGGTTTATTTTTAGCCTATTGGAAAGAAAAACATTCTTCAAAACTTCGAAAGTAGGCACAGAATCTCAGGATTCTAAATCGTTACATCTCATAGGTATTATGATTACTTTGCTTAGGATTTTAATCTTATAAAGATAATGACTACATTTTTAAATCTTCCCTCTCTTTTTTCTACCTCCATACAAATTCAAACATCAACAACTATCTTTACAAAACACACTATTATTTTTTCAAATCTTATCTACTACATTATTTTATATGAAAAAACTCCTATCTTCTAGTATTTTATTATTCATTGCGTGATTAACTATTTTACATTGTAATAATAACTCATTTTTGGCTATAAAAAATGTTTTCAAAGTTAAAATTAATTAAATTATTATTTAAATTTATTAATTTTTAAATTTGGTCAATAATTTTTTTTGCCCAAATAATAGTTGCTTATTACTTATTCTATTAAATATAATTAAAATCTTAAATATAGAAAATAAAAATAAAAAAATCCTTTTCACCTTATATTTGTGGAGATATTTTTAGAAATTTTGTGCGAATTAAATTACAATCCGTGTTACATTTTTCTAAACCAAACATTCGAATTAGAATCTACACAATTTTCCTATCAAGATTTTAGTAATATCCAAACATACTAAAGAAATATTTTTTCCTGGAATAACATTCCGAGGAATCATATTTCAAGTAAACTTTACTTTCTCGCCAACCAAATGAAGCCTTGAAGTCAAATTACTAAATTTGTGGCTGTCATACAAAAAATAATTAAATAAATAAATAATTAAGTTGGAATTCTTGTATTTGTCTTTCTATAACTAGGAAGAAAATGCTGTATATATTCTTAGTCAATACTAGACTGTACTGATGAAGTAGATCCATCATGAGCATACTTAACCATCGAAGGCACCATGTCTGAATTCGGCAAGGGCCAGAAAGCAAAAACTTGTCATCTTTTTGGTTTATGTTGAGTTTGTCACTTGTGATTTTCGTTTCCAGTTTTGCACCAAAACAAATGGTAACCATGAGAACCTGAGACAAAAAAGATCAAAGTATGCTCTGATATCATGTCATCAGTTCATTGCACCTTAGAAGTGGGACAGAGAGAGAGAGAGAGAGAGACTATGAAAGAATACTAACAAGCGTTAATGTGTGCCTGAGAGTACGAGCTAGGGGAAAGACAAGGCCTTAAATCCTTATAAATCAATTAACTCAGAATTCAGGTTCATCAAAATAAATGAATTGCACATGTATGTTAGAAGTACATTGACTATTCTCTATATTCTAGATAGATTTTAAGTGATCTTAACTATTGTTATCTTTTTAGAATGTTCTTTTCAAAAGTCTCTCCATTCCTCAAGGCATATAAATAATATAGGATTAACTCTAGATGCTAATTCCATATAACCAACAATTTGTCATTATTGAGAAACAACCAATAAGCATTCATCCATCAAATATTTCTTAATAACCGCAGTTACCAAGGTAATATCAAGCTGGATAACCTAAATAAATCTCAATGTGTCTGATATCCCTTTGGCTATATTATGAATACTTTAAGCAAATACACCTACCGTTTCCAGTAGTACAGTGCATGGGAGTACCATGTATCGATCCCACAAGGATTATGGGAATACTAGTACTAGCTTTGTTTCTATTATCTAACCTCTCAAATCAAATGATGAATCCAATTAAATTGCAAACTAACTAAATCTAACTACTTAACTAAATGCCAATCTAGAAGTCAATAGAGAAAATTGACAATAGTAGAGATGATATCTAGATGCAAAAATCCCCTAAAACAAATATGCTACAACTCTAACTTGATTATTAATTAACCAAATTACCTTGACCCCAGATTTCTTTATGTGAAGTATATTCTTTCTCAAGTAAAACAATGCCTATCTTCTCAGTTGATTAATTAGAAACTCTTCTCAATTTTTTGTTAAGCTTTAACCCTAAAACTTAACTTAGGAAGAATTCACGTTATGCTATCTCTAGTGATTCATTAAAGTTCTCTCTATTCATGAAGTGATTTAATAATATGTACAATCTCTTGATATACCCATACAAAATCAATAATTGAATTAAATGACGCATGCAAATCCCAATCCAAATCACATATAAACTCACGAACAAATCTAAGCATAATGTGGGTCTTTCATTGAATCTAGAATAAATCATAAATATAAGAATCTAGGGTTCATCCTATCTAAATCATACACAACTCAATTCATAATTACAAGACAAAACCCAACAATAAACAAGAAAAGATAAAGAAGACTCATCCTCATGCAACTTTCTTAAATCTTCCATTGAATCTTGATAAAGTCTTCTTCTTGCTGTACACTATTGAAGCCCTTGAGTTTCTCCTCTACTCTAGCTTTCTTCTCCCTACATCTCTCTGGATGTATGTATATGTGTAAGATGTGTCAAGGTCTATGATTAGGGTTTTGAACTTGCTAATTATATGCTTTTTATGCTCTAAAATACAAGGGAGATGCCTTTAAAACGATAGTTGCAAATCTATCCAATTCGTGCAACTTGCAATTGAAACGTAGCCACGAGTGGACATCCTTGAGACATAGCCACGGCAATCTCTTATCGTACTCATGACCCTAACCACAGAGTGGATTGAGGCACGGATTCTATTAGAAAGACGGTCGAATTAGCTTTTCCTCAAAATGTCAAAGTTGTAGTCCTTTGTGTTATCTTTCCAACAGCAAAAGCATCAAGTGATGTCTGTAGGCTAAGATATGTGCAAAATACCAAGAAGTGCTTGGGAGAATATCACAATGCAAATTAGTTTTAGTAACGTGGACTTTTTAATTATGCAAACATGAGAATTGGAATTTGATATTTGCATAAGAATTGTAGATCATTGTCTCAGCTTTTAAAGACATCAAGAATGATCAAAATCCAATTTCTCTAGCTCAAGATATTTCCAAAACACAGAAACATGTCATCTTGCAAAAACCCTTCTTCTTGCTCTTTAGCTTCATACCTTCGATCCAATGCTCCATTTTGACATATTCTTGACTTCAACTCATCACCAACTTCAATCAACCTTCAAAATATTGTTGAGGACATCCTTGGAGCTTCAAGCATACACGAGTTTAGCAAGGGTCCTCTGTAAGGGCTAGGTGGACTGATGATTAGGCTATGAGCAAAAAGGATTAAGCAAGCTCTTCAAGGGTTGATCATGGAGCTTCAAGGAGAGAAAGTAGCTTTGAAAAAGAAGGAGCTAACGTCAAAGTGGATTACCTACTTGAGTTTTGAGTATGATGGCTTTGGATCACTTGGAAAGGAGGATTTCGTTTCTAATGGATCCCGGCTGATCATTCCCACATATGTGAATCCAAAATGGGAATGATCAGAAGGTTGGCAAGGTTGGAACAAGTTTCTGATGATTCCTGCTCCACATTTTCATGCACCGAAATGAGGCACGAAATGGACAAAATTTGCCAAGTTATTCCCACAACTCATTCCTATGCACAGGAATATGGAGCGGGAACTGACGCATTTTGATGGATTTTCTAGTAGTGTTTAAGTTGTATCTTTTAAAGTATGTTTAGCTTAATTAGCTATAATTCATTTTAGAGTTTTGGTAGGTTTTTAATCATTGATTTATTGCCTTTTTCATTGTATTATCCAACTTTAGCTTTGAATTCGCTATAAAAGCTATAAAGGATGAGTTTAAATGAATGAACTCCCATATAGATGATATAGATTCTACCAACAAAGGTAAAGCGAAGGAGTCATATAACTCTACTTATGAGGAGGAGATCAAGGGAGGATATGACTCGGAAGAGATCATCTCTCGTAAAGGAAGGAGGGTGCATTCCACATGTGACAACAACTTGAGCAGCATAAAGATAACCATTCTCCCATTCAAAGGCTTGAATGATCCATAAGCTTATTTGGAGTGAGAAAGAAAGGTGGAGCACGTCTTTGAGGTCACAACTACTCCAAGAAGAAAAAAGTACAAATTACAGTTGTGGAGTTTGTGGAGTATGGTAGCATCTAATGGGACCAATTGGTGAAGACAAGGAGAATGTGTAGAGATGAGCCAATTTACACTTGGGCAGCCATGAAGGTAATTATTAGGAGAAGGTTCAACCAAATCACAACTCTAGGGACTTGTATAGAAGGCTTCAAACCTTGAAGCAACTATCATCAACCAAAGATGCGTATGCCAAGGAGTTGGAAACACTTATGATTCGGGTTGATATTCAAGAGGATGAATAAGCTACCATAGCACGATTTATAGCTGGCTTAACTCCGAAATTGCTAATGTTGTGGAGTTGAGCAACTATGTTAAACTTCAAAACTTGGTAGACAAGGCTGAGAAGGTTGAGCAATAACTCAAATCAATGAAAAGCCAAAGATTTTCCAACACTCCAAGTCAGGTTCAATGGAGTAATACTCATGGAAGGAGGCCTGAACAAATTGTACAAAAACTGAAGGAGCCATGGAGGAGAAATGAGACTCCATTCAACAACAAGGTCAAAGTTGAAAGATCATCTGTTAAACCACCATGTAAGGATAAGAATGAAGCACCACCACCACCCATGTAGAGGGACATTAAGTGCTTCAAGTGTGAAGGATATGGGCATATTTTATCATAATATCCAAGCAAAAGAAACATGATCATTCTTGATAATGGAAATGTGAAGAGTGTGCACTCAAGTGATGATAAGAAGATGCCACTACTTGAGGGGCCGAGTGATGATGAAGATGAGAGGCCAAATGAGGTTCATCTACCAAATGAGGAGGTACCGGTTACTTGCAAATCACTTAGTATTCAGCCTAAAGAGAATAGTGAGGAGATGCATAGAGAACACATTTTTCACACCAAATATGTTTTGTTAAATAAGGTATGCAGCGTCATAGTGGGTAGTGGTGGTTGTACTAGCATTGTTTCTACCTTGTTTTTGTAGAGAAACTGGGGCTACCAACCATCAAATATCTAATGGATTATGGAGACATTAAGATGACCAAGAAAATATTGGTTTCATTTGTAATAGAGGGATACGTAGATGAGGTCATGTGTGATATCATACCTATGATTGCCATATTTTGTTAGGACGGCTGTGGTAGTTTGATAGGAAGGTCATCTAAGATGGCTATAAGAATACCTATAGGTTGACCTAGAAGAAAAAGGAGTATATATTGAAGCCATTGAAATGATCTAAGGCTTATGCAGATCAAGCAAGGATTTCCAAAGAATGCAAGTTGAGCAAAACAACAAAAGGGTGTAAGTGAGAAGGAAAATAAGAGAGATGGTGAATTCAAAGAAAAGAGAGAAGAGTTGAGAGGAAAAAGAGAAAAAATAAATAAATGAGAGGTTATGTTGAAAGAAAAGAGGAAAGTAAACGCCTTTGCAAAAAAAGGAGAGGCTAAGAGCGTGGTGATAGCAAGGCAACAACTTCTTCTACTTATGTATAACGATGTTCATCATTCTACTAACAAAATTTACCCTTCTATTCCTATTGTTGTAATGTCTTTGTTGCAAGAATTTCAAGACCTATTTCCTAAAAACATCCCACAAGGTTTGCCACCACTTAGAGGCATAGAATATCAAATTGACTTCATGCTTGGTCAAGCGTACCTAATCGCCTATAGAGCTAATCCTAAAGAAACAAAGGAGATTCAAAGGCAAGTGGATGTTTTAATTGAGAAAAGGTTTGTTAGAGAAAGCATGAGTCCGTGCGTAGTGCTTGTCATTTTAGTGCCTAAAAAGGACGGCACTTGGAGAATGTGTGTGGACTATAGAGCTATCAACAAAATAACCCATTCCTAGGTTAGACGATATGTTAGATGAATTGTATGACTCATTAGTGTTTTCAAAAATTGATTTGAAAAGTGGCTACCATCAAATTAGGATGAAAGAGAGTGATGAGTGGAAAACTACTTTTAAAATTAAGTATGGTCTTTATGAGTGGTTAGTTATGCCCTTTGGCTTAACTAATACCCCTAGTACTTTCATGCGTTTAATGAATCATGTTTTCCACCCTTTCATTGGAAAATTTGTAAAGGCTTATTTTGATTATATACTTGTGTATGGCAAGTCTTTGAATGACCATATAGAACACTTGCATGCTGTTTTTGACGTTGTTAGATCAAATCAGTTATATGCTACTTTGAAAAGTATTCTTTTTGCCTGGATTATATTGTTTTCCTTGGATTTATTATGAGCTCTAATGGTATAAGTGTAGATGAGTCTAAAGTGAAAGCAATTAAGGAATGGCCTACACCTAGGAAAGCCACTGAGTTAAGATTAAGCTTTTGAGATTAAATGTGACACTAATGGAATTGGTATAGGGACTGTTTTAATGCAAGATTCCAAGCCAATTGCCTATTTTAGCGAGAAGTTTCACAGGGCAACCTTAAACTATCCCACTTATAACAAGAAGCTATACGCCTTGGTGAGAACCCTTCAGAAGTAATAATATTACTTATGGCCAAAGGGATTCATCATTCATTCTGATCATGAGAGTCTAAAGTTTCTAAAGTCCCGAAATAAGCTGAACACGAGACATGCCAAGTGGTTAGAGTTCATTGAGACATTTCCATACGTCTTCAAATATAAGCAAGGTAAGGAGAATGTTGTAGCTGATGCATTGTTGCGAAGGTATACTCTTCTTACTTCTTTGCATACTAAGTTTCTTGGTTTTGAGTATTTGAAAGACTTGTATGCTACTGACCATGATTTTGGGTCAATTTAGGATGCATGTGCAAAAGGCTCATTTGTTGAGTACTATAAGCACGACAAATTTTTGTTTAATAAAGATAAATTGTGTGTGCTTATGTGTTCTCTGCGTGAATTTCTTATACGTGAGTCACATGGTGTGATAGGTCATTTGGGTGTAGTCAAGACTCTAGACATTTTGCATAAATTTTTTTTTTGGTTTCATAAGAAATGTGATGTGCAGACATTGTGTGAAAAATACATAACGTGTATGTAGGCTAAGTCTAGAGTTAGACCTCATGGATTTAATTCTCCTTTGCCAGTACCATTACATCCTTGAACTGACATTTTGATAATTTTGTGTTGGGGATTCCAAGGTCTCAAAATAGCAAGGATAATATTTTTGTTGTGATTGACTGATTTAGTATTTCTTGCATGTGTTAAGACTAATGACGCCTCCCACATAGTTGATTTGCTCTTTAGAGAAGTTCTATGTTTGTATGGATTGCCAAGGGTCATTATTAATGATAGGTGTGTCAAATTCTTAAGCCATTTTGGCCTACTCTAGAGTAAATTAGAGACTAATTTACTATTTTCTATGGTGGCATATCGTCAAACCGATGGGCAAACTAAAGTTGTCAATCGTACACTTGCTACACTATTACATGCAATTATCCAACGCAATCTTAAGAATTGGGAGAAATGTTTGCTTCACATTGAGTTTGCTTACAATAGGGCTGCACATTCTTCTACTGTTTATTCTCCATTGGAGATAGTTTATGGTCTTAATTTTTTGACCTCTTTAGATATCTTATCTTTGCCTTCTAGTGAACTGATTGTGAGTTTAGGTTGTATCAAAATATATCAAAAAATCTACTCAAAATCACACAAACAAGTAATAAAATTTATAACCAAATGCTCGTTTCGCAAGTGCACAGGTCAATTGTAGTTGTGACGAGTATTAGAGTCGATCCCACAAGGAAATAAGCTTTAGCAAATATCAAAGTTACAAACTTGCTCTATTATCTAAACAATCAAACTTTGGGAGGTAGAAAATGGTAGGAAAAATCAAATTCAAGCTAACAAAATATGAAGAAATTAGTTAAACAAAGTTGACTAGGCTTAAGAATCCACCAAATATGAAAGTTTAACTTATGGCCAAGATGATTTTTTTTTTAAATTTAGGATTCAATTCCACTTTTACTCGAACCTAAAACTCTCTATGAAAGACTACTTATACATGAGCTTTCCTACTCTCGTGGTAAAGTCTGACATGCATTAGTTCATTAAACTCATGAATTGTGACTTCAAACCTTAATCTACTTGTGTGAATCACTACTTTAGTGAGATTCAACATAAGTTCCATTCACTCTTTCCATTGTTAAGTACAAATCTCTTTTTCAAATAACAACTAGATGACTTGAAATTGGTAGCTAATCAACAACAAGTGTTAAGATCAAGTAAATGAATAAACAAGAATAAAGTTGGGCATAAACCAATTCATGTTATAGTTTCATCCTAAACCTAGTTGGAAACAACTTAGTTTAACATGACAAATATAATATTAGGCACATAATTGAAAGTAAACAAGCATGCATGAATGAAATAAGAAAGAATAGGGTAAGAAATGCTCAATTATGACTCGAAATCTTCTTCCTTCATTCTATCAAACAAGTTGAGTACAGATTCCTCCAAAGTTTTGTTACAAGAATTAATTAATCCTACAAAACTAGAAAGAAAACTAATCTAAGTATTTACAAGAAGTGTTGCTCTTACTGATAATGGCCGAAGTGACTAGGTTTTTAGGCGTGTTTAGGCTAGGATTTACATGTTATTCGTTACAAGTTTTACTTAATAATTGTGGTTTTTCTTTCTTTTGGATTCTTGAGTAAATTTAACAAGAGAGCTGCTCATTTTGCTTGTTTTCCATGCTTTTATAGGTTTTTCTACCTTCTTCTGCCGAATACCAAAGGATGGTTGAGTGTACGTTGAAATGGGGAAGAGAGCTCATGAATACAAAACAAAGGCTGAAGGGAATCGAGGATTCTGTTCCCATTCGCGCCTGCATCCACACCACGGATGAGGTCGCGGGTGGAGACAGTGGCTTGGTCAATGAAAATTTATGGTTCTGTCGGCATCTGTGGTGTCACCCACGCCGTGGATGACGTCGCGGGTGACACCAGACCGAGACTACTTTTCATCCGCGGCCTTGGCCGTGCCGCAGATAAGGCCGTAGATGAGTGGCGTATCCCTGCAATTTCAGTATGTTTTCAAGGTGAAATTTGGGGAAAAGAACCGAAGTTTAGAGGGGAACAAACTAGAGAATAAAAAGGCTCTTCTAGGGCAAACAAAGGGGAAGAACGAAGGAGGAACGCAAGGGAAGAAAACTCAGGAATTGAAGAGAGAGAAAGAAGTGCAGCAGCATAAGGGCAATTTCTGCAACAAAGAAGAGTGAAGAAATACTACATGAGAATGAGTTTTTCATTGCTTTCTTTGATGCTTGTTGAACTTTCTCCTTTGACTATGGAGTAGATTTGTTTAAGACTTAGAAGGGTTGAAACCTAACCTTTGTTTATGATGTTTTGATTCGTTGTTTTAATGGAAAAATCTTATCTTTAATTGATTTACTTGTGAGTTCATTGATAAATTGGATTGGCTTTTTGTTCACGAATTCAATCTTGACAGTTGTATTGGTTAAGTAATTGAGAAATCACTCAATTGATGTAGAACAATTCTCAAGTAAAAGAACTTGCATGAATTTCTAGAAATAGAATTCCATAAGTTCTTCTATTTGGGTGTGAATCCATTCGTGAGGTAAATCTATTGATTCTATTGCATCTTTTAGGGGTTTTGAGTTGGGAAGAGATTCCATTCAATCAACCTAGGGATATGTAAGCTTGAGAAAGATAACAACTTAATAATGAAATTTTAGAGTCAATTGAAATTGGATAATTCATTAGGCACGAATTAAAACTAATAATCGGGGTTAGGGGGATTTCACTTCTTAGTCTTACGTTAGAAACTACTGCATTCCCTTCTTTTTAACTATTTGCGTTTGATTTGTTAGCACTCTCGTTCATTTATTTACTTGGACTAGTTTGTTACTGTTCCAATCTATCGTATCAATTAGTCTAGATAATAAATTGCTGATAATTAGTAGTACTTGCTAAGTTCCTGTGGGTACGACACTCGGTATTCCTTATACGCTATACTACGGAACAATATGTACACTTACCTAGAGTATCCACAGTGTTGCAAAAAGGATATCAAGTTTTTAGCACCATTGCCGGGGACTAGGCAATATTAGGAAAGCCTTAGTTTTGTTAATCTAGTCATTGCATTTTTATTTTTTATTATTTTATTATTTTATTATTTCATTTTTCTTCTTAATCCGTTAAATTCTTTATTAATTTGGTTGGTTTGTACTGCTACTACGGGATTTAAACTAGTGCATGACCAGAAGTAGCAGTTCGACTCCATTAGCCTTTAATCCTTAGGTTGAAAGGACATTCCGTCGAACTCTCAGAGAGAGACTTTTGCAAAGAGCAGAGGAGATTGACCAAGAACATCGAGAGCAAGTGGTAATAGCTGAAGAAAACAACCCCCAAGCTCATATCCAAAATCCTTTGTTCAATGAAAATCCGCTCAACCCAATCAATGCACCACCACCACCATAGCAGCAAGAGAGAGAAAGAACAATGTCAGACTATGCTAGAGCCCTCCTTGCGAGCACATAATCTAGCATAACCAGGCTAAGAGTAGCTGCTAACAATTTCAAGATCAAGCCGAATATTATTCAAATGGTCCAATAGCTCATTCAATTCGACGGCCTGCCTGATGAAGATCCGAATGCCCACATGGCAAATTTTTTAAAAATTTGTGACACCTTCAAGATAAACAGAGTTTCGGATGATGCTATTCGCTTAAGGTTATTCCCCTTTTCACTTAAAAATTGGGCAAAGCAGTAGTTGAGCTCCCTTCCAAGAGGATCCATAACGACATTGGACCAAATGGCGGAGAAATTTCTAACAAAGTATTTTTCACCCACCAAGACTGTAAAAATAAGGAATGACATATCTTCATTTGCCCAAATGGAGTTAGAGACACTATATGACACTTGGGAGTGGTTTAAGGAGCTCTTGCGTAAGTGTCCACATCACGGGTTGCCCACTTGGCTTCAAGTTCAGACATTTTATAACGGGCTCAACCCAACCACTAGGCAAATGATTGACACAGCAGCAGGAGAGACACTGAATAGCAAGACACCACAGTAAGCCCAAGAACTGTTCGAGGAGATGGCCATGAGCAGTTTTCAATTGCAATCCACGCAACCCCGACCCAATAGAGCAGTTGGTATTTACGATGTAAATCCAATAACAGTTCTAGCAGCCCAAGTGGAGGCATTGAGTAAGAAGATAGATAGGATGACAATTGCACAGAGACAATCCCAATTGATGTAGTGTGACCTGTGTGGAGGAGGGCATAACAATTAAGAGTGCAAAGCAATCGGTGCCACGGATCATATGGAGGAGCAATGCCAACACATGAACAATGCACCGAGACAACAAAACAATTCTTATAGCACTACATACAACCCAAGATGGAGAAATCACCCCCAATTTCTCTTAGGAGAATCAAGGACAGCAAAGACAATAATCCCCACTTGGGTACCAGCAGGAACCTCCACAACAGAAGAAATCAAATTTGGAGGAATTGATGACAAAATATATCCATTCCTCGGAGAGTCGCATGCAAAGAATGGAGACATCTTTATGCAATCAGCAAGTCTCGATTCATAACTTTGATAATCAAATTGGCCAGATAGCCAAAAACATCTCAACGAGACCGCAAGGTGCACTCCCAACCAATACAGAAAATAATCCAAGGGAACAAACCAATACAGTTACACTGAGGAGTGGTAAAGAGTTAAAGGATTCCGAAGTAGGGTTGAGTAAGGAGAAAGGAGTTGATGACAAACAGACTAAAGACGAGATGGGCCCTGAAGAGGAATTCAATGAGAATCAAAAGCCGAAGAAGAAGGAGGTCGGAGAATACAAGCCTACCGAATCGTATCTCGGCAGACTCCAAAAAGGTCGTCAAGATGCACAATTTGGTAAATTCCTAGAGTTATTTGAGCAATTACATATTAACTTACCTTTTGTTGAGACTCTTGCACAGATGCCCAAATATGTCAAATTCTTGAAAGACCTTCTAACGAACAAGAGGAAATTTGAAAAGTTGTCTATCGTGACACTGAACGAGGAGTGCTCTGCCGTCCTTCAAAATAAACTACCTCAAAAAATCAAGGATCCAGGGAGTTTTACCATCCCTTGTAATATTGGTAGTTTATTTATTAATAAGGCTCCAACTGACTTAGGTGCTAGCATCAATTTAATGCCATATGAAATGTTTATGAAATTAGGGTTGGGTAAACAAAAACCACTAGGATGAGTATACAATTGGCTGATAGATCAATTAAGTATTCTAGGGGAATCATAGAGGATGTGCTAGTGAAAATTGATAAATTCATCTTCCCAATTGATTTTGTTATATTAGATATGGAGGGTGACATAGAAATTCCTTTGATTCTAGGATGCCTTTCCTAGCAACTGCTAAAGTATTAATTGATGTACATGCTGGAAAATTAACTCTAATGGTTAGGATGAAGAAGTGGTGTTTAGGATCCCTGACACCATGAAGCACCCTCCAGATAGGAATGATAGCTGTTATTTCATGGACTTAATTGATGATGAGTCGTTCTTTTTTGTGCAAGAAATTTCACTAGATGACCCATTGAAGGCTTGCTCATTCAAGGAGAAAGGAGCAGTGCAACCAAACCTGAAGTTGTCCATTAGATAATACATTTGGATGTTAGACAGACAGAAAGAAAGAGAAAGGCTTCTAAAGAACTTGGAATTTCAAAGGGTGATAACCTCAAACCCTCAATCGAAGAGCCACCTGAGTTGGAGTTGAAGCAATTACCCAAGCACCTCAAGTATGCATTCTTAGCTGAGGTCCCCAAACTGCCAGTGATCATCGCAACAGACTTAGGTGGTGTCAAGAAGGAAAGATTGTTGAAGGTACTAAAAGAGCACAAAAAGGCATTGGCATGGAAGATAGCGGATATAAAGGGAATTAGCCCCTCGTACTGCACCCACAAGATCTTACTAGAATAAAATTTTAAGCCAGTAGTACAACCACAGCAACAGCTCAACCCTAATATGAAAGATGTGTTTAAATCAAAGGTAATTAAAATTATTGGATGCTAGAGTTATTTACGCTATCTCTGATAGTTCTTGGGCAAGCCCAGTGCAAGTGATGCCGAAGAAAGGAGACATGACAGTCATCCCGAATGATAAGAATGAGCTAATAACCATGAGGATTGTCACTGGATGGAGGGTCTGCATCAATTATCAAAAGTTAAATGATACAACCCGTAAAGACCACTTCCTGCTCCCTTTCATCGATCAGATACTGGAAAAGTTGTCCGAGCATGAGGATTACTATTTCCTGAATGGGTTATCGAGTTACTTTCAGATCCCAATAGCCCCAGAGGACCAAGAGAAGATAACGTTTACTTGTCTATACAGTATATTTGCCTACTGTAGGATGCCATTCAAGTTGTGCAACGCCCCAACAACTTTCCAAAGGTGCATGCTCGCTATTTTTGATGAACTAGTTGAGGACATTATGAAGGTATTTATGGATGATTTTTCTGTCTTTAGCGATTCCTTCGATTTATGTTTGACGAATTTGAGTAGAGTGCTTAGACAATGTGAGAGACTAATTTGGTATTGAATTGGAAAAAATGTCACTTTATGATAAAGGAAGGCATCGTGTTGGGGCATAAAATATCTAGGAGAGGCATAGATGTTGATAGAGGAAAAATTGAAACAATAGAGAAATTTCCTCCCCCAATATCTGTTAGGGCAATTAGAAGTTTTTTAGGCCATGTTGGTTTCTACAGGAGGTTCATTAAGGACTTCTTCAAAATAACTAGCCACTAACTAAATTGCGTGAAAAAGATATAAATTTTTATTTTTAGAAAAATTGTATGCATGCCTTCTCTATTTTGAAAGAAAAACTGACTAATTCCCCCATTATAATAGCATCAGATTGGTCCCTACCTTTTAAACTAATGTGTGATGCTAGTGACTGTGCAGTGGGAGCAGTACTCGGGCAGCGAAAAGATAAGTATTTTCAACCCATTTATTACACAAGCAAGACTCTAACTGATGCTCAAGAGAATTATACCACCACCGAGAAAGAGTTGCTTGCCATAGTGTTTGTTTTTGATAAATTTAGATTTTATCTTATCCTGTCTAAAGTTATTATTTACACTGACCACTCAGCACTAAAGTATCTTCTCAATAAAAATGATGCAAAACCGAGACTGATTCGTTGGATTCTGTTGTTGCAGGAATTTGATATTGAGATAAAGGACAAGAAGGGAGCTGAGAACCTGGCAGCAGACCACCTCTCTCGCTTGGAGAATGACCACAGAGGGACACTTTTAGAGGAAGAAATAAACGACGAGTTTCTGGATGAGAAGTTTTATCTAATTAACCCTTCTTGTGTGCATTCCCCTTGGTTTGCTAATTTTGCGAACTACTTAGCTGCACAGGTCATTCCTAAAGGTATGACAAATAAGCAAAAGAAGAAATTCTTTTTTGATTTACGTCATTATTTGTGGGAAGACTCGTATCTATTTTGTATTTGTGCAGACCACATGATTAGGAGATGCGTGGCTCATCCAGAAACGGAATCTATTTTGGGGCATTGCCATAGAGGACCAGTTGGAGGACACTATCATGCTAACGTGACAACACGCAAAGTTCTCGAATCAGGTTTTTATTGGCCCACACTTTTCAAGAACACCGAGAGGTATGTTGAACAATGTGATAATTGTCAACGATCAGGTAACCTCTCATCGAATGATGAAATGCTCTGGTCCAATATACTTGAGTGTGAAATTTTTGACTTGTGGGGTATTGATTTTATGGGTCCATTTCCTGTGTTATTTGAGAATAAGTATATCCTAGTAGTTGTAGATTATGTATCTAAGTGAGTAGAAGCTCTGGCTTTACCAACTAACGATGCTAGAGTAGTGGTCAAATTTTTAAAAAGTTATTTTCTCGATTTGGCATACCCAAAGCTATAATAAGTGATAGGAATACACATTTTTGTAACCAGCAATTTGATAAGGTTCTTAAAAGATATAGTGTCACACATAAGGTGGCTACCCCTTACTATCCTCAGACTAGTGGCCAGGTAGAGGTTACAAATAGGGAGTTAAAAAGGATTCTTGAGAAAACAGTAGAGTATTCACGTAAAGACTGATCAGTAAAGTTAGATGATACTCTATGGGCCTATAGAACTGCCTATAAGACCCCCATTAGTACTACATCATATAGCCTAGTCTATGGTAAATGTTGTTACTTGCCGGTTGAGCTTGAATATAAAGCGTATTGGGCAATTAAACTTACTAATCTTGATTTGCAATGTGCAGGCTCAGGCGAACTTTTCAATTGAATGAGCTGATGAATAGCGGCAAGAGGCATATAAAAATTTAAAGATTTACAAAGAGAGGATAAAGATTTGGCATGATAAAGGGATTAGAAGGACCAAGGAATTCCAACAAGGCGATCAAGTTCTCCTATTTAATTCGAGGCTTTGGTTGTTCCCAGGTAAGCTTAAGTCTAGGTGGTCTTGTCCATTCGTAGTTAACAAGATCTTTCTTTCTGGTGCAGTAGAGATTTCATATGAGGAGAAGGGTAAATTCAAAATCAATGGCCATCGTCTAAAACTGTACCAAAGTGGTGACTTTAAAAAACAAAGAAAGGAGGTTTATTACCTCGATAACCTATAAGTTTAAAGCATGTTACAGGTATCGACTAACAACGTTAAACAAGGTGCTAGTTGGCAGGCAACTCAACCTTTGTTTTGGTATTATTATTTTAGTTAGGTATTTGTGATTTTTTTAAGTGGTTTTATTATCTTTTCTTATGTTTATGGTGCAAGTCTTTAGCTATAGGAAAGAGTTTATACCTAAATGATAAGATTTGAGGTTAGAAAGGGGGATGTTCGGGTTAAAAAGGGAGTTTTCACTCAATTTTCATTATATGTTTGAACTTTAATTTTGTTTTTAGAGTTGATTTCTCTCAATTATTTGGTAGGATATGCGTTTTTATTTGGTACAGTATGGATAGATGGCTGGAGAGTTTGGTTGTGCAGCAAAATAAACTCTCTGGTGCCACCCGCGCCGCGGATGAGGTCACGGGTGAAACCAGAGGGTTAAGCCATAGTGTCTGTCCTTACGGATGAGGCCGCGGATGGGAATAGAAAATTTGACATTGTTTCTGTCCCCATCCGCACCATGATCCGCGTCGCGGATCATGTCGCGGATGAGTGTTTAAAATCTTAAAAAAAAAAAAAAAGGGTAAGCCGCACCCCACCCACGCCGCGGGTGGGACCACGGATCATTCCAAGAAGCGTCTGCCCTCATCCACGACTTCATCCGCACGTGGATGACCCCGCGGATGAAATCGCAGACGCAATAAGTCCCTTCTTTCCCAGAATTTTTCTCCACTTTCTTTCTTCCCCCTTTCTCCCAAAACCCTAACCCCTCCACCCAAACTCTCCATCCCCTCTATTATCACCCAATTCCTCCTTAAATTCACATCCCACACACCTCTCTCCACAACATCACCTACACTTCACAGTTTTTCCTACTACTTGGGTAATTTTTCTTGACTTTTTAGGACCAATTTTTGTGGGTTTTATTTAGGCTATTTTGATTTCTGATTTGAGGAGTTCTTCTTGCATTCTTTGCCTTGCTAATCTACTCTTGAGGTATGGGTTTTCACATTTTTGCTTAGTATTTATGTTATTGGTTGTTTAATTGACTAATCTTTTGTCCATTTGCATTTATGTTATTAGTTGATTGATTGGTTATATATGTGTCTCTATTGATGTCTTGGGGGAAATTATACTTTGGGCTAGTTGATTTGCGTACAATTTTGTTAAATTAGATTAGCAATTCCCAAAGTCTAATTCTATTTGGATTGGTGCTTTTATAGCAATATTGGGATGTTCATGACTTTGTTCAATCGTTGGGTGATATGACTGCATGTTTCTATGCTTTAATTGCTAGTTAGTGGACAGTTCAAGTGTGGGTTAGGTTTTTTTTGAGTGATTTTGATGTCTATGGTTAGTATGAGTCTTTGATTATAATGTTGGTTGCCTCGTTGTTTTGTTCTACATATAATGTGTATATTCCTACCCTAATTGCCATGAGTATACTTTGAATGATGGTATGATTTGGTGCTATGGTGCTAAATGTTATCATTAAAGAGAATTGTCATTCTTATTTTGGGCATACAAGGGCATATTTAATCTCAAATGTCTCCTTCATATTGTGATTGTTAATTTGGTTTCGGTATGTGATGCGTCTCCTTCAATGTATACCAAAGAAACTCTAAGCAAGTGCACCTATTGCTCCGTAGTATAGTATACAAGAGCACCGAATATCGTTCCACAAGAATTGGAAAATACTAGTAATTACTTGAGTTCTATTATCTAACCTAATGAATGCAATTGGACTATTAAAGTAAGAAACTAAAGAAAATCCTATCTAATCCACTAGAGTCAAAAGGGAACGATAAAGGAGAGTGAGAAGTAACAACAAAAATGACAAAATAAGTCTAGACATGGTATCCCCCAATTGCATAATCAATGAATCAATTTCGAACTAATGCTATTACCTAAACTTGGCTTGAACCCAAAGTCCCAAAATTAGATCGTAACCTTTCTCAAGAGAAACAATCCCTAATCCTCTTGGTTGCTCAATTGGAATCTCTTTGCAATTAACCCCCCAATTAGAAGCCTTAGGATTAATGGACTCTAATTCATTAAATCTTTTTCAACACTTAACAATTGGGAGGAATTCATGGAATCCTATCTCTAGTGGTTCATTCAAATTGCCTTAATTTTTGAAGTGGTCCATTCATATGCAATCTCTCAATATACCCATACAAAACTAGCATAGAATCAAGAATGCATGCAAAATCCCAATTCCATTAGACATGAAAAATCACAAATTAATCCAAATCAAGAGAGTAATTAGTATAAACTAACAATCAATCCATTAATTACACAAATGGGTTCAACCAAATCTAGACTACTAATGATTACCCCATAAGAATCAAAGAAACTACATTAATTAACAAAGGGAAAATGTAAAAACTCATTCTAATTGAAGTTCTTCAATCTCCCTTTGATAAGTTTTCTGCAATTTCTTTAGGCGGAGAAGATGCAAGCCTTTTCTATGTCCCTTGAAGCTTTTTCCCCTTCTCCCTTTTCTATCTCCTTCAAGGAGCTCCCCTTCTTCTCTTTTTCCCTTCAAGGAACCCTAGGAGAAAGATAGATTATGGAATATCATCCTAATACTCATATCAGCTGTTAAAATAATGCATATTCGTGTCCAAGAACCGCCCGCGTGTCTGCCCGTTGATCTTCCACGGTTACTCAAATTCTCGAGAAACCGTGGATGAGCCCGATAACAAACTGCGCACAGTTGGTCACGCGATTTCTCGTCTTTGCGTTGCCCAACGCACTCTCCTGTGGTTTAACCCACGTTGGCTCTCTGGATAGGAACCCGCGTCGACAACCGCACTCGGTTAATCCCACGGTTGACCTTCTGTCCGAAAGCCGCGCCAGAGAACCTGTAGGCGTTTTCTTTAAACCCGTCCACAGTTTAGCATTTTTCTTTAAAATCTACCCTTTTCTTCTAAGCAATCTCCCTACCTTTTTCTTCAATCCTGACCACCATCCTATCCTTGATCTTCTCACCTGCACAAACTTAGCGAATAAGTGTAAGTACATGGCTCTATTTTGCTCCAATATGAAATTCAATGGACAACTAGAAGTAAGTCTAGAAAATAACTGGTTTGACCCAAAACTACTAAATAAAAGTGCTAAAATACCTATGCAAACCACCACTTAGACACTCTAAAACATGTGTGAAAAAGCCATTATCAGTATGTCCATTTGGTTCTATCGAACAATTGTTATCCTATTTTATTTATTTTTCCTCCTTGATTCGTTTAGGTACTCAAAATGCCAAGGAAGCACGTGGCAAATATAAGAGTCCGCGGTGAAAGATCCTCCATTTCGCCCTCCCTAAGAGGATACCACGCGCTTCACCTCGCTCGAGAATACCCAATGGTACACGAAGCATAAGCGCGGCGAATTAATTGTTGAAAAAACTGTGGATGAAGTTGTGGACGCCATCCTCCATATTACTGAGAATTTTGCCCAGTTAGGTTGGGATCCCATTTTGAGGCTTCCCAATTTCTACTACCCTCAACTGGTTCGTGAATTTTACATGAATATAGATAAATGTGAGTACAGTTCTTCTAGCTTGATTACTATTGTTCGTGGTACACGGATTGAGCTCAACTGAGCATCTTTGGCTGGCATCCTTTGGTGTAGGAATGACGGACCCCGAGTATGGTATGTTAGACAATTTCAGTGGAGGGGCACATGGACTGTCGAACAAGGAGTTGCCAAGTTTGAAGTGCACAGTAAAGAGGATAGATTTGATAATCGTGAGGTATACTACGCCAAAGATTTGGATGCTCCCTATCATATTATCATTTATATCTTCAGGCCACAATGTCTTTCCAAGGCGAAGTAGTCTCAATGAATTTAAGGCCAGGGATATCTACTTTCTAGATGAAATGGTGAACGGTGGTATGAATGCACCTAACCCATTACCTAGTGCGATAATTGCTTTAATGATGAAGACAGCTATAGCGCAAAGTGCTACCACTGGATTTGGGTTCCTGAGACTCATTTCATTTATTATGGAGCGCTATGGAGTCCACTTTGACGGTCAACATAGAGTGGACAAGGGAAATCGAGACATAGTGAATCTCCGTATACTGAAGAGGCTTGGTGCCAGACAGTGGGCAGTTGACATGTTGGAGGGACGAGGCCAACAGGATGAGGAAGATGAAGATGCACCTCCCATGGAACCTGCTACTGAACCCTCATTCCCACTGGCACTTTCACATCCGTCTGGGAATGAAGACATCTTGGCAGCCATAGGGACACTCCGGACTGACTTTATAGGTGCTATGGGCGACTTAAGGACCGATTTTATGGGCACTATAGGTCATATCTAAGAGCAATTGGACAACCTTGGTAATCATCTGGGTAGTCTTGAAGATTATCTACGCTCTTTTCACTTTGGCAGGTCGGGAGGCAGTCATGATGCACCAGGCACACCGCCTTCATGATCTTCCTCTTTTCTTTCCTTTTCTTTTCATTTTTTTTTTTTGCTTTTGGCCTATATAAGACATTTTCTCTTATTTTTATCTTTCTTTTGTTTTCTTCGTTCATTCACTTTTGGCTTGTGCTAATTAATGAGATAATGTGGCTCTTTTGTTTCTTTTGTTTATGTGATTGCAGTAGTTTGTAAAACTCGTGGCTTTCACTCTTCTTTCAATCGTGTACCAAGTGGTCCCATCCACCAAGGGGAGTAACTATCTTTCTTTACCTTATTTCTCATTATCATATTTTTCACACATTGAAGATATTGTGTGATTTAAGTGTGGGAAGGAGTGTCGTAGATAGATTAGTTGTTTACTTTTGTGATGTTTTGGAATTTTGTACTGGTTGTTTTGGAATTCTTTGGATAAGCATCCAACTTGTGGTGTTTCGTATCTCATTTCTTTCAAGTTTTCTTTTTAGGAAGTTATGTTATCTTAGTAATTAGGGTCAGTTGTCTTGCACGAATGGAACCAATAAATGCTTTACCTAAGGAGAAATTAGTACATGTATAAGAACTCATACTTTAGTAAAAGTATAGTAGGTAAAATAGAGTCAATTATGTTGCAATTTTTAGACTTGAAGAAGTTTCTTTAGATCATTTGATTGATTTGAATAGTTAATGGATATAGTAAGTGGAGTGAAGCATACCTTATGACTAATCTAATAAAAGAAGAGGGGGCAATTAGCAATATAGCTCAAGATCTACTACACTAGTTTTGGTACTGAGTAACCGGGGGTCTTCATTTACCAATGTCGACTTTCGCGTCAAAAGGTTACTAAAATGAATGAAACCTAATGGGTCATACACATAAAAAACAAAATCTTTGGGTTAAAATATAATTAAGATAAGTATGAGATACTTATGGGGTTAGTTTATGAGATAAATTAACTTAAGGAACTTATTTATAATTATTCTGAGTCTTGTAAGAAATTGGTTTCATAAAAGAAATAAAATAATTAATTGGTTTTCTTATGGAATGGATTTCCTAAAGGAGAAGATTTAGCTTAAAGTAAATTACCTAAACCTTTTTGGTTTCCAATTAGCTTTATTCCTAAAGGACTAGAATACTTCTTCTATAAATAGGTTCATGCTTTGACTCTTGAATTATTATTGCAACACAAAAGAAAACTAGTGAGAGAAAAATTGAAGAAAGAAGCACGCCACTTTCTCTCTCTAGGTCTCTCTCTCTCTCTCTCTCTCTCTCTCTCTCTCTCTCTCTCTCTCTCTCTCTCCTAATTGTTAGGTTTTTCTTCTTCTTGTGTTCTTAAATAATTCAAGGGAGCTAGCACTCAAAAGTCAAAGCAAGTAAGCCTACAAGGTTCCCAAAGATATACAAGCCTACAAGGGATCTTTGCGAAGTAGCATAGAAATCTTCTGTGCTTAAGGTAATTTTCATGCAAATCCCCTTGATAATCGTATAGATATGTCAAAGAGATCCATGGTTAAGGTAATAAACTTTTATTTTTCCGCTGCATTATTTATGCTATTACCTTACAGTGGTATCAGAGCCTTCTTTGATTATATCTATATGATTTGTGATTATTTAATTATCATAAATATGGATGGTTTGTTCTAGATAAAATTTGTCTCAAAATTGTTTTAGAAAAATCAAGAGTTTGAGAAAAGTTCTTTTAAATAATTAAGATAAGTTCTTAAGGTTGTTTTTAGGGTTTCTAAATTGTTTTTGACGTGCTAAAAAGGTTTTAACATGTTTTGATTCAAAAGAGTTTTGAAAAACATCAAAGAATTTCAAAGATCGTATTTTTTGGACAGAAACTGCGCGAAAACCCGCGCGCATTTTGACCCTCGGTTAAAATCCCATACCTTTTGTCCACAAACTGCGAATGAAACTGCGCGTGGTTTGTCCCACGGTTTACAAAACGTGGATGAACCCGCGCACGTTTTGTCCCACGGTTTGTAAGCAGAATCTTAGCAGGATTTTTCCTTAATTTTTGGAAAAACACGAATTTTGATAATTTATCTATTAAAACACTTTCCAATTTTAATTGTTAATATTTGGAAAGTTAAAATTTGGAAGCTGATACCTTCTATAACTATATTTTTTGACAAATAAATTTCAAGAGCATTAATCTAATTTATTTAGACCATGTGATTTATGACTAGAATTAAATAAATTAATTTATTTAATTGTTAAATAGTATAATGTCATGGTGGATGATTATGAACTAGACCAATGTGATTTAATGGTTATTACTTCTTTTATGGTTGGCTTGTATTGGTTTCATAAATAGGGTCTGCGTGTCCTTCCCTCTCTATTTTTTTGATGTAATTCTCTTCTCTCCTAAATTCCCTCAAATGTAACTCGAGATTTCTTGATCAATACTTGTAATGTACAAAGTATAGGTTAGGAATAGGCTTATTTTCTAAATTTTTTAGACTAGAATTACATATGTAATGTACAAGAAGATGGTGATGGCACCAAAGAGCAACCAAGGAGGCGCATCAAGGAGTTGACACGTTCCTTGGGAATTTTAACCAAATATTTTCTTCTAGGCTCGAAGAAAATATTATTAGTTAAAGTCCATAATCATCCACGTTTATTATGCTTTTATTTTATATATTGATATATTTTAATTGCATAATATGATGAGACATTATTTTCAACTAAAATCCCTCAAATTTAAATATTTAGTCATCTATTTAAGTTGCCTCCCATTATTATAACAAAAACGAAGAATTTCTATTAAATGTGGACTTGTTGGCCCACCGTCAAGGTCACCTTATTTGGAATATATTTTTGTTATGAGATTTGATCTCTGAATAATGGGTACAACTTAACAAAAATTACATAACTTGTTGGCCCACCGCCAAGGTTATGGTACTTTTGAGGCAAACTTTGACTTCAAAGGTTGATGTCAAAATAGGAGTCCCAAGAGTTGTGATTGGTAAAAGTTACCTGCCTAATCAAAATTATCTTTGGGTTGTTGGCCCACTGTCAAGCTTAAAGATAATTAGATGGGATCCTATCCCACTAGGAATTTCTAATAGATTCTCGAATCAATATTGAGGGTTATTGATTTGAAGTAAAATAGTGAGAGCAAACCAAATAAATTTACGAATCCACATTTTTGGTTTGCATATATATAATATAAAACAAATACTTATTTTTGTCTTTACTTTAAAATGTCTAACGTGAATTTGCGACTGATTCTTGACAACAAATTCAATGAAACCAACTTTGAGGATTGGAATATCAATTTGAAAATTGTTCTCAAACATGAAAAAATTGAGTATGTCCTCGATAATCCCATGCCCCCTCCTCCACCCGCTACTGCATCACCTGAGGACATAGATGCATATGAGATGCACAAAGCCGACAATGATGCTGCAACATGCATCATGTTAGCTGCTATGTTCCCGGAATTGCAAAAGCAATATCTTAAAATGGATGCTCTGTCCATGATTGTGCATTTAAAAGAAATGTTAGACGCACAAGTTAGAACTGAAAGGTATGAGGCCTCAAGGGAGCTTTATCAATGCAAGATAGCAGAGGGATCTTCAGTGACTACCCATGTACTGAAGATGATCGAGCTAATTGAAAAATTAGCTGATCCGAGACACGTCTCTGACAATGAGTTAAGTATTGACTTAATTCTTCAGTCCCTCCTTAAGAGCTATTCACAATTCATCTTTCACTTCAACATGCGAAAAGTTGAGTGCACGTTGACTGAATTGATGAACATGCTCAAGACTGCTGAGCCCAATCTTAAGAAGGAGAAGGGCACCATTATGCTTGTCTTGGACTCCAAGAAAAAGAAGCCCAATTCTAGGCTTAAGAAGTCTAAGAAGAAGAGAACTAAACCTAAGGGTGGGGTTAAGAAGAACAAATCCAAGGGCATATGCTTCCATTGCGGACAAGATGGGCATTGAAAGAGGAATTGCAAGGCCTACCTTGACTCTCTAAAGTCAAAGAAGCTTGGTGAAATTTCAAACTCTAGTATGTTTGTGATTGAGATTAATTTATCTACTAACCAAGACTCATGGGTATTAGATACCGGATCTGGATTTCATATTTGTAATAATATGCAGAGTCTTAAAGATAGTAGATTCCTGACAAAGAGAGAGGTCGAGTTACGTGTGGGGAATGGAGCAAGAGTTGTTGCATTAGCCGTAGGAACCTATGTACTCTCTTTGCCACTGGGCTTATTTTAGAATTGAGAAACTGTTATTTTGTTCCCGTACTTACAAAGAACATCATTTCTATCTCATTGTTAGATTTAGATGGTTTTACTATCATACAAAGGAATAAAAGTTGTCCTTTTTCACGTAATGGTATTGCTTATGATACTGGTACATTGATTAATGGTTTAAATATTCTAAACAAAGATAAGTCCATTCTCAACATAAACACCAAAAAACAAAAGTTAGATATTGTAAACCAGTCATATCTTTGGCATTCTAGACTTGGTCATGTAAATGAGAAACATATGTCCAAATTACATAAAGATGGATACTTGGACTCATTTGATTATGAATTATTTGGGACATGTGAATCTTGTTTATTTGGCAAGATGACCAAAACACCATTTACTGGAAAGGGTGAATGTGCTAGTGATCTTCTTGGGCCTTTGAAAAGTTCAAAGTTTTTAAAACTGAAGTTGAGAAACAACTTGGCAAGAGTATCAAAACACTTAGATTTGATCGAGGTGGAGAATACTTAAGTCAAGAGTTCCAACAATATCTAAAGGAAAATGAAATTATTCCTCAATGGACTCCTCAATACACGCCACAACTAAATGGTGTGTTTGAAAGGAAAAATCGTACTTTATTAGATATGGTATGTTCCATGATGGACCATGTATCACTTCCCAGCTCGTTTTGGAGATATGCCTTCGATTCCGTTTCCTTTATATTCAACTATGCTCCTACAAAATCTATTGATGCCACACCTTATGAGATATGATATGGTGAAAGACCAAATCTTAGTTATCTAAAGATATGGGGAATATTTGCTTATGTAAAGCAAAATATGTCAGACAAGCTTGAAGGTAAGTCTGATAAGTGCTTGTTTGTGGGGTATCCTAGAGAGAGTCGAGGATACTATTTCTACAATCTCCTTGAGTAAAAAGTGTTTGTCTTAAGACATGCTATCTTTCTAAAGAAAGAGTTTATTCTTGAAAGATGTATTGGGAGTAAAGTAGAACTTGAAGAAATTCAAGAACCACAAAATAGTCAACAGTTGGAACAAGAGCTTACGCTACATGTTGATGAGGCGCAGTTGAAAGCTCAAGTTACACAAGAATTTCATAGATCTAGTAGAACACGTTATGCTCCTGAGAGATATGGATTTCTCATTAGTGAGAGCAATGATGTGTTAGTCATAGATGATGACGATCCTACTAGCTACGAAGAAACTATGTCTAATATAGACTCTTTGAAGTGGCACGAAACCATGAAATCTGAAATGGATTCCATGTATGAGAACAAGGTATGGACCTTGGTCGAGCCACCTGAAGGGATAAAACCCATAGGGTGCAAGTGGGTCTTTAAAAGAAAGACTGACATGGATGGTAAAATTGTTACTTACAAAGCAAGGTTAGTGGCAAAAGGTTATAAACAAAAGCAAGGAATTGACTTTGAAGAAACCTTTTTACCAATAGCTATGCTTATATCCATTAGAAATTTGCTTGCCATAGCTGCTTATTATGACTATGAGATTTGGCAAATGGATGTCAAGACTGCATTCCTTAATGGGAATTTGCAAGAGGATGTGCACATGACACAACTTGAGGGTTTTGACTCCATTGATAGTCATAAGGTATGCAAGATGCAAAAGTTCATTTATGGACTCAAGCAAGTTTCAAGGAGTTGGAACATTCGTTTTGATGAGACAATCAAAGAGTTTAGTTTTCTTAAGAACGAAGACGAGCCGTGTGTATACAAGAAGGTGAGTAGGAGCGCTTTCGTTTTCTTAATACTTTATGTGCATGACATATTACTGATGGGAAATGACATATTTTTACAACAAACCGTAAAGGTATGGCTATCCAAAAGTTTCTCCATGAAGGATCTAGAGGCAACCTATATTCTGGAAATTAGGATCTATACAGATAGATCCAAGAGATTGCTTAGTCTTAGTCAATCAACATACATAGACAAAATGCTAAAGAGGCTTAGCATGGAGCAGTCGAAGAAGGGGTACTTACCTATGAGACATGAGATTACTCCTTCGAGAGACATGTGTCCTAAGACACCTGTCGAGATTGATAGCATGCAAAAGGTTCCTTATGCCTCGACAATAGGATCCATTATGTATACTATGCTATGTACGAGATCCGACGTCTCCTATGCTCTAAGTGTTACGAGCAGATTCCAAACTAACCCTGTTGAGAGTCACTGGGTAGCTATCAAAAGTATTCTTAAGTACTTAAGAAGAACTAAAGAATTATTCTGGCTTATGGAGAACATACTTTAGAAGTGTGTGGTTTCACTGATGCTAGTTTTCAGTCAGACAAGGATGATAGCAAGTCGCAATCTGGATTTATATTCACGTTAAATGGTGGTGCTGTGAGCTGGAAGAGTTCGAAGCAAAAAACTACCGCTGATTGCCATCGCCCAAGCAAAAGAATCTAGATCTCATCAACGATCCAAACACGTACTTAGGCGCTACCATCTTATTAGGGAAATAGTTGGTAGGAATGATGTAAAGATAGAAAAGGTTCCCACTGATGACAATATAGCTGATAATCTTACTAAGGCCTTGTCCCAGAAAAAGTATGATGCTCATGTAAATGCTTTTGGTCTAAAACAAATGAGTGATTGGTTTTAGTGCAAGTGGGAGTTTGTTAGTGTATGCCCTAAAACCAAGATGGTTTAAGGTGTTTTGTATTTACACTGATTTATGTTATATTTATCCATGTGGTATTTTTCTTTATCATCTAAACTTGTATTTCCATGTTACTTGTTTGATTGATAAAGTCCTTAAAATATTGACTGTGTATTAGAGATTGTAAGGGTTACAATTATGAGACTCTAATACATAAAGCCATATTTTTAAATATCCCTAGTTATTGTATTAATGTGATTGGACATCATTAATGTGGATAGACTAGCACATACTTTGCCTCTACTTATGATAAGTAGTAGTTGATCTCATTAACTATGGCGTGCATGACACTTAAGTTAGTATGTGGACGCTTGTTTCAGAACAAGTTCATTGGATTGGTCTGCCAAGAGTTTCAACTATAGTGCCAATGGTTAAACTCTTAATGGCAATGGTGTAAGTGATCCTTTGACTTGAGATTACCACAGTATCTTGAGTATGGATTGCTATATTCTGACTCTATTCCTCGGTGCCTATAAAAGGGTAGCCCATAGGTTAGAGATTGGGTATAATTTGAAGCATGGAAAGATAGTGAGTAATCAATATAGGATTCACCACTCCTTAATAGGAGAGTATATCCCTTTATGGCCACTTGTTGGAAATATTAACTCACAAATCTTCTGCAGAAGTGATAGTATAATTTGGAAGTAGTTTCAAGGTTATACATCATGGAGAGTTATATTTCTGGAACAAGAAAATATAAATTAGTCAGTTTAATAGTATGCACTATACTTTTAGACTAATTGGGATATAGTGTGGTGAAAGGATATTAATTACACGGTAGCATTGTCATTGAAGGGTATGGTCTACCATATGACTTTCCTATTCACTTGGGCGGTCATGATGCATTGTTGGACGCCACTCATGATCTATAAGTATGAATTGATTAATTAGTGAATTAATGATAAATTAAAGTGTTTAATTTATCTAGCTCAATTAATAAGTTATAATTTATATTTATTGCCAACGTGAATGAAACCTAATGGGTCACACACATAAAGAACAAAATCTTTGGGTTAAAATGTAATTAAGATAAGTATGAGATACTTATGGGGTTAATTTATGAGATAAATTAACTTAAGGGACTTATTTATAAATATTCTGAGTCTTGTAGGAAATTTGTTTCCTAAAAGAAATAAAGTAACTAATTGGTTTCCCTATAGAATAGATTTCCTAAAGGACAAGGTTTAGCTTAAAATAAGTTACCTAAACCTTCTTGGTTTCCAATTAGCTTTATTCCTAAAGGACTAGAATACTTCTTCTATAAATAGGTTCATGCTTTAACTCTTGAATTATTATTGCAACACAAAAGAAAACTTGTGAGAGAAAATTTGAAGAAAGAAGCACGTCACTTTCTCTCTCTAGGCGTCTCTCTCTCTCTCCTAATTGTTAGGTTTTTCTTCTTCTTGTGTTCTTAAATAATTCAAGGAAGCTAGCACTCAAGAGTCAAAACAAGCAAGCCTACATGGTTCCCAAAGAAGTTGTTCGTGTGGATATCATTAGAGGCTCTACGTTTGGAGGGCTTTTTGTGGTAGATCTAACATCTTCTTTGAAGGATCTTTGCGAAGTAGTATACAAATATTTTGTGCTTAAGGTAATCTTCATGCAAACCCCCTTGATAATCATATAGATATGTTAAAGAGATCTATGGTTAAGGTAATAAATTTGTATTTTTTCGCTGCGTTACCTATGCTTTTACCTTACAGGGTTTTTGTGCACTAATTCATCTTGACAGTTGTATTAGTTGAGTAATTGAGAAATCACTCAATTGATGTAGAACAATTCTCAAGTAAAAGAACTTGCATGAATTGCTAGAAATAGAATTCCATAAGTTCTCCTATTTGGGTGTGAATCCATTCGTGAGGTAAATCCATTGATTCTATGGCATCTTCTAGGGGTTTTGAGTTAGGAAGAAATTCCATTCAATCAACTTAGAGATAGAAGTTGTAAGTTTGAGAAAGATAACAACTTAATAACGGGATTTTAGGGTAAATTGAAATTGGATAATCCATTAGGCACGAATTAAAGCTAATAATCGGGGCTAGGAAGATTCCACTTCTAAGTCTTGCGTTAGAAACTACTGCATTCCCTTCTTTTTCAATTATTTGCGTTTGATTTGTTAGCATTCTCATTCATTTATTTACTTAGACTAGTTTGTTATTGTTCTGATCTATCGTATCAATTAGACTAGATAATAAATTGCAAGTAATTACTAGTACTTGCTAAGTCCCTGTGGGTACGACACTCGGTACTCCTTATACGCTATACTACAGAACGATAGGTACACTTGCCTAAAGTATCCACAGTGTTACAAAAAGGATATCACCTACCAAGCTTATAGTTCTCGCTTTATCAAGCATAAAACTAAGCATATCTTTAATGAACTATAAAGGCATCTATTTATAGAAAAAACCCTAGCTCAAGTCCTTGTCCAAGTTGAAGATTTCATGATGAAATTTGATTCCTTTTGCCTCAAAGGTCTTCCTTGAGCTTTGTGTTACCTTCTAGGGCATCCCTAAATGCACTAGACATTAGAATTATCTATAAAAATTGTGGGAACAAGCTGCAAGTTGAAGAAAGCTGAAATTCTGCAAGTTGCACTGATCCATGGGTCGGATTGCTCCCAGAAGATGGTCGAATCAACTTTTTTTGCAAAACATGAAAGTTGTAGTCCTTTGATTTAGCCTTCCAACACCATAAGAACCAGGTCATTTAGATCTCTGGATGAAAAGATATGGCCAAAATACTGAGAGGTGGTTGGAAGGTCTTCGTAGCACAAATTTACTTCAGTAATTTGGCATTTTGGCCATGAAGGTGTGAGAACTGAATTTTGATGTCTTAATAAGCAATGTAGAACATTCTCTTAGCTTCAAAATGCAAGAAGAATTATCATAATCTAATATTTATAGCTCAAGGTATAACCAAAATACTGAAATGTGCCATTGTTACCGACCATCTAGTTTTCACCAATTCTTCACTTCCATTGCTTCTTTGCCCTTCCTTTTTGTTGGTTTTTCCTTTGATACCTTTGACACCTTTTTCTACTATTTGAACCATAATTTCTTAGTAGAATTTGATGAATAAAAAATATTTCAAAAATTCTCCAGCTTAAGTGATAAAAAAGATTCAACTTGAATTAATCTTCAATTTGATAATTCTTATGCTTCATTTGATCCAATTTGTTTTTACTCATCATTTACCTGCAATGTCAAACAAACCTGGGCATCAATTTGCTCAAAATAATGATTCTGCCTCAAAGTCTTATTTTCAGTCTAAAAACCTTAATTTTAGAGCAATCCTTGTTTTTATGAAAAACAATAAAATTGAGCCATTTTAATATCAAAAATACTAAAAGCTCACTCAAAACACACTAAAATCATATATAAAATACTATACTAAAATAGGTAAAATTATTACTTATCAAACTCCCCCACACTTTAATCATTGCTTGTCCTCAAGCAATTGGAAAATCAAGAGATCAAACAATGATTCAAATATTGAAATAACCAATGCCAGAATGTTGAATGCAATTCCACATGATAAAGTAATAGGCATTATGCAATTCCTTGTAATGTTTCTAATACTAATCATATCTAGTGAAAATGAAGCAATTATATCAAGATTAAAACTAATTCAATAAAATTTCAATGCCATACAAAATTTCACATATTGAGTATTCAATATGGATAATTATGTACATTTCAATTACACACAAGAGGAACATATTGTATTTTATAATAGCAAGTGTCTTTTGACGCAAATGTTGGCATTTGTTGATGAAAACCCTTGGTTACTCAACACTTTCATCATTTTTTTGTCACTTTGTAGCTTTGGCTTGCGAAGTGAAATTGCCAAGATCCACATTTATTAATGAGATCTTTTATTATTTGACGATTCACCTTCGAGCAACTTACTATGCATACTTTTAATTCAATTGACTTTTGAAGTGAAAATCGACATTTTGTGATGAAAATTCCCGATTACTAAGCAATTTGAATCGTTGGAGTAGAAATAAGCAGGCATTTATCATTGGACTTCATTACATACTTGTCCCTTTATTCAAATAAGTGTACATTTTGTCCATATCTGCCACTTAATAATGCAAAATTAAGTAAATAAAAAAATTTAAAATCAAACATGCCAAATCAAAACATAATTACAACCATTTTGCAAAATATACTTTCTTAAAAACAAAACTTCTAATCACATAATAACTATTTCTTCATATATTTGTAGAAATCATTCCATCAAAGTTGCATAAATTATTTCAAAAAATAAAGAAATTCAACAAGTTTATGGCATAACATCATGATAAAAAGGAAAATTTTGAAAAATTTAGGCCAAATTTTATGAAAATAATATCTTGACACAAGTACTCAATACCCAACCAAACATATTCCTTATACCTTCCCCTCACATTTGAAAAGTCACATTGTCTTCAATGTGTAATGGAAAAGATAAGAATGAGAAATAGAACAAGAAAACTCCCTTTGTTTGGTTCATAGTTCTAAAACTTGATATTATTGTGTCCTTGAAGTCCCTTGACCTTAACAAGTCTCTTTTTACAATGTTTCACCATGTTCTTCATTTTGTCCATTCTTGCTCACCAACTTTGTTTCAAAGCTTAGAAAAACTCAAAAACTATGTTTAAGCATGTTTTAATCACAAATAAACTCAAAAAGTAACATAACATGCTTTGAAGTACTTGATTTTTCCCACACTTAGTTGTTGCAATGTAGCTTCAAGGGGTGAAATTATGATGCACAAGTAATGTGAGCACATTTATTATGTTATGATGAAGTGATATGCAAAAGAAACTTGTGCTAAAGTGCTTCAAAACAAAATTTCATACTTTATTACAAAAAGTTAAAGTTTGAATCACTGAATTGAAACATGAAATGCAATCCCTTTGAATGTGTTAAAGTGCTCATTTGATGCTTACAAAGTTGCCCAACAATCTTACAAAGAAAGCCATTGAATCCCCAAACAAAAATTGCCTAAAATCATAAAAAATGCACCCAAAATATGAGGGATCTGTGGGTTAGATCTGTGGGTTAAGGTAACCTGCGGATACCTCCCAGAAGTTGCAGAAATTTCTGCAGAAAAATGTGTTCCAGTGCTGATTTTTTCTCAACTTTGAGTAATCATTTCGACCTTTTAAACCTTCAGTTTTGGAAAAAAAAACTTTACAATCATGTAACCATGTTAACAAAATTTCAATTCATTCATTAAACTCATTCAAATCATGAACATATAAGAAATGAGAACCGACCAAAGTTGGCCTCCCAAAAATTCTGCAACATTGAATTCAAGATGAACTTGAAATTCAAAAGTTTCTTTTTGATGTTTTTTATTAATCCAACACTTCAAACATGTTTCTAAGGTAAGAACAAAGCTGTTAACATGATTTTTATGCATCCAAAACATCAAATTCCAGAATTAAGATTAAAATCACAAAGAATCAACTTTAAAGTAAAACAACTAAATGAATAGTTGCTTTTTCACTAAAAAGTTCAATTTGATTCTTTACATGTTTTGGACTTCAAAATCACTTTGAACAAGTTTCAAATGATAAAACAAAGTTTTTTAAAATCAATTTATGCATCCAAAATCTATGGATTACCAAATGAGAATCAAATTGTTCAATGAAACTTAGCTCATGAATAGTAACCAATGGAATAGTAACTTTGAACTCCATGCTTTAAATTGGTTTCCTTATTCATTTAAACATCAAAACCACTTCAAACATATTTCAAATGATGAAACTAAGATGCCTAATCCTTCCAAACACATGTAACTCAAGAGATATGAAAATTGGGTATCCAACATCCAAGTTTAAACATGAAACTTCATAGATTGCATCAAAACATTTCAAACTCAAATTCAAACTAAACAAATTAAACGAACTAACTATAAAACACACATAAAACATAAAATAGACCAACAACTAAAATACCAAATACATTGGGTTGCCTCCCTACAAGTGCTTCATTTAAAGTCTAGAGCTAGACTTGGAACACCTTGGTCATGTGGTAGGTGTATCCCACAAAGGATGTATTACACCTTTGGTGCTCAATGGATTCAACAAGTATAGATGCATCTTTTGTGCCAAAATGAGTGCTCCCAAGTCCATGATCCATTTTGCAATTGTCCCTTCCACTTGGAAACATTTTAAAAGAACTTCATAGCCGTTATTGGCTATGCCTTTCTCTTTTGTTAGTATTTTATCAATACCAATAAAATTCATGTCACAAGTGAAAGAAAGATCATTTTTCTCATTATGCACATTCATTTTTACCTTTGAATTGTCAATGTCTTCATCAAGAACAAATTCATTCATGTGTGTAGAAGTAGGTGAAACAACTAATTCATCACCAATATGTACATTTTCAACTACTTTTTCACTCATATAAACATTCGTCTCGATTACTTGCTCTTGCACATGTTCAAAAATAGAATCACCAAGCATTTCTTCACATTCATTTTCTTGAAAATAATGCATGATTTCACAAGTGGGGGATTCTAAATGTTGATCATTATGGTCCATTTCCCTACTTTCAATCCTATTTTCCATACATGCATATTCATGATTTTCATTATCATGCTCGACATCATGTTTATCACGCATAGAGGTGTCTTGTAGATTTTCATAAGTTTCTAATAGTGATTGGATTGAGTCACAATTATATTCCTCATGATTACCACCACACATGGAACAAATATAAACATAACCATAAGCATTATAAACACCATAATGTTTCATGTTATTCACACTATTAGCACATACACCTCTTTGACCTTTAACTTCATTTTCATAAAAAGTAGGATTAATTGTGATTTGATTATCAATTTCCACACTCCTACTTTCAACTAATTACTCTTGAACATGTATTTGTTCATTTGCAACACATGGCGACTCTAGGTTCATTTCATTTTCTTTTTGCACTACTTCCTCATTCCCTAGAGTTCAAGGCTTCCTTAATTATAGCACAAGTGGCCTTCAAATCTATCACATATTGCATTAAATTCATCCATTTGGGCATCAATTCTTGCATAGACCAATCTTTCCTTTTCAAGAAATTCATTTGAAACATAAGTAGAATTGGCTAGCATTTCATTTTCCATTTCCCAAGATGAATTTTGCTACATGTAATTAGATTGATTGGAATAATCCACTTGGTCCATCCACCCCAAATTATCATTTTGAGCATAATATCCATATTGAGGTGAATAATTACAATTATTTCCATGATTGTACATAACCATTGTAATCATATTCATGATATCCTCCATAATTAGTACAACTAGGATTATTTACATTAAGCGCATGACCAAGTGTATTTATCAGTGCCTTCTATTTCATTCATTTGTGATTGTAACTCTTTTAAATCTATTATTAGAAAGACATACCTCCATCAATATTAGACTTATATTCAATATCAGGCCAATAGTTGTTCCAATAGCAATTGCCTTCCATCTGTTCGATAAAATGCTTGAATCAACTTTTGCTATATTTAACCTTCCTTCACCTAGATTCAAATGGCACCTACAAAAATATCAAACACAATATATCAAAATAAGAAAAATAAAAAAATGTCTAGACTAATGAAGCTTGTAGTTGCCTTGATATTGCCAAGATTTCTTTGCTTCCTAGGCAATGATGCCAAAAACTTGATTGTGAGTTTAGGTTATATCAAAATATATCAAGAAATCTACTTAAAATCACACAAATAAGTAATAAAATTTATAATCTAATACTCATTCCGCAAGTGCATGGGTCAATTGTAGTTGTGACGAGTATTAGGATCGATCCCACGAGGAACCAAGATGTAGCAACTACCAAAGCTACTAACTTGCTCTATTATCTAAACAATCAAACTTTGGAAGGTAGCAAATGGTAGGAAAAATCAAATTCAAGTTAACAAAATATGAAGAAATTAGTTAAACAAAGTTGACTAGGCTTAAGAATCCACCAAATATGAAAGTTTAGCTTATGGCCATGATGATTTTTATTTAAGTTTAGGATTCAATTCCATTTATACTCCAACCTAGAATCTCTCTATAAATGAAATACTACTTATACATGAGCTTTCCTACTCTCAGTGGTAAAGTCTAGCATGCATTAGTTCATTAAACTCATGAATTGTGGCATTCAAACCATTAATCCACCTATGTGAATCACTACTTTAGTGAGATTCAACATAAGTTCCATTCACTCTTTCCATTGTTAAGTACAAATCTCTTTGTCAAATAACAACTAGATGACTTGAAGTTGGTAGCTAATCAACAACTAGTGTTAAGATCCAAGTAAATGAATAAACAAGAATAAAGTTGGGCATAAACCAATTCATATTATAGTTTCATCCCTAAACCTAGTTGGAAACAACTTAGTTTAATATGATAAAGATAATATTAGGCACATAATTGAAAGTAAACAAGCATGCATGAATGAATTAAGAAAGAATAAGGTAAGAAATGGTCAATTATGGCTCCAAATCTTCTTCCTTCATCCATCAAACATGTTGAGTACAAGTTCCTCCAAGGTTTTGTTACAAGAATTGATTAATCCTACAAAACTAGAAAGAAAACTAATCTAAATATTTACAAGGAGTGATTCTCCTACCAAGCTTATAGTTCTAGCTTTATCAAGTATAAAACTAAGCATATCTTTAATAAACTACAAAGGCATCTATTTATAGGAAAAACCCTAACTCAAGTCCTTGTCTAAGTTGAAGATTTCATGATGAAATTTGATTCCTTTTGCCTCAAAAGTCTTCCTTGAGCTTTGTGTTATCTTCTAGGGTATCCCAAAATGCAGTTGGATATTAGAATTATCTACAAAAGTTGTGTGAATTAGTTGCAAGTTGAAGAAAGCTGAAATTTTGCAAGTTGTACTAATCTGCGGATTGGATCCACGGGTTAGCTAACCCATGGATGTGACCCGCTCCCAAAAGATAGTTGAATCAGGTTATCCTTAAAACATAAAAGCTGTAGCCCTTTGAGTTAGCTTTCCAACACCATAAGAATCAGGTCATTTGGAGCTCTGGATAGAAAGATATGGCCAAAATACGAAGAGATGGTCGAAAGGTCTTCGCAGCACAAATTTACTTTAGTAATTTGGCATTTTGGCTATGAAGATGTGAGAAATGAATTTTGATGTTTTCAAAAGAAATGCAGAGCATTATCTTAGCTTCAAAATGCAAGAAGAATCATCACAATCTAATAATTTTAGCTCAAGGTATTGCCAAAATACTGAAATGTGTCATTGTCACCGACCATTTAGTTTTCACCAATTCTTCACTTCCATTGCTTCTTTGCCCTTCCTTTTTGTTGGTTTTTCCTTTGATGCTTTTGAGACATTTTTTTTACTATTTGAACCATAATTTCTTGGTAGAATTTAATGAATAAAAATTATTTTGAAAATTTTCAAGCTTGAGTGATAAAAAAGATACAACTTGAATCAATCTTCAATTTGATAATCCTTATACTTCAATGGATCCAATTTGTTTTTACTCATCATTTACCTGCAATGTCAAGTAAACTTGGGTGTTAATTTGCTCAAAATAATGATTCTACCTCAAAATCCTAATTTTCAGTCTAAAAATCTTAATTTTAGAGCAATCCTTATTTTCATGAAAAATAATAAAATTGAGCCATTTTAATATAAAAAATACTAAAAACTCACTCAAAACATACTAAAATCATATATAAAATATTATACTAAAATAGGTCAAAATATTACTTATCATGAACGTGTAGATTTAGATGGCAACAGGAAGGTTGAATTGGTCAAGAATTTACATGCTAGAGTTCAAGCAAATATAAAGCAGAAAAATGAGTGTGCAACGCAAGCCAACAAGGGTCATGTGAAAATGACATTTGAGCCTAAAGATTGGATTTGGATTCACCTGTTGATATCCTCTTTGCAACACTATGGATATGCTAGGCAAGTGTACCTATCGTTCTATAGTACAGCGTATAAGGAGTACCGAGTGTCGTACCCACAGGGACTTAGCAAGTACTAGTAATTACCCGCACTTTATTATCTAGTCTAACTAATACGAAAGATTGGGAAAATAACAAACTAATCTAAATAATAAATAAATGAGAGTACCAACAAATCAAACGCAGATAGTTGAAAAAGAAAGGAAATGCAGTGTTTTAAACGCAAGACTTAGAAGTGGAATCCCCCTAACCCGGATCATTACCTTTAATTTGTGCCAAATGGATTGCTCAAATTCAATTGACCCTAAAATCCCGTTAATAAGTTGTTATCTTTCTCAAGCTTACAACTCCTACCCCTAGGTTGATTGATTGGAATCTCTTCCCAACTCAAAACCCCTAAAAGATGCAATACAATCAATGGATTTTATCATACGAATGAATTCACACCCATATAGGAGAACTTATGGAATTCTATTTCTAGCAATTCATGCAAGTTCTTTTACTTGAGAGTTGTTCTACACCAATTGAGTGATTTCTCAATTACTCAACCAATATAGCTATTAAGATTGAATTTGTGCACCAAAACCCAATCTAATTCATCAATAAACTCATAAGTAAACCAATTAAAGATGAGATTTTTCCATTAAGACAGCAAATCAAAACATCATAAACAAAGGTTAGGGTTCAACCCTTTTTAAGTCTTTAAACAAATCTACTCCATAATAAAGGGAAAAAGTTCAACAAGCAACAAAGGAAGTGATGAAAAACTCATTCTCATGTAGTGCTTCTTCACTCTTCTTTGTTGCAGAATTTCCCTTGTTGCTGCTGCAGTTCTTCTTCTTTCTTCAAGTCTTGAGTCTTTCTTCCTTGGCGTTCCTCTTTCGTTCCCCTCTTTTTGCCCTAGAAGAGCCCTCTTTATTCTCTAGTTTGTTCCCCTCTCAACTTGGGTACTTTTTCCCCAAACTTCACCTTGAAAACATAATGAATCGTAGATTTACGCCCGGCCGAGGCCGCGGATGAAAAGTTGTCCAGGTCTGGCGCCACCCGCGCCCTCATCCGCGGTGCGGGTGCCGCCGCGGATGCCGACAGAAAGTTTTCCTGCGATCATCCAAGTCACTGTCCCCACCCACGACCTCATCCACGGCGCGGATGAAGGCGTGGATAGGAATAGATTCTCTAATTCCCTTCAGCCATTGTTTTGTACTTGTAATTTTGCGTCCCTATTTCGCGTACACTCAACCATCCTTTGGTATTCGGCAGACGGAGGTGGAAAAACCTATAAAAACATGGAAAACAAGCCAAATGAGTAGCTCCCTTGTCAAATTCACTCAAGAATCCAAAAGAAAGAAAAATCACAATTATTAAGCCAAAGTTGTAATGAACAACACATAAATCCTAGCCTAAACACGCCTAAAAACCTAGTCACTTTGGCCATTATCACCTGCGCAAGGAGAGATTTCTACAATAGAAGAAGTTGAAGCTTAAGTCCTAAAGGGAATGGTCCGTTTTAAGTCCTTAAAAGGATAGGAGATAACGTATGCAAGATTGATCTACCCAGTGAGTATGGTAATATTAGTGCTACATTTAATGTTGCAAATCCTTCTTTTTATGATGTAGGGGAATTCAAGGGTGAATCTTCTTGACAAAGAGGGAATGATGAGGACATCCATGGAGCTTCGAGTGTACAAAAGTTTAGCAAGGATCCTTTGCAAGGCTTAGATGGACCGATGACGAGGCTACAAGCAAAAAGGATTAAGCAAGCTCTTCAAAGGCTAATTATGGAGCCTCAAGAATAAGAAGTAGCTTTGACCAAGAAGGAGACGATGTCAAAGAGGATTAGCTACTTGAGTGTTGAGTATGATAGTGTTGGATCACTTGGGAAGGAGGATTTCGTTTTTTACAATTCCCGCTGATCATTCCCACACATGGGAGTCCAGAGTAGGAATGATCAAAAGGTTGGCAAGACTAGAACAGATTTGTAATGTTTCCCGCTCCATATTCTTGCATGCAAGAATGAGATGCAGAATAGACAAAATAAAACAAGTTATTCTCGTAGCTCATTCCCACGCACGGGAATGTGGAGCAGGAACCAACGCGTTTTGACGAATTTTCTGCGATTTAGTAGCTTTTAAGTTATATCTTTTAAAGTATGTTTAGCTTGATTAGATACAATTAATTTTAGAGTTTCGGTAGGTTTTTAATCACTAAATTATTACCTTTTTCATTGTATTATCCAACTTTAAGCCTATTAAAAGGCTGATTATGATGTTAATAACATATGGTATCTTTCAAGTAAAAACGTGAGCTTTCTCTCAACTAGGTTACCTTCTGTTCTTTGGTAATAAGAACTACTCTTGTTCTTGGCAAAAAGACTTTGTTAAGATCAAGTCTTTGCTTAGAGTTCTTCCAATTTTGGTTTGCTATTCATCTTGTGAGATTCTCAACTAGGGGTCCATTTCATGAGTTGGGTAAGAGTCTAGGTTGCATCTTAGAGGAAGAATACCAATAATATTGGTAGTATTCCATGATTCAAATTGTTCTTGGTGTCTTTGGATAGGTGACAAAGGGATCGAAAATATTGGGTTGTGTTCAACGGATTTTCAGGGAGTCATAGGTGTCTCATGATCAGTTGCGCATCAAATATCATCCAATTGCCATCAAAAGTGATTCAAATTGGTAATAAATAGTGCAAACCCTATAAAAATAAAATAACACACAAGTAAATAGCACTTACGCATTGTTTAGCTATTGAACTCAAAAATAAAAAGCAATGGCAAATAACTAGAGAAAAACTCATGATAAACCCTAGAATTTAACTAAACCCTACTAAAAAGTACTACAATTTAGCTATTATCAAATTCTCCCACACTTAAGCAATTGCTTGTCCTCAAGCAATTACATAATACATACCAAAATACTAGCTCAACCATAGTGGAAAATAATACATGCTCCTCCAAAACTCTTTCTCAACAACTAAGTAAATAACCATTATACAACTAACTGTCGTGTTTAAAAACTCATAATATTAAGCAAAGAAGAGGTCATTATACCCAAATTTCACTAGTTCAATTCAATTTTTCAACTTTACCTAATTTTCATATTCAAGCAAATCATATAGTTAACAAGTAAATTCACATGCTTATGATTACATTAAGCTTTCAACAACATAAAGACTTTTATTATTAAGCTTAGCCTTTACTTAAAATATGAAATTGTCTTACGCGAATATCGATATTGGTTAGATGAAGATCTTTGGTTACTCAACACTTCATCTGCCCAAGCTGTTATGTATACTCATAATTCAAGTATATTTTTATGCGAAAGTCAACATTGTCCAGATGAAGACTCTCTATTATTTAGCACTTGGATCAAAGGAGTAGAACAAAAGCTTATAATTTTATTTCTTTTTTCTAATTTATTTTCAATGAGCACAATATAGTCCCTTTTCTCATCCACATTAATAATCATAGAACACATGTAGCACTTATCAACAATACTCATCACTTAATTCATAAAAATCAAGTAAAAAAGAAAAACCTCATCAAATAGACAGTTGAATGGTATAAACTGGCTTGGGGGCAAGGCTATGTTCCAAGATTCTCCTTGATTCTCTAGTTTGCATGTCAAAGAAGACTACCAACAAAAAGAATAACGTGAGCTTGGGGTCTAAATTTGGAAAATACAATTTGTGAATTGTGCAAGCAGATGGAAGAAGACATAGATCATCGATTCTTCCAATGTCCAGTGACAGTAGCAGTTTAACAGAAAGTTCAATCCTTCAGTTTCATATTCAAAGGACAATATACTTGAAGGGAGGAAATAAGCTGGATGAGCTCCCATTGGAAGATTAATTTGTTTGTTGATAAGACGAATAGAGTAATGCTAGCAACAACAGTATACAACATTTGGAGAGCTCGAAATAGGAGCTTGTATCATAAGAAAGACATAATTCCATGCAGATTAGTTGAAGATATAAGGAAATTAGTTTCAGATGCAGTGATTTCTTGGAGGAAAGTGCCCCTTAATCTTCGAATTTGGGAGCTAGCCATAGAATGGGGTTAGTCACTCAAAATATTTGACCAGTAGAGAACTTTTAATTAGTGCTTTTGGTATTCTGTTTACTATGTTCTAGAATTGTGCACAGAAGTTGTACATGATCTTGGAACGCGTAGATGTTAGTTCTTGTAGATTTAGTATCGCTCAGGGGTAGCTGAAACCTAACCTTCTCTCTGAAGGCTTGTCTGAAGCTGCCTTATGATTGTAAATCCTCATTGCTCATCAATATAATATACATAATTTTGCTAAAAAAAAAAGGATAGTGCAGAAAAAAAAATGGTATACAAACCCCGAACTACTATGAACTTTTTCCCATCCTCCTATTTCATCTCTCAACTTTTAAATGATTCTATTGGGTCTTTGAACACATAAATTTGTATTTAAATAATTCTTTCATGCCAAATCCGAGTATAATAAATTGCACTTTGTCCCATAAGGTTTTATTCAGTATTTATTTATATTGCTAAATTTGATAATAAGGTACACGAGCCCTTTTTGATAGTTTAAGTTAAATATTTATATTTGAGTAATAAGGAATCACAACACTGCTAACTATTTATGCAAATTAAAAATGTCAAATTACTTTATAACTAATAAAACACTAATATTACTTTATGTTATAAAATTTGTTGACTTTATTTATAAATACTACAATCACTTCCTAGTTAAATATTTTTTGTTTCAATTAGATTTTAATAAACAAGTGAAAACAATAATAAAAAATAAATCCATCATAAATAAGAAAAACTCTTAGAAAAATAATAAAACATTTTTTGGTTTTGTTTGTTTATTATTTTTGTATTATATAGAGTATGGAGAATATAATAAACTTTGTACAATATAAAACTTTCCAAAACACGAATAGGTTATTGTTCTCATATTTGATTTTATTTTATCTTTTGTTTCTTTGGTTAATTATTTTATAATTAAATTCTATATTGTTACTCCTTTTTCACTAAATTTGTTGTTAAAATTCAAATAATTCAATAACTCTTGGTAGAAGAATAATAATGTCGCGTCCTAAATCGATAGAGTACTAGTGGTGTGCCAGCCCCACCTCTCCCTAAGGCGAACCAGAGGGTTTAGTGAACTACCTGCCTAGTTCTCGCTAGGATTCAAGTCACTAAAGTAATAAACACGTAAACTAAACTTCAAAATATAAGTAAACTCGCAATATTTTTAAACTAGCTACCATACAAATATATAGAATCCCAAACTATTACAACTTCAACTTAGATAGGATAAAATCCTAGTGCAACATCAAAATATACATCAAGAGAAATGACTTAGATGACTAGTACTCACACTCGTACTAACATTCATGTCAATCGGAGCCTGCTAAGGTAATCAAGAATAAAAGGGGGTGAGCTAGAAGCTCAATGAGGTTCCAAGGCATGCAAACATACAAGCAACTTGTCAAAGCTATAAAGTATGTAAAAGACAAATAAAGACAAAGTAGGATACGGATCAACCGTGGGAATCACTCGACCACGGGAAGGACAATTCAATATCATTTCAAGTATAAGGATAAGTATTATCTCAACCATTGGCAAACAATGTTAACTTTGGCCAAAGGGAGAAATATTCAATTAAGATTCAAGTCAAGTAATTCAAAGCAAATAAGATTCACATCATTGTTTTTGGATCAATGGCAATAGCGCTTGGACGTTTCATTTTGTCCTTGCTAATGATCAAGGTAATTCTCCATCCCACCAATTCACCTTTCCTCCTCAAGACCACCACTCTATGTGAGATCGTCCTCAATGATGGAGGGCTAAAGATAGGGCAGCTCAAACCTAGGAATTGTCTTGTCCAGGACTTATATTCGTAAGGAGAGAGTTTAAAGTCCCTTACCCCAACACCTTATAACCTCCAACCACTTATATGGTCCAATATCAATGAGTCAAGTATAGTTCAAGGTCAATGAGTCAAATATAGTTCATAATCGAAAGTTAGGGTCGAATACGATAAAGTACATATTCGCCCTTGTAGCCACATTCTCATGCTTTCAAGTAAGGCAAATAACACATGGAATCTAATAGGAAAAGCAAATAAACACTCGCAGGTGCAAGTAAAGGAACACTCACCTCAAGTATAGTCAAGTACACTCAACAAGGAAAGAGAACGTGTAGGACTTGAATCCTGGAAGTCCAAAAATTAACTTGGTTCAATTAACAAACTAAGTTGGAATGGTAAAAGTGTAGAAACCTAGCTTGGGTTTCCAAATCATTAGAAAAAAAAAGATCATTTTACAAGGTTATATCTTAACTTAGGGTATAAATCGGAAGTTCATGTTCAATTAAGGTTAAAATAGGTTCAATATTTTTCTAAGGAAATTAGATCTTAAAATCCTAAAATAAATCACGTCAAGTCTTAATAATATAAGTAAAGTTTAAAACTAAACCTTATATAAACATAGTTTTAGTTTAAAAGTATTAAAGTGAATATTTTAAGGTTTCAGATCAAAAACTAGTTTCTAAAAGAAAGGAAACTTAATTATGTATAAAGTTGGAAAATCACTATTAGGATTTACTATTAGGGTTTAGGGTTTAGGGTTTAGGATTTTGAAACACTATTAAGGTTTAGGGTTTTGAAAAACTATTAGGGTTTAGGGTTTTGAAACACTATTAGGGTTTAGATATTTGTTGGACTCAAGTGAAACATTTGGAAACTAGCAAGGTATAATTAAATGTAACAAATAAATTGAGGGACTAAATTGAAATAAACACTAACTATATCCATTCTTCTTGTCTTGGAAGATCAAATAACAACAAATGAAGCAAAAATATCAAGAAAAACATGAACAAGAAAGTTGGCCAGCCATGAAGCCAAAAACAGAAACAGAAATTTCAGCTTTCATAGCTCAACTTTAGCAACTAATTTACTAGCCAAATCAACCACTAATTGCACCAAGTTTTCTAGGTCAATTAGGGCACTTAAATAGCTAATATATGCAGGAAATAAATGGTACATGATGAAGTTAAAACAATCCACAAAATTCGTCCAAGAAGAAGTTCCCAAAATCAGAAAATTTTCAGCAAAGTTTCATAAGAAATCCATGGCTAAACTTTCACTAATTAAGCTCTAATCTAACCCAGCATTTATAGGCTATCAAAGGTGTAATCATAAACCATAAGTTAGCTAAAATATAAAACAATTAATGGTGCCAAAAGAACAAAATTCAACTATCAAAACAAGAAGCTAAACAAGAAGTGAAAAGTTGGAAATTTTGACAGCTTTGCTGCCGGTTTTGTTCAGCTCCAAAAACAGAAATTTAAGGGCTCAATTTTACAAGTTTGTTTAATAGATATGTACCACAAGATGTTAGGTAGTTGTAGGTGCAATTGATGGTGCAAAAACCCCTCCAAAGGCTGCTGAAACTCGGCTGGAATTGCAAGAAGAAAGCTGAAATTTCTTGGTGAAGTTTTGATTGCTAGAAGTTGTGTTTTGTCTTGAGCTTTTGTGAGCTTTTGGAATGGGGCAAAATGAGATATTTCAGATGCAAATGGAGCTATAAGGAACAAAATTTTGAGGGCAAAAATGGAAGAGATTTGGCTGCAAAGAAATGAAAGAAAATGGAAATCATTTTACTTGGCTAAGGTTTGGCCAAAATGCAATGTTAGGTGTCAAGCTTTGCTTAAATCAAGGAGTGAAATTAGGGTTGTGTTTCCTCAAGCACATGGCATGTTTTAGTGTTTTTTTTTTAAAGTGGTTTAAGGTCTTCCAATGAAGTCGTTAAATGAAATACCTGTTTAAACGTCGAACGGGTAATTTTTGCACAAAAGTGTTTTTAGCGTAAAACTTATTTTATTTTTTTTTCAAGTTAATACTTGAAATTATTAAAGTTGCCAATGACAAATATTTGAAAATCATGAAAATGGTTTAAAACTCCATTTTACACAAAACACACACTAACACACACACTCACGGTGTTTTCTCTCTCCTCCAAAATTTTTTTTTCCAAAATGGAAAACCTCACTTAACTAGCACTAATCCAAAATAACAATGCATGAAATGACATGAAATTATAAAATTCAAATAATATAAAACCCTACAAATTATAATTCTCAAACTAGGATTTAGTCGAGCTAGGGTGGGGAACTAGGGTTGGAGCGGGGCGTCACAAGTGGGGTCAAGACTGTCGTGCCTCGAAAAGGCGGTCCGGTCCAGTGACCCATTTCGAAAAGGTAGAGTTTTGAAAAAATCGTGCGTGTATGATAAAAATCGAATTTTTAGTAAAAAATGTGTTTTTAGGAAAAAAGGTATTTTAAAAGAAAGTAAGACCGGGACTAAAAGTGCGACAGTTTTGGCCGACTAATTTTTGAAAAAGGGTTTATTTTATTTTAAAAAAATTGAGTTGCCACTTGGTACTGAGTTAGAGTGTACCAAGTCACCCGAAAAAATCGTTTAATAAAACAAAAGTAAAATTTTAGAAAAAATTGTAACACCCTAGAAATTCATTCAAAACCATTTATTTTGTATTGTGTTCATTAGGAAAAAAAAAAAAAAAGGGGGCCGAAATTATTCAAGAAGAACTAGAGAATTGATTTTCTATTTTATTAGCATGTTGTACCTTCTTCCTTAAGAGCTTGTACTTAGAATATCTTGCAAGACTAATTATAGGATAAATAATAAAAACCTCTTCTAATTACCCATTGCCAAGTGTAGTCTTCCATGGAGAGAAAGTCAAGACTACTTTGCCTTTGTCTTGCTTTGATTGGTCAATTTTTTTCCCAATTCTTTTTCATTTCTTTTCTTCTTTACTTAGCCAATTTTCTCTCTTTTCTTTTTCTTCTTGGCCGGCTGCTCTCTTCTCTCTTTTCTCTCCATTTTCTTTCATTTTCTTGGAGCTTCTACTTCCATTTGATCACTTTTCATCCATAGAAATTAAGTTGATCTTCCTCCTAAGCACAAATCTTGCCTTATTCAAGGTATTTCCCAAGAACTTCTCTTCTTATTTTAAGTATAAATTCATAATTTTGTAGCTTTTAAACCATGTCTTTAATGTTAAGTATGATTTATTTTAGCCATGAAATATGAAGTTTTCTTCCATGAATATGAGATTTATGAACTTGTATGACTTGTAGATAGTGAATTAAACTTGAAATGGCATGATTTAGGTTTGATTTGCTTGAAGAACTTGGAGTAGTTTATGTGTTTTTGTGATGAATTTGAATGGAATTGAAGTGAGTTTGATGTGAAATTGGCAGAACTACTTGAGTTTGGGTTGTTGGATGTTTTTCTTGCAGGTTAAAAATTTTTGGGTTAGTCCGATTATAGGGGAAGTGCTGCCGAAATTTCGAATAAAACCTAGGAAACAAAAGTGATTAGGCTATGATTTAAGACTTTATAAGCTGTAATTTAGTGATTTGAGCGTGCAGAAATTTTTGTAGATTACCTATTAGTAAATTAAACCTTTCCGAGCCAAAAACCCTAGAAAGCTAGAAACCCTAATTTCAAAAACCCTAAACCTTAGGGTAAAACCCTAAACTCCAAAACCCTAGAAAATAAACCCTAGAGAGACGTGGGGTATTTCTTGAATTTCCTTATGAAATTTCTTAGATTTTAATCAGGTTTTTATACGATTATTTCCTCATGAATTTTAGGATCCGGAAGTGAGACTCAACCATATCGCGAGATATTTTCTTAGGCTTCAGGTGAGTGTTCTTATGTGTGCATGATGCATGAAATGCCATGTAATACTTGACATTGTTATTTTGATGACTGAGATGAAATGTTATACTTGACATGATTATCTAATGAAATGCGCTACTTGAGGAAGATGTGTACTTTATCGCATCTATTTCGCAATGTGTTATATGCTTTCACTATCCAACGTGTTATTTGTGCATGTGACTTCCGTGGTTGAGTATGGGAGAGATATAAGGTGATGGGCGTTATTCGACGCGTGTTAATTTTCATATCTGAGTAAAGTCCTGAAAAATGGCTAACTCATGATCGAACTTTATGCATGACCTTGGACTTCCGTGGCTAATTTCACCGTTACTCCACAGTTAGTCAACTTGTTGAGTTTGGGGTGATGTAAGGTGCTGTGGGTTATAGGTGCATGATATTCTTTCCTATACGAGTTTCATTCCTCGAAGAGGGTAACTCTGGATTGAATTTTTTGAGTATCTAGGACCTGAGCTTTTACCTCGGTCCTGATATCCTTGTTATCTTGATCGTGATTGATACTCTTGCGGTTGAGCTTGCTCCCGTAGTGAGCCTGTATCCGCCATTGATTTTACGATACTTCACATTGCTTGTTCATCATTTATTAAATTTGTTAATTATTATCCTTAAAGGTTTATTTGTTATTGGTATGCTGCATGACTTGAGCACTCACTGGGCTATTATAGCTCATCCCGATCATTTGTTTTCTTTAACCAGGTTTCCCAAACTACTAAAGCTGGAAAAGCTGATTTTTTGGACATTGTACATGTTTCGTTTTGTGTATTTTGTTAGCCACTTGTTTAGGCTAATCTTGTACATACTATGTAAATTTTGGTGTGTAAAACCTTTTGTAATACTTGTACTTCAAATGAATTTTATGAATATATATTTCTTTACGAATGTGTTTTATTTTGTATTAATTATGTGTACGTATTGAGCGAGTGCGTGATTCGAGTCCTGGCGAGAGCCAGGCAGGCAGTCCGCTAAGTCCTTTGGTGCGCCTCTGGGTAAGGTGGGGCTGTCACAAAAATCATTTAAAACCTTTTTCCAACTCTGGTATATGAAAAAATGAGAGAAAAAGGTCTAGGAGTCATATTTGAAGAAAGGGAAGGCAAAGGTTTGCGCCTAAGACACCCTTTCCACCTAGCCGAGGCTAGTTGCGAGGTTTAATCAAGATTTTCTAAATTAACCCTAAGTTCTATCGTGTTCTAATGTGTCTAAATGAATATAAATCCTAAGTCTAAATGTGAGTATTGAGAGGGTCGGCATGTTCCGTCGAGGCTTGATCAAGATTATCACATTAATTGCAAAACCCGAATCGAGACCTTGAAGGAGTCATGAGTGTCTATGCAAAAATGCGATGCAAAAAGAAAATAAAATAATAATATAATATAGTAAGTGAATAAAGAAAGTGGGTATGCAACATAACAGGTACGGGGGACTAATATCTCGTGACTGAATGTTTCTACTCACGGAGGGGGGAACGGCATGTACGCCATCGCTTCCCATGTGAGTAGGTGACTATTTCTAGTCGTATCACAAAAATTGATCTAAATTCTAAGTGAGATGCAACCTAGATGTCATGCATTTGAAAATGTTGTCAAAAATAAATAAATAGTAGTAATAATAATAAAAATCATGCAAAATGGAAAGAAAACTAAAAATGTGTGAAATGGGATGTAAAATGCACACGAGTGATCCTAACGCTAAAATGTCCTAAGGATCTAGCGTTGGACTAGCCCTTTCTAGGGATTCTCACTAGCATTGGACTAGCGGGGAAATGATAAAGCCACAACTAGCGTTGGACTAGTGTGGTGACGGAATAATAAGAACTAATAAAACATAAATCAAAATAATAAAACATAAATTGAAAGCAAATAAACATATAAAGACATATAAGAACACATAGAAGCACGAAACACATAGGCATAATATCTAGATGCAAAAATCCTAATGAAAGCGGTAAAACAAATAAGCTCGTAAGCACGCAAGCACATAAGCTCTAACTATTACATCGAGGGGTTAGCTAAAATTTTAGGGGGAAAGTAAAATGATCTATCTATTACACTTGCTATCTAAATGCACAAATATTTATGAGAAAAATACGAAAAGAAAATAGTCTAATTATTATATTGACTATCTAAATACAAAATACTTACCAAATAATAAGATTTGAAAATTAAATAACATAAAGTAAATAAATACAAAAAAAGCATGTAAAATATATATATACACACATACACATATATATATGAAGAAAATGCATAAAATCACATAAAGGCATATTGGGGCATATAAAGAGAAATTAATAAGTAATAGGGGTACCTCTTTGAAGACCCGATGTAACATCCCGCGTCTGGGCTAGCCCAATAACTTTTGAGCTTTAAACCACGGGCTCAAAATGCTTAAGCCAAGTTATTTAGTAGCCCAAACATAGGATGTTATATACTAATCAATTTCTTTTCTTCCCACCGATGTGGGACTTTTGAGGGGTCTCACATTCACCCCTTCTTATCAGGCTTTGCGTCCTCGCAAAGCCCAATCCATATCATAATCTGGACTATCCACTCGGTTGTATCGGATTTTAGAGGTGGCTCGTACGGGCTCTAAAGATGGCTCCCGCCCTTAGGTTGACGTAGCACTTAGCCCTGCACAGCACTTAGTTCTTCCACTTCCTTGCGTAGTCTAGCCCAATACCATAAGCCCAGTCTCACCCCGTGCAGAGACCACATGAGGTTCGCTCTGATACCATTTGTAACATCCCGCGTCTGAGCTAGCCCGATAACTTTTGAGCTTTAAACCACGGGCTCAAAATGCTTAAGCCAAGTTATTTAGTAGCCCAAACGTAGGATGTTATATACTAATCAATTTCTTTTCTTCCTACTGATGTGGGACTTTTGAGGGGTCTCACACCCAATACCAATACTTAAGAAAATGAACACACACATCAATGTATCAGGATATAAATAAATAAAGCCTAAAAATCTAAAATACTAAGACAATTAGAGTAAAAATGTTGATTTTATGAAACTAAGGGTTCAAAAACAAATTCACATAAATCTAGGGGCCAAATAATAAATAAAGTAAGCATGGGGCTCAATTATAAATTAGCACTAATTGGAAGGGGGCAAGAACAAAATTTCAACAAGAGTGAGGCAAATTGCAATTAATTCAAAACATAATTGAAAGGAATAAAAACCTAGGGAGGCTAATCTATGATTACACAGGACTTAATTGAAAGAATTCTAGAATTGGGGGCAAATCTACAAATAATAGGGACTAAATCGAATAAAACAAAATCTTTAAAGGCATATCAACAATACTTAGAAAACCAAACCTAAAACATAATGTTTGTTTAATGACAACAAAAACCGAATGAGAATACTAAATTAAGATTAAACTCAATTGATTAACTAAACAAATTTAACTGCAAAACTAAAAATGCTATACTGAAACAAAACAGATGCCCCAAATTTCCCAAATTATCTTCTACTTCCAGAAGACGGACAAGTCTTCCCCAAACCCAATTCTCTGTCTCTCTATTCTAACCTTTATTTTTTCTTTTTCGTTTCCCCTCTCTTTTTCTCCTTTCTCTGATTTCTTTCTTTTCTGGTGTCTCCCTAACCATCCCTTCTTTTGTTTTCTTTTTTTTCTTCTTCCAATTCTCACCCTTTTCTCTCTTTCTCTCTATTTTCCTTTCTCTCTTCTTCTTTCTTCGTCTCTCATCTCTCTAATTTTATTCTCTCTTAGTTTCTGTTTCCTCTCCTTCTCTCCATTCATCCTCACTCTCGTCTCTTTCTTTAAGCCTCTCTATCCTCTCTCTGTTTCCCTCTCATTCGTCCTCCCTCTTCCTGTTCTACTCATTTTCACTCTTTTGCTCTCACTATTCTCCCCCTCTCCTGCTTTTCATTCATTCTGCTTCTATTTTAATCGTCTTCAAGATCCCACAGAGCATATTCATTTCGAACTCATAGTCTTTCAAATCCTGAATTCCTAATCACATTCTATGACCCCAAATCCTCAAATCCATAGCCAATTGGTTGCATATTTAGCAAAATTCCACACAATTTTTATTTACTGAAAGCTAATTGGATGAAATGGAAAGAAACAAAGCAAAAAGTACCTGGTAGAGAGGGCTTGGTAATGATGATTAAGGAAGCTGTTGGAGTTGCCGGTGGTGATGCTTGGTGGTTTTGCGCAAGCTGGGGGATTGAGGTGGTTGTACTAGTTTTGGGTATTGATGACTACGATTTCCATGGCTGCCAATGGCAAAGACGATTGGTAATAGTAGTGATAGGGGATCTGGTTCTGATTTAGGATGTTTGGGTCTATTTTGGTTGATGAATTTTGGTTGTGGTGCTGGAACATTGGCAATGGTGGTTGATTGATTATTGATGTCTATTTTGTGCTATTGTGGGGACTGATAAAAAAAATGGCGTTGTTGGATGGTTGAAGGTGGAGCTATGGTAGCTTCGGAGGTGGCAGTTGAAGGCTGTTTTGCTTGGCTATTGGTGCAGGAGAGATAGATGGAAGCTGAAATTTGATTGTTTTTGTTGAGGATTGGCTTTGCGTTTGTGGCAGCGATGGTTGGCAACTAGGTTGGCAGTCATTAGTGAATGTAATTGGATAGGACTGCAAGTTGTAAGAAGTGGCAACTGTGTTTGTAATGAATGACTGTGGGTGATGTTTTGGGTATATGGGCTTGTGATTGTTTTTAGGGGGTCTTCAGCTGATCATGGGCTAGTTGTTTGTGTAATTGGTGGAAATTTGGTGTCTAATTGTTGGGTTGAGGCTGCTTGGAGGTGATCGGTTGCATGGAGCATGATGTATTTGCGTTTGTGATTGTGTTTGAATGGAAAAGTGCATTTGTGTGTGTTTGGATGTGTTTAGATCTGTGGGTGTTGTGTGTGTGAAGGGACTGTGTGATTGTATGTATGTCTGTGCCCGTGAATCTGTATGTAGTTTTGGCGTATGTGAGTGTGTGTGACTGTGCGATTCAGTGTGTGAAAGTGCATAATTGTGTGTGTATTGTGTGTGTTGTATGTGTAAATATGTTGTGCATGAGAATGTGTGTTGTATGTAAGAGTGTGTGTGTGGCTGTGTGTGTATTGTGTGTGACTGTGAATCAATGTGTGTATGTGTGAGAGAGAAAATAAATAAGTGTGAATGTGTAAAGTAGTGAAAATGGTGGGTGTAGTGTGTGAGAGAGAATGTAAGTGTGTGAGTGTGTAAAGTAGTGCAAATGGTGTGTGTAGTGTGTGAGAGAGGATGTGAATGTGTAAATATGTAAAGTAGTGAACATGGTGTGTGTAGTGTGTGAGAGAGAATGTGAGTGTGTAATCTTGGTGTTCTAGGTGTAAGCTTGAAGATGTGCTAGTGTGTGTTCTTGGTATTCTAAGTGTAGACTTGAAGATGTGCTAGTGTGTGTTGCAAGTGTTCTAAGTGTAGGCTTGAAGATGTACTAGAAGTTCTTGGTGTTCTTGGTGAAAACTTGAAGAAAAAGGTAGGAAAAAGTGTGTGTTTTTTGTGTTCTTAGTGTAACTAAAAACTAAATTAAAAACTCTCCCTAGGCTTTTTATTTTCGCCCCTCCCCCCATTTTTAAGCCCCAAGTAGGGATATTTATAGTGCACAAAAGACTCATCTTCCAAGAAATGACTAAAAGGCCAAAACGCGCTTAACTACCAAAATTACAACTTTACCCTTACAAAAATATTAAAAATCTATTTCTCTCACAAAAATGAAAAAAAAATTAAGAAAAATGTAAATAATAAATTTGTTAATAGCAATTCACCCCGGAAAAAGTTAGAAAAATTTTAAAAAATGCTTAAAAGACCTAAAATGAACTTGGGACACAAAAATGACAAAAAATGTCCAGGAGGCGAAATGACTATTTTGTCCTGTACTGTTAAAATATATGAAGAATATCAGTTAGTCTCGAAAAATTACCAAAAATTAAAAATGAGCTTTAAAATCCTAGAAAATGAATTTAACACTCAAAAATAGGTGAAAAATGCGTTTGGAATGTGAAATGACAATTTTGCCCCTGAACGCGGTATTTACAAAAAAAAATAGTGACCGGCCACAAAAAAAATAAGAAAATTTAGAAACATGCTTGAAAACTTAAAAAAATAAATTTGGTACTCAAAAATGGGTGAAAATGGCATTTGCGAGGTGAAATTACCAGTTTGCGCTTGTACTGACGAAATATACAGAAAAATATCAATTAAGCTTGATAAAATCACAAAAAATTAAAAATACGTATGAAAGAACAAAAAATGAATTTAAAACTCCAAAACTACCGAAAAAATATTTACAACTGAAAATTACTGTTTTGCTCCCCGAAAATGCTGATTTTGCTCATTTTTTACCCAAAAATCAGGATTTAACTCCAAATAGTAGGAAAAGGGCCCCCAATGTTAGAAAATAAGTGGTGTGTCAAAATTTGGTGTCTACAAATAATTTTAACCATACATTAAATACAATATACAATTTACTAATTTTTTTTGAAAAACATAGGTTTATTATTTTTGGTTAGCTATACTAGTACACAATTAAATATTTATCCACAATAATCAAATTAGCAAATTTTCCTAATTCTTAAAGTTTGGAAGGAGTAAACTAACCTTGAACTATATTTTACTACAACAAAATAAAAATTATCCTACTTTTGATTTGATCTTAAGGACCATTCGAAATAGAGTTGTAAACGAGCCGAGCCGAGCCGAGCCGAGCCGAGCTGAGTCGAGTATTCTCGGTTCAAGTTCGTGCTCGTTTAAAAACAAGCTGAACTGAGCCGAGCTTGTTTATTAAACAAGTTAAAATTAATGTTCGAACTTGGCTTGTTTAGCTATACAAACAAGCCGAACTTGAACTTTCACGAGTCGAATCGAACTTTGTTCGTGAACAGTTCGGTTCAAATAAGTGTAAAAGTATTATTCAACCTAAGTTGAGCTGAGTATCTTATGCTCGAACTCTTGTTCGTTTATTAAATGAGCTGGCTCAAAAATGAGCCAGCTCAAAAATGAGCAAAATTTGTGTTCGAACTCATCTCGTTTAACTTCGCAAACAAACTGAACTTGAGCTTTTATGAGCCGAGTTGAGTCGTGTTCGTGAACTGCTCGATTCCTTTACATGCTTAATTCGAAACCAAAATGAGATGCCTAAGAAGCTAATAGGCTCTTTCAGTAATAGGATAGCAATAACAATGAAAAAAAAGTCAACAAAATTATGCAAACATACAGTAATATTAAAATTTTGTTGACAAGCTGTTTTGTATTTGACATAAATTTTTATAGTGTAATAATATCCTTTTTTATTATTCAAAAACTCAAATTAATCAAGGGTTAAATGTTTAATCAAATTAAGAGCTAGTATCATTATTTTAAATTTAGGAGTTGATATACATTAGACTAACTCTTTAGGGACAAAGTGAAAATTACCAAATTTGGATTGGGACGGAAAGGAGCATATAGTATCAAATTTATCAATTTAGAGACCTAATAGGTTATTTTTAAAGTTGGGCAAACTAGGAGGATAGATAAAATTTGAGACAATTCGGGGCCATTAACCAGAACGAATGTTGCTTGAACCCTGTCCTATTTGTTTGATGATATTTCAAAAGCTTTTTTAAGTTTGGTTGAATTTGCATGTACTAATATTTTTCTTATTAGACTTTAAACTGGAAGCCGTAAAATTATTAGTAGATAGAAGCATAAAAACGATTATTCTAAACTAAAATACCTATTCAGTAACAAGATAACAATAGACAAATTCTCTTTCGTTTCTGCAAGTGTATTGTAATACTAGATAGAGTACTGCAATGAAAGCACCGAAAGTAAACTTGGCATATGGCTTGAAAATATAGTTCGATAACCAAGCGTAGGACATTTCTACGTGAGAGAAATTTACATTGACCTTTTCTGATGTACACCGTAATTACAGACTCTATTTCCTCTCGTTTAGAAAATTTCATCATAGGGTGCATATCAGTGGATTAATTTGTGTCTATTTTCTCTTTATTCCTACCAAATATTGTATTAATTGATAGGTCCTACTTATATTTGGTAAATGACGTTAATTGTATGAATATAGAAAAAAGAAAAAATAAGTTAAAAGGTGATTTTTCTAAAAGACCTCTATGCCGTTTGTCCTGGGCAGGTCAAAGTCTTGCTGTTAAGACCAAAAGTTCGGGATTTTTCTGCAAGCGTGAAAGAAGATTCCAAATCTGAGTCATTGTTGGGATCAATTCTTTCTCTCCAAATTTTTAGTATTTTACTAATATTAGGAAACTGCCTTTTTCTTTATCTTTTTACTTTAGGATATCTTTTCAAAAAGGGAAATTTGGAAAGTATTATATAGCAACAAAAAAAAAAAAAGGGGGAGAAAAACTCGGGAAGAATCTTTTTATCTATTGTTCTTTTGGTGAAAAAAAACAGAAGACACTATCTCCTTTAGCAGGAAAAAAAAGAGAACTTTTATAATTTTTTTTTTAGGAAAGGCTTGGAAAAAATATTCTTCATCTTTGAGTGATATTTCCTTCCTTGAAGAACAACTAATTAATTTTTTCTAGTCAAAGGTCAATTTGAAGCCGCGGTTCCTAAATATCTGTGATATCGAATTGATTTTTCATTGTTTCTTTTTATTCATTGACATTCATATGTTTTCTGATTTAATTTCTTATGATTGTTTTGTTATTTGAATGTCAATGGCTGAGTATACAAATTAACTCCATAATATATTGCCATATTAAACGGTTAAATTCGTAATTGTTTGAGTAGTTAATACTGGTAACTAGCGTGATTAGTTTTATGTTGGAGAACATATGATCTAACTTAAATAAACCCGTCGAAGAGTGTTTATTGATTAGCGTTGAGCTTTTTAAGTTTTCAATGCAATTGAGAAATTAAATCCTATGATCGTACCTAGGTTTTCTTGGTTAGGAAAATAAGCAATGATTGTACCTTGGCTATCGATAAAGTAAAAAAAAGTTGGCTATCAGATCTTGTTGATGGTTGAATTTATTAATAAGTAATTGAATGATTCTTGCATCAATGATTAGTTGTGTGGATCGTATATGAAAATTTGTATCTTTGGCTAGAGCCGTGTTTATTATTAATTTAATTTTTGCGTATTTCTGCGAATTGTTTTTATAATTAGTTGATTATTTATTTTTAAAATTTTTCAAAACAAATCCCCCCATAACATTTACTCTAAAAGAAACAAATTTCTCTCCTATTTGGTGCTATAAGCAAAATTTGTGTTCTCTAGAGTAGTACTTTTATTATTGCATAGATTTGACACTTGTTAATTTTTGGTGCTGTTGCTGAGGATTCCAAAAATTTCTCGAGATATATTTAAGATTAAATAGTCATTTTTCTATCTATGTTGTTTATTGGTAAAATCCCTTAATCAAATATTTATTAATATTTAACTAGATAAAGTTATTTCTCAAGATATATTTAAGATTAAATACTAATTTTTCTATCTATGTTGTTTATTGGTAAAATCCCTTAATCAAATATTTATTAATATTTAACTAGATAAAGTTATTTCCCACGCATGAGTTAAAAAAGTCTTTAGTTATCTATTCTTTAGGGAGGTAGAAAAAGAGAAAAAAAAATTAAGAAACAAGGTCTTGTTATGCTTTAAGATTAGCGAAAGTAAAAAAATGTGTAGAGGAAGTAAATTTAAAAAAAAAGAAAAATAAAATAAAGAAAATTGAGTTGGGAATAAAGAATAAATATTTGAGGGTATTTTGGTCGACCAACATGAAACGGGGTAAGGTGCCCATCTAAGAGTTGAGGGAGGCAAATGCAACTCATCCAGAAGTTTATCGGGTCTAGTGCAGTTAACCCTATAATATGTGTAGATGAAAAAATAGAAGGAATTAACACCACAAGAAACTTTTAGCAATTGTTAACCCACAAATTAATAAGATACTTTTGGGTACGGAATCAGAGCAAAATTTTACTCCCTTAAAGTGTATCAAGTGATGTATCATTGTTAAGGTATCTCCGGGTACATTAAATCAGAGCAAAATTTTACTCCACCTTTGAAGTGTATCAACAGAGGTTTCTGTTACTTGTCAAACCACAAGAGAGGCATCTATAATCTCAGGGGTTTTTAATGTAATTTTACCATTGACATTGACATTATCTTCACAAATCAGAAGTGAGTGGCGGAGCAATTATCTGACTTGGTCTGGTCTTATTTGTAATTCGATGCCATTTTCGTGCAGAATCTGCTATGAGTTTTTTTGGTCTACACGAGTAAACTTAGAGTTGATTCTGATGACTATTATATGTTGACCCATAAATTGCAATTGCACCATCAAATATCGAATCACTTTTAGCTAGGATTTCTGCACAAATTAGTCATTGATTACAATCAGTTAAGATCCATCCCTAGTATTATATATTTATTTATTACTAGTTTCATTTTCAGTCGACGTAGTTTTCTTGTCACCATTAATTGAGGCCGGTACAGAATAGAGAACAACGACTTCAGTGCTTGCGTCTAGAACGGGAAGGAGCTTAGTTTTCAATACATTAATTGACCGTGGTCCATCTCTGGAGCGCGATTAGAAGAAAAGTATGCTTTGAAAGATCGAACGACTTTGTTCAATGAGTGTTCCCAAGCCAACAGAACCAATATTCCACACGCTAATGCCATTCCTCGACCCCACAAATTAAAGAACAAAAAGAACGTCTTTGCCAGGTCAAGGACCTGAGCTTGTTAGCTTTCAGTTAACTCGCCGTAAATTTTCACCATTTATGTTTTTCTTGGATCGTTTAATCATTTAAAATGACAAATTTTAAAAATATATTATGGTGATGCAGATCGAGATCATGCGGCTATTGGTACTATTGATGACAAATTTCATCGGTATTACTAAATTGTAACAGAAGTGTTTAAAACTAGATTCGGGTACGGTAGTCATTGATCAAAACCCAATTGCAATTAAAGATTAACTTTCGGTATTTTGAATAGCGGCAAAGGAATGACAAGATAATGTCATGTGTTGCGAAATAGTAGAATATCAAAACTAGTGAATTTGATCAATGGCATGTGGCTTAGTATATAGAAAATTAGTCGTCGATGTGAGGCATAGTGGGGCATTATCTTCTCCTTAAAAGAATGGATGGAGGGGGCAAATGGAGAACTATGTAAGAAGTTAGTTAGTCACACATGGAAGTTTTGTATGTACAAGTGGGAAGTTGCCAAATTCTACATGAGTTTTACAATCAAAAAAATCGAAAACTCAAGATGGCATAACCTTTCCAGAAAAATTCTCTCAAAGCTCATGGCTTCAACTTTTACTCCTTTTTTTTTTTATTGGTTGCAGATTTGTTTTAAATCTCCTTTCAGTCAACGTTTTTAATTGTTTTTGATCAAATTGAGTTATACATGTTCAAAATTGTTTCCAAATTATTAAGATTGAAAATTCCTTTTAATGATTACTTCCAAATTTGATTCAAGTTCTAAGATCGTTTTCAATTTTCTTTTAGATTTTAACACACACAAGAATTTTAAGTCCTTAGTCCATATGGCATAGAATCACAACTGTTTGATTTTGATTTTACATTTCTATTTTTCACCAATGCAGCATGTTCAGCAATTTCATCAACATAAAATTCGTCAGCAAACAAAGTCAAAGTCACTTCAAATTGCAACAAAGAAACAATAAGGCAGTGTTTGGTTTAGGGGAATCAAGGAGGGAAATGAGAATGAGTAATAATGACATCTATTGTTGATATTTAGAAAATAATTATCACCATCATTCAATCGAAATAAAAGTGATTAATTGGGTCACCAAAATACTACTCTATCTCATTAATCCGTTTGGGGGAAATGATACTCATTTCATTACTAAACCAAACATGTTAAGGGAATCATCAAAACCCATACTCATAGTGGGATTAATGATATTAATAATGATAGTGATTAAAGAATCTAAACCAAATGCCTCTCAAGTTTTCTAAAGAAGGTGACAAGTTATCAAAGTATGCTACCAATTTTTTAAGAAAACTTACTCTTTGTCACGTAAATTAATGCCATCAAATCATTTTTTTTTCAAATTTCAATTATTTTAAGATTCATCACGGTCTCTTCCGTCTTATCTTATGCTTCATGCTTTTTATTTTTATTTGTTGCAAAATAACAATTACTTCTCAAATTTATATACATTGTATAAATTTTCAGAAAGGAACATTGGATCGAAAATATCTGAACAAACTTGATTTAAAAGGCATATGGAGAACCTGTTTTTTATAAACTAATGCGTCATTGTCAAAGTTGAATTTTCTTAAACTATGTAAAACTTTAATTGTAACATATAAAATGGGATGGAAAGAGTAAGCTGTAGGATATAAGCAACTAGGAAACAAAATAGTGTTAGATTAGTAAGAATTAATGGGAGCATTTGGCATTCTAAAGATGTACTAAAATTTAGCTAAATGTCTAATAGTGAAAAGTGCCAATTGATATGTGAACCAAAAAGTTTGAAAAAATAAAATAAAAATGGAAGCCTAATTGGTCTTAAGTCCCGGGAATCTCTCTCCGATCCAAACCACACGTCCTTATCCGGATCATGAAACAAAACGCGTAAATGCTTCCCCCCACCATTAAAGGAAAGGCTCGGCGAAGGAAGGGAGATACATACCGATGCTTCGGACATTGGATAATTGGCATAAACTCCCAGTTAAGTACGCAACCCATTATTCCCCTTTTCTTTCTTTTGTTTCCACAGTAACTGATTCAGTCCTTGCCATTAATATGTTCCTAGTGCAGACTTTTTGTAGTTTTGTTGTCCCTTTTCTTGGTTTACTTTTGGTTTCTGGTTTAGCTCTTATAACTTGATCGACAGAAATTGTTATGGATATGGTAATTATCAGTTCGCTTCAGAACAAAGCAGAGCTGGTAACTTGACTTCAAAACAAAGCAGCTGTGACCATAGCCCATCCTATTGCGGGAATACTACTGCGTTCAATGTAAAGAGCCCATTTCGATTTAAGGCCATCAACCAGATTTCCTACGATGGATTCGAAGTGTCATTGTGATAAGCACAATCGCACTGTACTTTTCATGGAATCTTACGGCAGTAATTAAAAACTACCTGTATGTAGAGCTTGACAGTATCGACTATTGTGAGCAGACTTTCCGTGTTATTGATCCCGGGGTGCAAAAGAACAATTGTTCCACTCTTCCACTTTATTCGGCCATTGACTATTCCTTGTCTACGAACCCCCCCGTGTATGCGGTTGCTTATCCGGACCCGTATGTATTGATATTTGTGAGCTGTAAAAATCCAGTGAGATCGAAATATCCTCTCTACGTAGACACTACTACTTGTAACATTACTGAAAAGCGTTTTTCCAAAGTGAAAACACCATCTAATTACAGTTACGTTGTAGTTGGTGAGAATCTGGCAGCATCTGACATTGAAGAGTCTTGCACCATCTACAAAGTTGTTCCCGCAGACCTGCAGTGTCTCCCTAACATAACAGGAGGGAATATTTCATTTGGAGACATCCACAATCTGCTGGCAAATGGCTTTAAAATGAGGTGGATTTATTATGTGTTGTCGTCAAAGAGGAGAACATTATTTTTCTGTAAGTGCACTGGTTTTACTCAAGTACTTTTGGTTCTTCCGTCGAAACTGAAATTTGTATTTACACCCTACTCGTTTGAAGTTATATTCCTATCGCAATATAAAATAAGATTAATTCCCTTTTGATTGCTAATTGGATATGGGAAAATATAAATTTGGTAATTTAACGGCAACTATTTAAAATTATTATTTGGGGAAAGAATAATCACATTTTTGGGGAAGGAAATGGAATGCCATGTGATTTGGCTCGGTATACGGGCACTATTGTTCATAATCCATTCTCTTCCTGATTTTATTTATTTTTTATGCAATTCGTGCTGAACGATGTTCATGCTGTTGAATGATAAAATCTTATTTATGTGATTATTAAATAAAAAGAGGAGAAAATATATAAGAAAATAAATTACAAAATTTGAATCCAACTTATCGCTGGATATGTGTGTGTGCATTTTGTGCTCTATATATATATATATATATATATATATATATATATATATATATATTGGGCTCAAATTCAATCTTAATTTGTCTTTTGATCTGTGCATGTATTTTATCAAGTAAAGAATCTCATCGCAAAATGCAAAACAAATGGTTAATAAAAGTTGATTTTCCCGTTCGTTAATAGCTGCTATCTATATTCTAACATGCTTTAGACCTTTAAATATGTGTGTTTAGTTACATTAGAAAAACGTGAGTGTATCATTTTTCTGGGTATGTGTTTTTACGAGATGTAAAAAGATAATTAGAAAGCATTTCCTATGAGTGATTTTGGAAACAACACATAACCAAGCAAAGCCTAAAATATTCACTTTCTATAATGAAGATTAACTTTTGCTAGATCCCAATATTTTTAGTTTCCAATATATGAATTATGAATGATGAATTATGTACTTCTCACTTCAATCCCGGGAAAACAAACATGTTTGCGAGTTAGTCTTCAAACAATTGGAATTTTTACGAATTTATAGGTCGATTACTTCAAAATGTTGACTTTCGATCCGGCATCCCTAAAGAGATTGAGTGACGCTGCCTTTTGTTCTTTGGCATTGTAGGCCGCCTGGCAGTACCATTGCTCGATCGTGTAGGGTTTGGAAGTGAGTAAACTTAACCCCAAATTTGCATTTTATTCAAGTTTGATTTCGGTGCTAATCCTTGAATTTTCATTTGCAATTGTAAGCAGCTACTGTGGGTTTTACAGCCAAGACACTGGGTAAGGCTTTAAACTTACTTGAAATTTAATTTATTCAGTATATCCAAAGTGAATTACAACAATTTGTTGCTTCTCTTCTTCGATTTCAGTCCTAGCCATTGCAGCAAGAAACGTCATTGGCATTATAGTTTTATTAGCTTTTCTGATTTACAAATGGCATCGAAGGCATTTATCCAAGTATGACAACATAGAAGAGTTCCTACAAACAAGCAACAATCTTATGCCTATTAGGTACTCGTACAAAGAAATAAAGGCAATGACCAATAATTTCAAGGAGAAATTAGGTGAAGGAGGCTATGGTTTGGTTTACAAAGGCAAGTTACGAAGTGGTAGTTTAGTAGCTGTCAAGATGCTGAACAAATCAAAAGCAAATGGACAAGAATTCATCAATGAAGTTGCAACTATTGGAAGAATTCACCATGTTAATGTGGTCCGATTAGTGGGATTCTGTGCTACCGCTTCAAAGCGTGCACTTGTCTATGATTACATGCCCAATGGTTCCCTAGATAAGTTTATTTTCTCTGGATGTTCAAATGGTGATCCACTGGACTCGAAAAAAGCATATGAGATTGCAAAAGGGGTCGCTCGAGGGATTGAATACTTGCATCAAGGGTGCAACATGCAAATTTTGCATTTTGATATCAAACCACATAACATTCTCCTTGATGAAAGCTTTGTACCAAAGGTTTCAGACTTTGGACTTGCTAAATTGCATCCAATACAGGATGCCTACCTTGCAACTCTCACTGCTGCCAGAGGAACATTAGGTTACATGGCTCCGGAGTTGTTCTACAAAAGAATTGGAAGAGTATCATATAAGGCAGACGTTTATAGCTATGGAATGCTATTAATGGAAATGGCAGGGAGGAGGAAGAACGTAAATGCCCATGCAGAGCATTCAAGTCAAATATACTTTCCTTCCTGGATATATGAAAAGGTTGAACAAGGTGAGGATATGGAAATTGCAGATCATATAACTGAAGAAGAAAAAGGTATTGCTAGAAAATTGATTTTGATAGCATTATGGTGCATACAGATGAAACCAGAGGACCGTCCTTCAATGAGAGAAGTTTTAGAAATGCTTGAAGATAATTTACAGAGCCTGCCGTTGCCTCCAAAACCGTTGTTTTATCCTCCAGATTCACCCATCAATACACAAAGCAGTACTCATAGTTCTTTTGAAGTGTCCACAGAATCCCCATGGAACTCTTCAGTTCGTCAAACAGAACATACAGATGTTGATGAATAAGGGGTACCTAGAATTGAGGCATAGTCTTGCTGTAATGGAACAAATTGCTTTTCCTAAACTTAATGCATTGGCTTTTACGTGTGAGGCTAAGTCGTGATTAACCTGGAAAGGTAATTATTGGCCTGTCTGTATTAATTTTTAATAGTGTTTATCGACTCAAAGCTATTCCTTTTAAGAATTGTCTTTGGTACTCCCAAAAAGTGTAACCTAGTACACACAATGCAAACTTTTTTATCTTTTTATTTTTGGTATGAAAAGTACAAAGGTAGATATCATGCTAAAAATTGTACTTCTATGACATTATACCATCTATGAACTCAAATATCGTCACATGGCGTGTTTAGCTTTATTAGGTAATACCATTAAAACTTCAATGTGGTACCTTGAGAGAAGCAGCGCATGCAATTGTTGATACTTTCTTGTGCATTATGTGATAATTTCTCTCCAATAATTTAGCTTAATTGCAAATTAGGTCACTAATCAATACTAGATCAATGTAAGTAAACATTTATTTTATGGGGTAAAACTTTATATCTCCTTCTATTTTATGTTATTTTCCAAGTACATAACAAAAGGGTTAGGAGTCCATGTCAAACTTCCAAGCACATATGGTTTTACTTAAAAACATTTTTTCTAAATCACTTGATTTTTTCTTGTGTTGGTGTGACCAGTCGAATTGTTGGGTTACTAATTGTCTTAAAAAATATTATAATTGAATTAAATTTATTGTTTGTGAAATTGTCCTTCAGAATGTATCTTCAATTCCATCAAAGGGCCAAACAACAAATTCTTTGGATTTCACTTGCTTGGAAATGAATGCATCAGAGTTTAATTGATTGACTTTCCAAACAAAGAATATAGATACTGTAGGATAAGAAGTTCTTAGAATTGGACATATTGTTGTAATGGAACAAATTGCTTTTGCTAAAACCAACGCTTTAGCTAGTACGCGCGAGGCTCATCAAATGTCATAATTAACTTGGAGTAGTAATTATTGGCCAGTCTATATTAATTTACAACAGAGACTATCTACTTAAAGCTATTTCTTTAAAAATTGTTTTTCTTACACGCAATACAAACTTTTCATTTCTTTTTTTTTTTTTTGGTTTTTGGTATGAATAATATAAAACTAGATATCTTGCTAATGAAATTGTGCTTTTATGACATTAAACATCAAGGTATCTGTCACCTGGCTTTTTTTACTTTATCACGTAATACCATTAAAACTTCAATATAGCATCTTGAAGGAAGCTACACATGCAGTTGTTGATATTTTTCTGGTTCATGTGATAATTTTCTTCATTAATTTATTAATTGCAAATTAGGTCACTAATCGATACGAAATCAGTATAACTAAACTTGTATTTTATTGGGTATCACTTAATATCTCTTTTTATTTTTTGTTCTTTTTCTAAGTATATAATAAAGAATGAATAGGTTGATAAAAAAAAAAAAAAAACCGGATTACAAGAGTCCGTGCGAAACTTCCAAGCGCTTGTGATTTTATTTAAAACAATATTTTGTCTGAAGTCGCGTGTTCTTTTCTTGTGTTGGTGTGACTAATCAAATTGCTGGGCTATTAATTTTCTTAAAAATCTTTATCCTTGAATTACTACCACCAAATTTATTGTTTGGGAAATTTTCTTTCAGAATGTATCTTCATTTCCACTAAAGGGCCCAACAAGAAATTTCTTGGATTCTGCTTGCTTGGAAATGAATACTTCAAGTGATTGACTTTTCAGTAAAACGTGAAGAATGAGCAATGTCTCAATTTAACTAAGTGGACCGCAAACATAAAGGATGAAAATCAAAATGAAAATTAGTTATGAAAATCAAAATGAAATTATCCCTATAGGATACGATAGTGACTTGAGCTTTCTTATTTCTTCTGTGGGGTAGAGAGTTGGAAATATGACTTCTTGAGGAAAATTATGCCTAAGCATTTATTTAAGCTCCGCATATTTAATTTTTAGTCAAAAAATGAATTGATTTGAATTAAGGAGTTACTGCCGTGTCACAGAAGTTTTCAACACACCCAAGCACCTCACATGGCCCATAGAACATAAGCTTAGCTTGGTTTGTATTAATTGCAAATTAATACCATCTATAAAACTAATGTTAAGTGTCAATCTTTAGGCCATTTTAGCTGTATCACGTAATACAACTAAAATTTTAATACAGTACCTTGCCAGAAGCAACACATGCAATTTTGATACTTTTTATGTTATATGTGATAATTTGCCTCTAATATTATGTATTAATTGCAAATTAGGTCACTAACTAATACTAAATCAATATAACTGAACCTGTATTTTACGTGGTAAAACTTTATATCTCCCCCTAGTTTATGTTCTTTTCAAGTATACAATAAAGAGTGTAGGTGTCCATGCCAAACGTCCAAGAACTTATGATTTTATTTAAAAACAATAATTTTTCCCAAGTCGCTTGATCTTTTCTTGTGTTGATATGACTAGTTAAATTGTGGGTCATTGATTAGTGTTAAAAATCTTTATAATTGGATTATTACCTCCAAATTTATTGTGTGTGAAATTTTCTTTCAGAATGTAGCTTAATATCCATCAAAGGGCCCAACAAGAAATTTCTTGGGTTCTGTTCGATCTTTTCTCGTGTTGATGTGACTGGTCAAATTGTTGGGCCATTCATTCTCTTAGAAATCTTTATAGTTGAATTATTACTTTCAAATTTGTTGTTTGCGATGTTTTCTTTCACAATGTATCTTCATTTCCAACAAAGGGCCCAACAAGAATTTCCTCTAAAGTTCAATTATTACTTCAAAATGTGCTGTTTGTGAAAGTATCTTTGCGAATGCATCTTCATTTCCATCAAAGGGCCCAATAAGAAATTTCCTGGATTCTGCTTGCTTGGAAATGAATACTTCAACGTTAGTTATTGACTTTTCAATAAACGTGAACAAAAGGCAATGTCGTGGACCACGAATGTAATGGCTAAAACCCAAATTGAAAGTTAAACACAGGATAGGACAATGACTTTAGTCTCTTCTTTGTTCTGTAGGGTAGAGAGTAGGGAATATGCATTTCGAAGAAAACCAAGCACTAGTCTAAGCATTCATTTAAGCTCGGCATATTTCCTATGTTTTTAGACTCACACTGAGTATCAATTTGATTGAGTTCAGGTATCAAGGTTAATAGATTTCATTGGGGGCCGACTTGGGATCGAACTATATGATGTCATATACACACACGCACACACAAATACACCCATTAATTGTTCTTGTTTTTCCAATTTTAGTTGTTAACAAAAGTGAAAAAAGATCAATGAGTCCAAAAAAATCATAACCAGTCAACAATTTTTAAAAACTCAGTTTTTTCCTGTTCAAACCTGATTTTTCAGTCAAACCCAGTTTTTGACTAGGTTTGATCGGTTTTTTTCACTTCCCATTTTTTTAACTGAGTCGATTGGATGCTTGACTGGTTCCCAGTCCAACCACTTCAAAAACATAGCATATTTCACTTTTAGTCACAAAATGAATTGGTTTGAATTAAGGAGCGCTCACCTCAAATTCTTCGTCGCAATGTCTTTGGTAGCATTTCAAGTGTCTTAGTGGCAAACTGCTACATGTTGCAAATGTTTTTAACAAGGCTCAGAGCAGAAAGTAGTGGCCATTGGGTGAATTTTGTAAATGACACGAGATCTTTCATTTGGCACTAACCTCGTGTCCATAGCCCTTTTGTAGAGAAAGAATCGAAACCATGATTTTGCCTACTTGAAAACCAGAAATATGAAAAATTTTCAAATTATGAAGGAATTGGGTTTAGCAAAGCCAAGTCGCAGGTTGAAGAGAGTGAGGGGGAGTGTTATCTACTAGTAACTTTGATTGCTACCAAATTTTGAGAGAAACTTCTATTTATCGTTTTTCATTTATGTATATTTTTTACTGTAATTTTTTAGAAACTATAATATTAGTAAAAAAAATCAAATGCCCTAATTTTTAGCGTATTTTTGAAAAGTGAGCCTTATTCTTACAATATTTTGGTCTACAAATATATATATATATATATATATATGTATGTATGTATATCGTTTGGAAACTTGTTTTCAGTGTTGGAGTATGTTATCTCCCTTCATAGTTTTTGAAAAATTTATTTTATGTCTTATTTAGATATTGAAAATTTCTAAAAGATTAAAAAAATAATTTGTCATTATTTCTTTAAGGATTTTAGCCATACCCAAAGGTAATTGAGTGTGGCAAGACATTAGGAAGATCATGCATTGTATTCTTTTATAAGGTATAGTTTATTTAATTGTGTTAGTATGTGTAATTTTAGGTCTTTGAGCGTATTGGTGGCGTTGTTGTGCTTTAGAGTGTCGGGTATGTGGTGATACCTTTCTATGAGATTAAACACATACTGGATAGTTTGAAAGTGGATTTCGTTTTGTGCTCCTTTTATTTTCTAACTAAAACTTTATTTTTAGATTATGGAAAAAACATGTGTTTTGATTTTATTAGTGACGATTGAATGTCAAATCAAATGATTTATGTTCTATAGATTGTATTATTTGGACCTTACCTCAAAGGGTTAAGTGCGACAATTGTGTGGATCCAGGATCCTTGTGAATGTGAATGTGAATATATACTACCTTAAGGACAAAAAATATGTGATTCAAACTGTTTGATTATGAATAAAGATTCTTGAAGACATCAAATTTTGACACACCGTTTATTTTCAAATATTGGGGGACATGTTTGCATTTTTTGGGGTCAAATTTTAAATTTTCAATAATCTCGGGGGACAAAATAGTAATTTTTATCTATAAATATTTTTTTCATTAGTTTTGGGGGTTTTGAAATTTGCATTTCACATTCATATGTTTTTTTTTAATTTTCTGTGATTTTTTCAAATTTAATTGGTATTCTTTTTATATTTTTTAACACTAGGGCAAAATGGTAATTTCGGCTCGCGAACACGATGTTAGCACATTTCAGGTCTCAAATTTATTTTTCTAATTCTTAAAGTATGTTTCTAAATTTTCTTATTTTTTTTAGGAGACGATTGCTATTTTTTCTATATGTACTGCATTCAAGGGCAAAATCGTCACTTTACAGTCTAAATTCATTTTTTGTCAAATTTTGAGTCGTAAATGCATTTTCTAGTGTTTTAAACTTATTTTTAATTTTTGGTATTTTTTATGTTAATAGCCATTTTTTGTGTATTTTCGTTGTCCAGGGGCAAAATCGTCATTTGACACCCTGAACGCGTTTTTATCAGCTTTAAGCTCTAGCTTTTATTTTTGAAATCTACTTTGAATTCTTTTAAAAATTATAGAGATTGATGTCAATTCTTTGTATTAATTTTTAATTATTGGGGTTAAAAAATATTTTTTAAAAATAAAATCAGTATTTTTATCATCGGTGTCGTTTTCGTTATTTTATAACATTCTTGGTGACCAAGACAAGTGGCCTATAAATACCGCTTTTGTTAGCAAAAGAAAAAAAGAAGAATCCGAAAACCCTACAAACACTTTGATTTTTGTGCTTTAAGGATCAAACACACACACTTGATACCCAAAAACACACGCCAAAACGCTGCTCCCTTTATCATTTTACTGTTCATCGCCTTCCCAATTGAAGCTACTGTTTATCTTCATTAGCTACTGATTCTACTGTTCATTTAGCTTCTAGAGGTAATCTCATGATTTTTTCTCTTTCTTTATTGGTTTTCTTTATATGTTTTAGTTTGATTAATTGATGATTTTGTTAACTGATTCCGTTTATGTGCAAATTTGATTGCAAATTTGTAGTTTCTGTTTGAAGATCAAATTTTTTGCTGAGATTTTTTCTGAGTTTTAATTCTTATTTCTGGGTTTGGTTTCATCATCTAAATTTTCTTCTTCCCTTTTCTGTCATCGTCTATCTAAAATTCCACCACCATCTGGATTCAATTCTTCCTCCACCGTCACTTTCTCCTCCACCTTCTTCCACCCTTCCATCTCCACCAACCAGAAAATAACCTCTAAGACACCATCACAACCACCCTCCACCGTCTGTCACTACCCAATCAGACTCAATAGATTCCCCACAGCCACCTGACCAAATCTCAACAACAACAATTTCTTCATGGTTGCAAACTCGCACATTAAACCAACGGCACTTCTTCCAACTCCACCCACCACCAGGAAAACCACCACACACCCTGACCATCACCTGCAATCACTACCAGAAATTGCCATTTCTTCCTGTTACCACAAACAACCACACGCATCAGAAACACCAAAAATCCAAGCAACCCCACTGCCAAACCATCATCCGAAGCCTATCTCAGATTGTTCTGTCAATCCCAAACAAACTCAACTCGTCACCACCCCTATCGTCTGCAAAAACCATCAATTCCAGCCCCATATCCGTTGCCCCTCTCCAACTTAAACATCCCAAATCAGAACCAAACTGCAGTCGAAACCAACCAATGACAACCGCCACCACTAGCCTGCAAGAAAAGCACACAATCAAACACCAACCAACCCACCAGCTTGGTCACCACCGTTTCAATTAGAAAAAGCCCCAAAAGCTTGTGAAACCATGCCCCCTCCAATTGCCCAAAACCTGCAAAAGAAACACAACACCAACCGAACAAAAATCAGCAATTACACAGCCCCAGTTGGCCATTGAACTCAAATTCATTACAAAGTCATCTGTACAAGTACAATTACCGCACACCCATAGACAATTAGAGGTCCACAACCATCACCAGCCCCCCATTTCCTACCAATTTCGCATCAATAACCAGCACCCGAAACGTTTCTGTTGGCCTTTGGAAAAGAAAGAGAGAGATAGAGAGAAAAGAATAAAAAAAAAAAGGAATGGTGAGGGAAAGAAAAGAAATCAGAGGGAAAGAAAAAGAAAAGGGAGAGTGAGAAAGGGAAAGAGAGAGAGAGAGAGAGAGAGAGAGAGAAGAGTAGAGAGAAAAGACTAGACGGAGAAAAGGGGAGAAAGAAAGAAAGAAATCAGGAGAGCAAGAAATAGAGAAAATTGGAGAAGTCAGAAAGAGAGAACAAACGAAACAAATTAGCTGGAAAAAGAGAAAGAGATCAAAGGGAATGAAAAGAGAAGCAGGAGACGAACGAGTGAAGAAGACGAAGTGGACGTGGGGCTATGAATGAGAGGCTATTTGATTTTCTGATTGTGAGAATTGAATATAGACGATTCTGGTGCATTGGTTCCAGTTAAGACTTATTCCAATGCGTGGCTTGGTCAATTGACTTGATTGAATAGGTTAATTTATTTTGTAATTTAGTTAACGCTTTTTTTATCTTTTTTTTCTTTTCTTCTTCAGTTTTTTTATTTTTTTATTTTACCATAAATGGAATTTACATCTTAACCCTTTCAAGTTACTGAAGAATTCATTTATAGTCTTCATAGTTGCTGGAATTTCATTTTTGGACCCCTGTTATTGCTGGCATTCCATTTTGAGCCCTTATCATTGCTAGAATTTTCATTTTTTGAACTTTAGGTTGCTAGAATTTCATTCTAAGTCATTAAACCTTTTTGGAATTTATTGTTTCATCCCTAGACACTTGTTGGAATTTTTATTCTAAGCCTATAGGCTTGCTGAAATTTTGGTTCTAAGTTCCTAAATATGTTGGAATTTTAGTTTTTAGTCCTATACTGTTAGAATTCTTTATTCTAAGTTTTTTTGACTTGCTAGAACTTTGATTTTTAAACTCCTATTAACTGCTGAAAATTGCATTTTAGTCTTTTATTTGTTGCTGGAATTTGTATTCTAATACTTATAGCTGCTGGAATTTTTTATTTTAGTCCTTTATATAGCTGAAAATTACAATTTGACCCTATGCATTGCTGGAAATTATAATTTGTCCTTGGGTTTGCTGGAAATTGCAATTTGATCTCCATGTTTGCTGTAATTATATTTGTACCCTTGAATATTTCTGAAAATTGTAATTTGTCAATTGATGCTTGCTGAAATTACATTCTTGTCCTTGAATATTGCTGAAATTTCATTCTTGGCTTTAAACACCTGCTGTAATTTTTATCTTTGGCTCCCCATAATTGCTGTAATTTATTCTTTATCCTTAGGCTTGCTGAAATTTATGTTTTGTCACCTTAATTTGCTGGAATTTGCAATTTTCTCCTTAGAATATTGCTCCATTTACATTTTTACCCCATCAATTATTGCGACTTATTTTTTATGCTTTATTTATTTATATCGTGATACCTTGACTTGTGTGTTCATTTTTTAAGTATTGGTACCAGATCTTCAAAGAGGTATCCCTATTCCTCGTTGATTAATTTCTCTTTTATGTGTTCCAATGTGCCTTACGTGATTTTTATGCATTTTATTCACATATTTGCTATTTGGTATGCTCTTTGTGTATTTATTTCTTTCATGTGATTTCATTTTAAATCTTATTATTTCTTTATTATTATTTTGATAAAAATGTAATATTCTTTGTACTTAGCTAGTCAATGTAATAGTTAGATTATGTTTCTCATATTTTAGCAAAAATTGTGTAATTAGATAGAAAGTGTAATAGATAGGGCATTTTTAATTTTTCCTTTTAAATTATAAATTAAGCCCCGGTGTAATAGTTAGGATTTATTTGCTTTTGTGTGCTTACGTGTTTATTTATTTTATAGCTTTCATTAGGATTTGGCATCTAGATATTATGCTTATATGTTATGTGCTCTTACTTGACTTTATATGTCTTTATATGTTTAATTTGTTTTTAATTCATGCTTTACTATATAAATTCATGTTTTATGTTATTCTGTTATCACACTAGTCCAACGCTAGTTGTGGCTTCTCGTTTCCCCGCTAGTCCAAAGCTAGTGGGAATCCTTAAAAAGGGTTAGTCCAACGTTAGACCCTTAGGACATTTTAGTGTTAGGAGCATTCGTGTGCATTTCACATTGCACACACTTTTAGTTTTCTTTCCATTTGACATGATTTTATTATTATTATTATTATTATTATTATTATTATTATTATTATTATTATTATTATTATTTTGACACATTTTAAAATGCATGACATATAGGTTGCATCTCACTTAGAAATTAGGACATTTGTGTGATTCGACTAGAAATAGTCGTCTACTCACGTGGGAAGCAGTGGCGTACAGGCCGTTCCCTCCTCCGTGAGTAGAAACATTCAGTCACGAGTTATTTGTCCCCCGTACCCGTCATGTTGCATACCCACCTTCTTTCTTCACTTACTATATATTATTGTTTTCTTTTATTTTTGCATCACATTTTGCATAAAAACTCGTGACTCACTTCGAGGTCTCGACTTGGGTTTCGCAATTAATGCAATAATTCCGACCAAGTCTCGACGGAACATTTCGACCCTCCCGATATTCACTTTTAGACTTAGGATTTACATTCATTTAGATGCATCCAAAACGCGATAGAACTTAGGGTTAATTCAGGAAATTTTGACTAAACCTCGCAACTAGTCTCGGCTAGATAGAAAGGGTGCCTTAGGCGCAAGCCTTTGCCTTCCCTTTCTTCAAATGTGACTCCCAGACCTTTTTCTCTCGTTTTTCGTAGACCAGAGTCAGAAAAGGGTTTTAAATGATTTTATAAATTTTTTATTTTTAGTTTTGTTAAACAATTTTCGGGTGACTTGGTACACCCTAACTATATACCAAGTGGCGACTCCATTTTCTTTTAAAATAAAACCCTTTTTCAAAAAAAATCAGTTGGCCAAAACTGTCGCATTTTTAGTCTCGGCCTTTCTTTCTTTTAAAATACCCTTTTTTCTAAAAATACATTTTTAACTAAAAACTCGATTTTTATCACACACGCACCATTTTTCCAAACTAGACCGTCCTTTTCGGGACGCGATAGTCAACAATCCCACTAGTACCCTTTACTTGTCGATTTTTCGGATGCGACAATTCTATTATAAAAATGCATTTTATGTTAAAATGTTTCTCAATGTTTGATCCACTAGTTGAGTTGATCTACTTATTGGGTATATTTACTCATCTCATTATTATATTATTTTTCTGTGGAAGAAGAGACAGCATGAGGAGTTGCATTTGGATAGTGCACTAACAACTTAGTAGATTGTTTAATTTGAATTTGTGGAGCTCTTCTTAAGTTGTTTAATTCAATTTGAGGATTGTCAATAGTTTGTTTTAAGATTATATTTATAATAGAATATAAGTATTGAATTTTTAAAAGGAAGTTTTACTGATTTTATTTTTAGATTTATGTATTTAGCTTTACATGCTTATGCTCAAGCATAAGTATGTGGCATTGCCATGTTCTTGATCTTCAAGTTAGAGGCATGACACTTTTTGCCCAGTATTGTCAGCTATCTCTGCTAATAATCCAAGAAAAGACTACTATGAGGTCATTTGTAACGCCTTAAAGTGTTAAGGATAATTTCTAATTAATGGAAAATGTAAAAAATGAGGCATAATAGAGAAAGATAAGAATAGAAGGAAGAAAGAATTAGATAGAGATAAATTTAAATAAGATTGAATATCCTTGATTGAATCTAACTACCTATCTCTGTTACCAGTAGTTTTTTTAATGGACTTGTAATTGGTTACAATTCCATTCACTCATAACTAACTAATTGACATACTAGTATCTAACTAAAAACTGAAAAATTGTTCAACCCTCTTGCTATCTTATTAGCAAAAACTGTGTTTTCAAACTCAAACTAGGCATCGACTTAGCTGAACTCAGGGGGTCAGGGGTCAATGGGTTCGATCGAGAGTCAACTCGAGATCAAATCAAATGACGACATAAATATGTCATGTGTGTGTGTCTATGTGTATGTATATGTATATTTAAATATAGGTATATATATTATATATACCTATTAATTTTTTCTTTTTCCCAATTTAGTTGTTAGTCAAGAGTAAGAAAAGATCAATGAGTCCAAAAAAATCATAGCTAGTCAAAAATCTTAAAATATCTATTTTTTTCCTGTCAAAGCTGATTTTTGTGAGTCGTATGTAATTTTATTAAACTATCTCAAGAGAAGTTACACTAGCAATTGCAGTTAATTTTTTCTTCCACATGATATTTCTCGCCAACATGTTTTATTAATTGTGTACGGTTGTTAAATTTTTCTACAATAACTATAAATATGAAGCATAAGAACCACTTTACTCAATTAAATTTGTTTAATGCACATGCATTACTGGATCCGAACTATTTGTGATGGTGCATTTAAAGTTCATATAATTTATTAGTTTCTGTATTAGATTTTTTTTTTAATGTGTTATTGACAAATTATACTTATATTTTGTGTTTGGTGCTATCAATAGGAGTTTCGGATGAAACAAGGATAAAAGGAGAAATTTTTCAAAAGGCCCTCCTCTTGTATGGCATGGGCATGCGCTCTACAAAACTTGCAATGCTGAAGTTTGCAGGACGCAAGATCAATATTCTCCACCGCCTCTCATGTTGTTGCTACAAAGTAGATACGGACATTAAGTCCTAGTTAAATTTAAAGTGTTATTTTTCATATTGGAATAAGTAAGAATCAATTATTATTATTATTATTATTATTATTATTATTATTATTATTAGGAAGTTATATTAGTTAACTAGGACTCTATTAAAAGGAAATAATTCCTTTGTTGTGTGATTCTGATATAGATATTGGATTTTATGTTGAATAGAGAAGAAAAAGTAGGAAAAGAAAATAACAAAAGGTGCATCAATCTCTTTCTCTCTCTCTCTCTCTCTCTCGCTCTCTCTCTCAGACCTTTTCTATATCGTACAATATTTTTCTCCTTATAATTTTTTTTTCATGAGGAGCAACTAGAGCTTTTTTCTAGTTAAAGAATAATTGAAGATTTGGTTATACAAACAACTGTGAGATTAAATTTATTTTAACTATTTCTTTCATTAATTGGTATTTGTATATTTCACTAATTATCTGCTTAAGATTATTGTGTTTGATTTAATATCAAGAGCTTGGTATTTAATTTAATTGTATAATATACTGTCAATTGGAACAGTTGAATTCATAATTGTTCATTTGTTTTGACATTTATGGCAATTAGCATCATTGGGTTTGTGTCAGTGAAAGACACAATGTAACTTGAATAATTGGTTAGAATTGGACTTTTCTAATACTTAATACAATTGTGAGAATCCTATGGTCGTATCTAAAGTTGTCCTCCAATTAGCAAAGTAGTCAATAATTGTATCTTAACTACCAAAACAGTAAGGAAAAGTTGGTTGTCATAGTTTGTTGACAACTATACCCAATTTATCAATGAATGTTTGAATTTATTTTTATATCAGTGATAAGTTACATGAAACAATTTTGAAGTTATTTTCTCAACTAAAGCTTTAATAACATTTGTGACAGCCCCACCTTACCTAGAGGTGCACCAAAGGGCTTAGCGGACTGCCTGCCTGGCTCTCGCCAGGACTCGAATCGAACACGCACTAAAAATTCATAAGCAGTTGTAACTCGGTAGAAACTCGTAAATACCAACTGTGACAGTTCTCAGGGGTCACATAATATTCAAACTTAAAAGTAAAAGGTGCTAGTTAAACAATTTACATCACATACGTTTATTATTACAATAATATCTCAAGCAGTTCTTCTACCAAAATCCTACCCAGTTCTACCCTGGATTCCTCACCACCGACTTTAGAGATAGGAGCCTGTTTAAGGAAAACAAATAAAAAAGGGTGAGCTAAAATAGCTCAGTGAGGTTCCCACACATGCAAATACAGAGGCAATCAAATAGAAGTTGATTAAACGAATGTCACAAGTCATAAGACAATATAAGGACAAATTAAGTAATCACTGATTTAAACAAGGGAGGATACATTCCAATCACGAGAGCAAGTACTGATCATGTGACCATGGTATCGAGAGTGGATCGCCGGTTATACCTGCATTATCGAGCAAGAGCTCTATCCGCCATTCACCTTATATCCTCCAAGAGCCCCGTCCGACCCATCCAGGGTGAGATCTCAACCCCGGAGGGCAACAAGCAAGAAGGTTCAGTCCGGAGTTGGCCTCTTTGAGGATTCACAACTCAAGGAAAAGAACCACAAGCCCTACAACACCCAACACCTTATATCCTCCTTTGTACCCTCCTGCCTAAACTAACCGCGGCATAACCACGGAAGTCCTAGCCAACAAGTTTTATGTAGTCGAAAATTCACAAACAATTATATTCACATTAGATAAAAAATTGTGCATGTAACAAACCATGGGGTAAGTGCGATAAAGTACACACTTTCCCTTCATATAATACATTGTAGCACTTCAAGAATATCAAGAACACATAGCACATTGGGACAAGTCACGAGTATCAAGTACAAATAAAATCACATTTTGAACATGTACCATGAATATATGAAGAAACGCTCATAAGCAAAAGTAAGGGAACACTCACCTGGAACGCTTAAGAAAATATTTCATAAAACGGTTGCGTCTCACTTTTGGATCCTGGAATTTATAAGAAATAATCTAATGAAAACTCAATTTAAACCCTAATCAACTTAGAAAGAAAGTTCAAGAAATACCCCATTAAATTCTAGGGTTTTAGTTCTAGGGTTTAGGGTTTAGGGTTTAGGGTTTAGGGTTTTCTAACAAAATTTTGGCATTATTTCCCCTTAATTTTCGGCCATCCAAATTTGTTTTCCACCAAGATTTCAATCATCAAACCCATAATTCAAAAATTTCTACAACTTCTTAGTTCAATTCAAGCTCAAATTCAATCAAAAGTTCCACTAAATTTCAAGAATTATACTCCAAGAATCATCACCCAAATCTGCACAGCGTTGGTTTTCAGCCAACTTCAGGCCATTATTGGGGTCAATCCATCAAGAAATAAGGAATTGTGATTACATGGTTTTAAAGTACGTTTATAGGGCTACAACTTTCGTGAAGATCATCAATCCAAATTCCAACTAGAACAGGTTCAAAATCAGCCCTCAAGTTGGCTCATCATCAAAACTGTTTTCCGCAGAATCAAATTTTCAGCCAACTTTGCAAACTTTCTGCGATTAATACACAATGAAACACAGTGCAAGCTTTACACCGTTGGAAAGCCCTATCAATCTAGTTTCTAAAACAACAAGAATCACTCGAATCCAAGTTATCTATACCAAGTTATGAAAGTTTTACTAAAACTGGTCCAGCATGACTGTTGGCATAAAACTTAAACAAAACCCTAAATAAAACTTGAAATTAATAGAAAAAGTTCATGGTACATACCTTACACAAGCTTAGAACCTTGCTTAGGAAGAAGAAAACCTCACTTTCTATGGTGGAATTTGTCTAAAATTGGAAAGAAAGCTCCAAGGAAATGAAGAACAAGAGAGGGTAGAGAGAGGGCAAGCTAAATTCGTCCAAGAGGGAGAAAGAAAATGGGAGAGAATTCAGTCAAGGAAGTATAAAAGAAGTAAAAGAATAATGGAAGAAAGTGCAACCAATCAAAGCTAAACAAGAGTCAAGCTAGGGTTTAGATATTTTGGCATAATAGGTACTAGTTGGCTAAATATAATTTGTACAAATTTTAATCACCTATCACTTAATATTAGCAAGTCTTATAACATAAAATTTTAAAACAAAAGAGAGGACAAGGGGGGGGGGGGTAGGAGGGCCGGCCATGAGGGAGAGAAAAAGAGAGGGAATTAGGTCAAGAAAATGGAAATGAAATAAAGAAATTAGTGAAGAAAAGAATGGACCAATTATAGTAAGACAAGAAGCATGTTAGGTTGTATGCTTTTAATGAATGTTGGCTAACTTGGTTAAATTTGATTAGGGAAAATATTGGTCACTTATCTCCTAGTAACTTGCAAGACTTTGGCACAAATTTTGAAGCAAAAAGAGAGGAAAAATAAGGAGAGAGAGGGCCGGATTTATGGAGAGAGAAAGCAAGGGAGATTAGTGAAATTTTAGGTCAAAATTTGGAACTAAGACTCACTTAGTCAAAAGCCTTGAAAATGATAAAGTTAGTTAGTCAAAATTAAATCACTATTATAAACTAATAGACCAATAATATTAACCCAAGTTTGGTACTTAGGTGTACCACTTAATCATGAAGAAAATCTCATTTAGTTAACCTAACTAACTTAAGAAATCTTTCAACTAATAAATCAAAGATTAACACTAAACCTTAAATAAAAGAAATGCCTTATTAAATGCACTTTGATTTCCCTCTTCTTTTTTTTCCTTTCTCATTCATTTTCATTTTTTTTCTACTAATAAACATAACATGAATCAAATAATCTTTTTAGTGCGAAATTCCGGGGCGTCACAACATTAATTCAGTTTAATTTAATTTTTGTATGTTTATTTGTGTTTAATTTAAATGGTTAGCTTAATTGTCTATAAAACTCCAAATTCAATCCTATGATTTGAAAATAATAAATAAATCTACCCAATTCTTGTGGAGATGATTTTACTCACCTGCTGTATATAAGTTTTATATTTTCTTGAGTAGGCATTGTCTTTAATTGAAAAATCAATCACCGATCTTACCTCCCTTATTTGTCAATTGGATGCAGGTAGATTTTTAAGAGAATAATAGAGGAAGCATGATTCTTATTCCACCAAGTATGATCTTTGTGCAAATATGTACAATTTAGGATAGAGAGATCATACAAATTTTGGCTATGGGATTCCATACACATATAAGCCTATTACTCAACCTTTCCCAAGCTTTTCATAATACAATCAGCAGTAATGACCTCCTAGACACCAAATGGGCCATACTTCTATCTCTTATATATCTCTAAAAGATCTTGTTTAGTCTATAGCTACTAACAATTTGCAACTTTAACATGAGAGATAACAATTTCCCCTCTATTCTTGTATCTTTTTTATTTGTTCAACAATTAACAAAATTTGGGGCTGGCATCCCCTGCCCCTTTGTACGGGGTTTTTGCCAAAAAAAATTTTCAATGAGAGATGAGACAATTTCAACATGGGATAAAATAATTCCAAAATGAGATAGGGGATAGTAGTCAAAATCTGGGGTATCAAACAAAGCAAATGGCAAGGAGAATAAGTTAGTTGGAGGCCCAAAATTCTGAGAAATCACCTTTGAAAGTATTATGATTTCAATAAAAAAATGTAAATACAACTATTTTAAGGAATGATAAGGAGGTATATATGCCCGAAAAGATACCTCATATACCATCACAAGAAGAAGAAGAGACACTTGTGACCAAAGATAAAGATGAGCAGCATGATTTTAATGAGTTGCAAGGAATTGTGACTAAAGAAGGTGCCTGAACTGCAAGATTTGTGAACGTAACAATATGAAAATTGCCTCTAGCAAACATCTTGAGAGAGAAAATGATACACTAATCCTAAATCAAGAGTTTCAAGAATCCATTGAAGAGCTACATAATCTATATAAGTTTTAACAGTAAGGTAAAATGTCTTGTATTGATTTACCAATTCTAGTGAGAATCCAATACCTTTTGTTTTGCAGACTACCACTCTATACTTGAAGCATTTCCCTAAGGCTATAAAGAATTTTGACATAAAGATGAATGGATAGGGATAGTATAAGCTATTGCAATTCCACGAGTTAGGATATCTATTCGACCCTGGTGGATGAGGACATAATAAGTCTAGTCAAAGATGTTAAAGAAAGGTATTATTGAGAGGCAACCTACTTAATTTAGTTGATTTTTAATGTTGTCTATATTGCTTTAAGTTGTTTTAAGTTTACTTGTGAGAGTTTAACTATTTTTTAAAGCTGTAAACTCTAATTATTTTGACAAAAGACTTTTTCCTATAAGGCATGTGCCCATGTCCTCTTACTGGCACTTAGGGAATTTGAAGCTTAAGAAGTCAGAAGACTTCATCCTATAAAGCATGCTTACACACTATAATTGGCACTTTGGGAGTTTGATGAAGACTTCATCTTATAAAGTGTGGCCATGTTTTAAAAATAGAGTGTATTGCTTTGAAAAAAATTAAGAATATTTTACTTTCTTGTTTTGACCCTAGTTCTTGGAAACTTAGATACAGTAGTTGGGTATCTAGCCTTCAATAGTTAGATCATCACCTTTCAGGAATCAAGCACCAAACTTTTATGATGGTAAAGAACTGCTTTTGGCTGTGGGAGGAGGAGTAGGCTGGGATGGGCTTTTCTATTCTGGCGGGTTGTTGTAGTTGGTTCTGTGTTAGGTGGCTGAGTGATGGAGTTGGGTAATGAAGCTTTGGTGGTGAGGGAGGATGAGGGTGGTAGTCGACTAGAGGTGGTGGTAGAATAGGAGGTGAGAGGAACAGTGGGGAAGAAGAAGAACCAAAAACGTTAACCCAAACCCATAAAAAGAAAAAGAAAACCCATAAAAGAAACCCAGCAAAACCAAAACTAAAAATCAGATCTAAAAATTTGATTTTCTAAAACAAAATGTTCAAACTATCCTTTAATGATGGAAAAGCTGCGAAAAAAGAGTAAAATTTGAGAGATTACCTTGGATTGCTCTTGACTTGAGAATGAATAATGATAAATTTCTTGATGTGTGTGTATTTTTGTGTGTATTAATGTGTGCTTTAATCTTTGTGTTTACTTTTTATATGTGTTAATGTGTGTGTTCAATCTGAATGTGTGTATGTGTGGTGTGTTAGTATGTGTGTAAGAATTAGTGTGTGAGATTAAGTGTGTTGTGTGTAAGACTAAAAATGGGTGTCTAGGGTTTTCTTTTTTTTAATTATTACTAAATGAGGTATTTATAACGTGGGGAAATCTTTTCCTCCAAGAATGAATACAATGGCTAAAATGTTCCTAACTATTAAATCACAATTTAAACTAAAAAATAATTTTTGACACACAAAAAAATTAAAATTAAAAAATGACATGATTTTTCTAAAAACACTAAAAAGTGAAAAAACCAGAAAAATTTTTGATCAAATTTTATTAAATAAAAAATTTGATCAAAAATTACATTTCTTGTGCAATTACCCTTTTGCCCCGGAACTCAATATTTACTAAAAAAAATAGTAATGGATCTAAAAAATTTATGAAAAAAATTTAAATTCGGCTTAACGTCTAAAAAATGAATTTAGAGCCCAAAATTGGCAAAAAATGAGTTTAGGGTACAAAATGACCATTTTGCCCCTATAATGACAAAATATACAGAAAAATAACTATTGGCCTTGAAAAATTGTCAAAAATTCAAAATAAGCTTAAAACTCTAAAAAATGAATTTAGAATTCAAAAACTGACGAAAAATGGGTTTAGGTTGCAAAATGTCTATTTTGCTCCTGAACGTAGTATTTATAGAAAAAAGAGTAATTGTCCCTGAAAAATTTAAAAAATTTAGAAATGTGCCTACAAGCCTGCAAAATAAATTTGGGATCCAAAAATGGGCGAAAATGGTGTTCACCAGGCAAAATGACCATTTTGCCCTCAAACTAGAAAATATGCAGAAAAATAGCTATTAATTCCGACAAATCACAAAAAATTAAAAAATATGTATGAAAGTACAAAATATGCATTTAGAACTAAAAAAAACAATGAAAATATTTGCATACTAAAAATTATTATTTTGCCCCTGAAATTGTTGATTTTGCCCCTTTTAATAGAAAATTTAGAATTTGACCCCAACAAGTAAAAAAAAATAGTCCCCCTAATGCCAGAAAGATAAATAGTGCGTCAAAATTTTGGTATCTATAGGTGCATTTTAAGTTCATATAATTTATTAGTTTTCTCTATTAGATTTTTTTATTTTAATGTGTCAATTGACAAATTATACTTGTATTTTGTGTTTGCTACTATCAACAGGAGTTTCGGATGAAACAAGGATAAAAGGAGAAATTTTTCAAAAGACTCTCTCTTGTATGGCATCGGCACGCTGTACAAAACTTGCAATGCTGAAGTTTGCAAGACGCGAGATCAATATTCTTCACCACCTTTCATGTTGTTGCTACAAAGTAGATACGGACATTAAGTCCTAGTTAGATTTAAAGTGTTATTTTCATATTAAAATTAGTAAGAATCAATTATTATTATTAGTACTACTACTACTACTACTACTACTACTACTACTATTAGAAAGTTATATTAGTTAACTAAATCTCTATTGAAAGGAAATAATTCCTTTGTTATGGGATTCTGATATAGATATTGGATTTTATTTATGATAGAGAAGAGAAAGTAGGGAAAGAAAATAACAAAAGATGCATCGATCTCTCTCTCTCTAAGACCTTTTTGTATGATATTTTTCTCTGCTTAGGGTTTTTTTTCCCCATGAGGAGCAACTAAAGCTTTTTTTTAGTCAAAGAATATTTGAAGATTTGGTTATACAAACAACTGTGAGATTGAATTTATTTTAAATGTTTCTTTTATTAATTGGTATTTGTATATTTCTCTAATTATCTGCTTGCGATTATTGTGTTTGATTTAATATCAAGAGCCTGGTATTTAATTTAATCGTATAATCTACTATCAATTGGAACAGTTGAATTCATAATTGTTCATTTGTTTTGACACTTATGGCAATTAGCTTCATTGGGTTTGTGTCAATGAAATACACAATGTAACTTGAATAAAACCTCATAGCGTGTTTATTGGTTAGAATTTGGCTTTTCTAATGCTTAATACAATTGTGAGAATCCTACGGTCGTATCTAGAGTTGTCCTCCAATTAGCGAAGTAGTTAATAATTCTATCTTAACTACCAAAAAAGCAAGGAAAAGTTGGTTGTCATAGATTGTTGATAGCTATAACCAATTTATCAATGAATGTTTGAATTTATTTTTACATCAGTGATCAATTGCATGAAACAATTCTAAAGTTATTTTTTAAACTAAAGCTTTAATAATCTTAATTTAGTCTAATTTAATTTTTGTATGTTTATTTGTGTTTAATTTAAACGGGTTAGCTTAATTGTATATAAAGCTCCCAATTCAATCTCGTGACTTGGAAATAAATAAATCTACCCAATTCCTGTGGAGATGATTTTACTCACCGCTACATATAAGTTTTATATTTTCTTGAGTAGGTATTTTCTTTATTTGAAAAATCAATTATTGATCTACCTCCCTCATTTGTCAGTTGGATGTACGTAGATTTTTAGAGCAACGATAGAGGAAGTATGATTCTTATTCCACCAAGTATGACCTTTATGCGGATATGTACAATTTAGGATGGAGAGATCATACAAATGCTGGCTATAGGATTCCATAAACATATCAGCCTGCCACTTAAACTTTCCCACGCTTTTCATAATACAATCAGTGGTAATAACCTCCTAGATACCATATGGGCCACACTTCGATCTCATATATGTCTCTAAAAGATCTTGTTCAGTCTATAGCTACTAACAATTTGCAATTTTAACATGAGAGATGACAATTTCCCCTCTATTCTTGCATTTTTTTTATTTGTTCAATAATTAACAAAATTTGGAGCTGGCATTCCCCTTTGCCGCCATGTACGAGATTTTTGCCCAGAAAAAAAAAATCAATGAGAGATGAGACGATTTCAACATGGGATAGAATAATCCCAAAAGGAGACAAGTGATAGTAGTCAAAATTTGGGGAATCAAACAAAGCAAATGGCAAGCAGAATGTGACAGTTTGAGGCCCAAAATTCAGAGCAACCACCTTCGAAACTATTATGATTTCAATAAAAAAATGTAAATACAACTATTTTAAGGAATGATAAGGAAGTAGAGATGCCAGAAAAGATACCTCATATACCATCACAAGAAGAAGAAGAGACACTTGTGACCAAAGATAAAGATGAGAAGGTTGATTTTAATGAGTTGCAGAAAACTGTGACTAAAGAAGGTGCCTGAACCATAAGATATTGTGAACTTAACAATATGATAATTGCCACTAGCAAACATCTTGAGAAAGAGAATGATACACTAACCATGGATCAAGAGTTGCAAGAATCTATTGAAGAGCTAAACAATCTATCCAAGTATTCACAGTCAGGTAAAATGTCTTATATTGAATTGCTAGTTTCTAATGAGAATTCCTTACCTTTTGTTTTCCAGCAACCACTCTATACTTGAAACATTTCCCTAAGGCTATAAAGAATTTTTACATAAAGATGAATGGATGGTGTGACAGCCCCACCTTACCCAGAGGTGCACCAAAGGGCTTAGCGGACTGCCTACCTGGCTCTCGCCAGGACTCGAGTCAAGCACGCAATAAAATTCGTAAGCAGCTGTAATTCAATAGAAAACTCGTAAATACCGACTGTGACAGTTCTCAGGGTCACATCACATGATATTCAAACTTAAAAGAAAAAGTACTGATTTAGTAGTTCACATCATATACATTTATTAATACAGTAATATCTCAAGTAGTCCTTTTATCAAAATCCTACCAGATCTACCCCGGAATCCTCACCACTGGCTTTAGAGATAGGAGCCTGCTTAAGAAAAACAAATAAGAGAGGGTGAGCTATAATAGCTCAGTGAGGTTCCCACACATGCAAGTACAGAGGCAATCAAACAGAAATTAATTAAACAAATGCCACGAATCATAAGACAATATAAGGACAAATTAAGTAATCAATGATTTAAACAAGGGAGGATACATTCCAACCACGAGAGTAAGTATTGATCATAGTAACCATGATGTTGAGATTGAGATAATTTTTTAGGTCTGGATCACCGGTCATGCCAGCATTATCGAGCAAGAACCCTGACCACCATTCCCTTTATATCCTCCGACAACCGCCACATCCAGGGTGAGATCTCAACCCTAGAGGGCAAAATAATTTGTTCAATCTAGAGTTGGCCTCTTTGAGGATTCACAACTCAAGGAAAGAACATCACGCCCTAAAACACCCAGCACCTTATATCCTCCTTTGTACAACCGGCCTGACTAACCGCAGTACAACCACAGAAGTCTAGCCAACAAGTTTAATTTAGTCGAAAATTCACAAACAATTATATTCACATTAGATAGAAATTGCGCATGTAACAAACCATGGGATAAATGTGATAAAGTACACACTTTCCCTTCATATAATACATTGTGACAAATTCAAGAATATCAAGTACACATAGAATTAACATTTAAACATGCAACAAGCATACACAAGGAAACACACATAGACGCAAGTAAAGGAACACTCACCTGGATCGCTTAAGAAAGTATTTCGTAAAATGGTTGAGGTTCACTTTCGGATCCTGGAATTTACAAGAAATAATCTAGTGAAAAATCCTAAGTAAATTAGCAAGAAAATTCAAGAAATAATCCAATTATTTCTGGAACCTTCATTTCTAGGGTTTTAGTGTCTAGGGTTTTTACCCTAAGCTTTAGGGTTTTAGAATTAGGGTTTTGATTTTAGAGTTTCCTTGTTTTAGGAAAATTCAGTTCACTAATGGTTTGTTTTCAAAAATTTCTGCACACCAAATTCTTTCAATTTGACATATTCTAGATTAGAAATCTCTACTAGCATTTTTCTTGCTTTATTTCTACCAAAATTTTGGCAGCATTTCCCCTTAAAATCGGACTAGCCCCATTTTTTTCCTGCAAGAAGACAACCAACCAAGCCATATTTCAACAAGTTCTACAACTTCTATGTTCAATTCAAACTCAAATTCATTCAAAATTCTATTCAAATTCAAGATTTCTACTCCAAGAATCTTCACCCAAACAACACATAATACTTGAGATTTCAAAGTTTAAATGCTATTTACTAGTCTATCTAACCACAAGAACACTTTATCTAGCAAATAAATCTTCAATTCTGACTAACTTCTTCAAGTACTACTACCAAGTACTTAGTAGAAAACTTGAACAAAAGCCAAATAAAACTTGAAATTAATAGCAAAAGTTCATAGTACATACCTTAAACAAGCTTAGAACTATGCTTAGGAAGAAGAAAAGCTCACTTTCTATGGTGGAATTTGTCTAAAATTAGAGAGAAAGCTCCAAGAAGTTGAGAGCAAAATGAGAGGAAAAGAGAGAGTAAGGGAGTTCGGCCAAGGGGAAATAAAATGAAAGAGAAATTAGGCCAAAAAGTATAAAAGAAATAAAAGAATAATGGAAGAAAGTGCAACCAATCAAAGCAAAACAAGAGTCAAGCTAGGGTTTAGATATTTTGGCATAATAGGTACTAGTTGGTTAAATATAATTAGTACAAATTTTAATCATCTATCACTTAATAATTAGCAAGTTTAATGACATAAAATTTTAAAACAAAAGAGGGGAAAAGGAGGTTGGGAGGGCCGGCCATAAGGGAGAGAAAAAGGGAGAGAAATAGGTCAAGAAAATGGAAAAGAAATAAAGAAATTAGTGGAGAAGAGAATGACCAATTATAGCATGACAAGAATCATGTGAGTTTGTATGCTTTTAATGAAATATTGGCTAACTTAGTTAAATTTGATTAGTGAAAATATTGGTCACTTATCTCCTAGTAATTTGCAAGACTTTATGGCACAAATTTTAAAGCAAAAAGAGAGAAAAATAAGAGAGAGAGGGCCGGATTTAGAGAGAGAAAAAAGCAAGGGAAATTAGTGAAATTTTTAGGTCAAAATTGTGAACTAAACTCACTTAGTCAAAAGTCTTGAAAATGGTAAAATTAGTTAGTCAAAATTAAACACTATTATAAACTAATGGTCCAATAAAATTAATCCAAATTTGGCCTAGGTGTACCACTTAATCATAGAAGAATCTCATTTAGTTAACCTAATTAACTTAAGAAACCTTTCAACTAATAAATCAAAGATTATCACTAAATCCTAAATAAAAGAAATCTTCTTATAATGCATTTCATTTTTTTTTTACCGTTTCTTTTTCTTTCCTCACATTTTTTTCCTACTAATAAACATAACATGAATTAAATGATTTTTAGTGAGAATATCCGGGGCGTCACAGATGGGGGGAGTATAAACTATTGCAATTCCATGAGTTACAGTATCTGTTCAACCCTGGTGGATGAGGACACAATAAGTCTAGTCAGAGACATTAGAGAGGCAACCTAATTAATTTAGTTTATTTCTGATGTTGTCTTTATTGCTTTAAGTTGTTTTAACTTTACTTGTGAGAGTTTAACTATTTTTTAAAGCAGTAAACTCAAATAATTTTGACAAAGGACTCTTTCCTATAGGGGATATGCCCATGGCCTCTTACTAGCACTTAAAGAGTTTGACGCTTAGGAAGTCAAAAGACTTCATCCTATAAAGCATGCTTATATCCTATAACTGGCACTTTGGGAGTTTGAAATTTAAGGATCCGTAGACTTCATCATGTAAAGTGTGGCCCTGTTTTACAAATAGAGTTTATTGCTTTAAAAAAATTAAAAATATTTTACTTTCTTGCTTTTGCCCTAGTTCTTGGAAACTCAGATATAGCTGACAAGTGCATATATTTATATATATATATATATATATATTAGATGGTATTTTTAGTATATTTTTGGCAAATATTGGACACTTATCTCCTAGTAACTTGCAAGACTTTGGCACAAATTTTAAAGCAAAAAGAGAGGAAAATAAAGGAGAGAGAGGGCCGGATTTCTAGAGAGAGAAAGCAAGGGAGATTAGTGAAATTTTAGGTCAAAATTTTGAACTAAGACTCACTTAGTCAAAAGCCTTGAAAAATGATAAAATTAGTTAATCAAAATTAAACACTATTATAAACTAATAGTCCAATAAAATTAACCCAAGTTTGGTACTTAGGTGTACCGCTTAATCATGCAAAAATCTCATTTAGTTAACCTAACTAACTTAAGAAATCTTTCAACTAATAAATCAAAGATTAACACTAAACCTTAAATAAAAGAAATGCCTTATTAAATGCACTTTGATTTCCTTCTTCTTTTTCTTTTCTCATTCATCATTTCATTTTTTTTTTCTACTAATAAACATAACATGAATCAAATAGGTTTTAGTGCGAATTTCCGAGGCGTCACACCGCTTCCATTACCTCTAGTTATTAATTGTTTATTTGGGAAAGTCCTCTTACTTTTGTTTTAAACTTTATTTACTTACACTGGGAACAATGTAGATTTTATGTGGGAGAGGGGTTATGTTTGGAAGCTGCTGTGATTTGGTTTTGACATATGATAGTTAGTTTATTTTTTACTTGAATAAATGTTTCATTTTTTTATTTTTCTTTCAGTGTTGGAATGCTAGTGTTGAAATACTAATGAGGTGCAAGCATGAGTAGTGTGATCTTCATTGCTAGTGTGAATTCTATTTTTCTTGACAATGGCTTGGAATGATAATGTGCAAGATTTGACACAAAAATAACCACTTTGTGAACTTTTAATCCTTATGAGCATTTTATTCAAAGTGTACTCTATTTTCTTTTTGTTGAGTAGTTATCACAAATGAGCATGTCATTCTAAAATTTGCTTTGTTATACATGGAGAGACCATATTTTTATTAAATTTGACACATTAAAATGATGAAGACACTTGGGTTTAATACCTTTTGATTTTCTAAAAATCTACCTTGATGTAATTACCATTAGCGAGCCCTTTTCGAGTCTTAGCCTCTCTTTGTTTATTAGCCACAATTTTTATCCAAAGGCTCTTCGTTTGAACTTTCTTGTTGAGCCTTTGTTAAAGAGATGACTTAATCAGATTGCATGAAAATTTAAAGTCTTATTGTAAGGTGTTTATTGAAGAAGGCAAGTATTGGCAAGAGAACATGCTTCAATGTTCTTTGCATTTTATTTCAAAAAGATGAAGAAAAATGAAAAAGAGAAAAAAGAAGAAAAAATTGAAAAAGAGATAAAAGTATAAAAAATATGTGTGAAGTGATATGTAAATGTGTTGTGTTGTCATAGTTGGGAAAAAGCCTTTAAATATATTTACACTTATCTAGTTTGAATAAGTTGTCGATATGTATTGGAGCAATGAATATATGCAAAGATAGTAATTGATTTCATGCAGTGATTTTTTGCACTCTCTTTTATATTCTTTTACACACAAAATTTCCATTTTATCCAACCTTAACCTAAACCTCATTATAACCTTGTCAAAGACTCTTGAATTTTTGCATTAAATTTATATTTAAGAAATGGAAATGTGATATATTAGTAAGCTTATAGTAAAATCATTCCATGGTGTTGATGTGAGAGTGAACTAATCTCTTAACACTCTGAACTTATAGAGTGAAATCTGTAAGAGAATTGTTGTATCTAGGGCATCTTGGTTTTTAAGAAATTACTAGGGAAATGTGATGTTCATACTAGTATTTGGAAATTGTTGCCATAAACTACTTGGCTATCATGTTTGAAAATTTTGAGTTGGTGAATACTTGAGGACAAGCTTTGTTTAGGTTTGGGGGTATTTGTTAGTGTGTTTAAAGTTTATATAATTTGTTATTTTTGCACTAGATTTGGATATTTTAATGCGTTAATATATAGATTTTACTTATATTTTGTGTTTGGTGCTATTGATAGGAGTTTCAGATGAAAATGGAATAAAAGGAGAAAATGTTAAAAAGACTCATTCTTGTACAGTGCGGGCACACTCTACAAGATTGTAATGCTGAAGTTTGTAGGATGTGAGATCAATATTCTCTATCACCTCTCATGCTGTTGCTACAAAGTAGATACGGTCATTAAGTCTTAGTTAGGTTTAAAGTGTTATTTTTCATGTAGGAATCAATAAGAATGAATTATTGTTATTATTGTTGTTGCTGTTGTTAGGAAGTTATACTAGTTAAGTAGGACTCCATTAAAAGAAAACAATTGTATTTGTTATGGGATTCTGATATGGATTTGGGATTCTAATTAGGATAGAGGACAAAAATTGTTAAAGAGAGATCGATTTCTCTCTCTCTCTCTCTCTCTCTCTCTCTCTCTCTCTCTCATATGTTCTCTATGTAACACGATATTTTTCTCTGCTTAGAGTTTTCTTCATGGGAAGCAACTAAAGTCTTTTTCTTATTAAAGAATAATTGAAGATTTGATTGTACAAAAAATTGTGAAATTGAATTTATTTTAATTTTTGTCATTAATTGTATTTGTATATTTCTTGAATTTCTTACTTATAATTATTGTTTTTGATTCAATATCTATTTGATTTAACAATATATACCATCAATTGGAATAGTTGAATTCGTAAAATTTGAACTATTTTTGATACTTATGTCTATTGTATATTTTATTTTGTATCATGGAAATATACAATCTAACTTAAATAAACCCTTATAACACGTTTATTGGTTAGAATCGGGCTTTTCTAAGTGATTACATCCTACAATCGTCTCTAATGTTGTCTTTCAATTAGGGAAGTAGTTAATAGTCATACATTAACTACCAAAAGAAAAAAAAGGCTGGTTGTTAGAACTTGATGATGACTATAATGATTCTATTAATGAAGATTTAAATTCATTTTCGCATCAGCAATCAGTTGCATGAATCATTTCTGAAGTTATTCCTTTGGCTTGAGCTTTGTTATTATTGATTCAGTTTAATTTAATTTTTGTATGTTTGTTTTTGTTTAATTTAGACAATTAGCTTAATTTTTTTTTAGAAAATTACGAAAATACAGAAATCTGTCAAATTCCTATGACGATCCTATTTATCACTATAATCAAATTTTGTACTTTTTTTGTGTATGTATTTTATTTTATTTTTTTGTCTGGTTGACACTCATTAAATTTGTTCCTTCCATGTACACAACTGCTAAGCTTTTAAAAAGTAAAGGGATAACCTAATTGACGTGAGAATTTGAGAAAAGGAAAGAAAAGAAGAAAGTGAACATCAATGTTTGACATCAAGGGTTCGTATATTGGTGACATGGGCATTCAAAATGCTCGAAAAGTGAACTTTTCATTAATAAAAACTCAAGGAATTATACAAGTATTACAAGAGAACCTAACTTGAGATGCTAGATTATGTGCTAATTGAATTTGATGTCTAGGTAATTTAACAACAAAAACATCAGGAAAACCATGTAACATATCGTAGACGTCAGATATAACAGAAGTAATATCCACAGGAGAGCTATTAGGATGTTGCAAAAATTTCAGCGTGGCTATGCAATTTGTTAGAATGACCACTAAGGGAGGCAATTGGGCGGGTTGGGCAGTTTTTGGGCGGATTGATATTGGGTTTTCATTTAAATGGGTTATACCCAATCCGTCCAACTATATATTGGGTTAATATTGGGTTGAGTCATATTGGGTTAACTCAACATATACCAATATGACCCAACATATTATTTTATAAATTTTGGTATATTATACTTTTTCACATACATTTACAGACACAAAATGATTTTTTTCACACATATAAACACATCTTTCCATATATAAATATATTTTCACACACTAAAACTACTTCCACAAATACAAACACACACTTCTAATGATTCAATCATTTAAATGATTACTACAATATTCTTTTGATTACTAAGAAGGTGTAAGCATTGCAAGTCTTAAATTGAAAAAACCAATAACTGAAATTGATTTTGGCCAAAAGTACAATTGCACGTCTTTTTGTTATGCGAAATTGATTTTGGCCAAAAGTACAATTGCACGTCTTTTTGTTATGCGAAGAAACTAAAACACTGCAATGCCAATTGCCAAATGCCCATACGTTAAAATTTTTTTGAGGAGCTTACGCAGGGGATGGACCGGTCACTTAAGCCTAGGGTAGGAGGCTAACAAAGCATTAAGTATATTAATTTAACATTTTCACAATAACGTTATTAGGCTGGAAAGCACAATAACGTTATTAGGAAACAGGAATAATATATCATTATTCAAATGTGCATGAGTACAGAAATACAATCTAAGCCTAGATTTCCTTGATATGAATATATTCTTGGAATTCAAAGTACTCATCACCTGCAACCTCCTCCAACTCCAACGCAGTATTCAGTGATAATGACCCCACTATTAACATACATCCATCAGTTTCCACCACTTAACACCCAGAAAGAGACTAAACTGTTAAACAAGTGCAGCTCTCAAATAGTATTAAAAAAAAAATCCCCAAAAAGAAAAAGCGAAAGAACGATACAAAAAATAGCAAAATCACCACCACAATTTGGCTGCCATGCATTACACATTTGCAATATCTGCCATCGCACATTTGGAATACATTACATTTCTTCGCAAAAGTGAAAGACGTACAATTTCTTCGATGAGGAAAAGCACAAAAAAGATAAACCTCTGCTGCTTTCTGGAATTATTTACCAGAAATGGAGAAAAATTATAAAAAAAAGGCAAAATTTATAAGAATTGTAGTAAACCTGGATGATTATTGCCCTAATTGATGTTTGCCTCCTTAAAGATTAGTAGAGAAACCACCGCAAATGTTTTGATTTTTTTTTTAAATATAAGTTGAGTAATGGGTACCAAATAAAAAGATCTAACCCACCTAATAAATAAATTGGGTTTTCTTAACCCAACCCATCAAAATCTAAAACCCAACTTACCAATTCATCCTTTAAAATTAGTGGATGGGTTGGGTGGGTTGCTGGATTTTGGATTTGATTGCCAGCTCTATGAAGAAAGTTGCAGCTTTTGAGCTTCCTGAAGACCATAAAAGCAAGCTAAGATCTCTGCTTGGGAAGGAGAATTTGCATTGACTGATCTGGACCCTTTGGAAATAGCTTCAGTAGCTCGATCAAAAACAACCCATCCTACTGCAGCTTGCCTCAAGTTATAATCGAAGCTGCCATCTATTTGAATACTACACATGTTATTGATGGATTGCTCATACAACTTCTTACTTACTGATTGGAGGATGATTTTATTCCCCTGCTTTTGAAACCTAACGCAATCCTCCAATTGACATTCAAAATGCTACTAACGGTTAAATTTCCAGTTAGGATGATATAATGGGCTTCGTTATACACTTTCTAAATGGAAATGGGCTCCACACAAGTCCACCTCTCGAAAAAAGTAGTGCAAAAACAATTTTTATAGGCCCACAAACAAAATGGTGAATAAAACAGAATTGTTGCAAAATTGTTTTTGCCCCATCTGATGTTTATGGCTAGTTTGGGAGTTTAGTATAGAACGGAAAAGAAAAAAAAAAAAAACTTTCTTTCCATTTCAGCCCAAAAGATAGAGGAAATCTTTTTCTTCTATTTCAACTCAAAACTTCCTTTTCATTATTTTCTTTTTCCTTCACACCATTTCCTTCCAAACACAAGAAATTAAAAACTATTCCTTTTTTCCTTTCCTATCTATTTTTCACTTTCCAAACGGACTGTTAGACTTGCATCAATGTCTTGACAACTTCCTTTCTTTCTGGTTTCTATACCCAACCACAGCACTTTCAAAAAATAAAAATTATCAAGAAGAAATTAACCAAATCCATTATCATCTTAAAGAAAAAGTAAATTACCTTTGCCAATTAATAGATCTTCTGAACGTTGTTGATGAAGACTCTTAATTTTACTAGTTGATATTATATCTTCTGTTTCATCTCCACTTGTTTTGTAATTTTTTCAACCATTCTTCTTATCTCACACAACAAAAAACGAATCTCTACTTTTGCTCTCATTTGTCTTTTCTTTTAGTTATGCGTAGTTCAGTATCATCCTATAATCATTAATCTAAGTACAAAAAACTCTAAACAATTCTGTTTGTTCATCTTGTTTTGAAAAGAAAGAATATTAATGGACTTTTTTTTTTGAACAGAAAATTATTGGACTTGAATTTTACCTATAAAACACTGGTTTAATTGGAAGATCCAATAACATTTCTTCCGAAGTCGTCTTACTTTTCAGTATTGATAATACTGCCCAATTGTTATTCCGTAGTTTTTTCCTTCAAAATTATCTTACTTTCCATCAGTGAAACCAAGTTAGAATTTTCTTGGATATTGCTTCCTAGAAAATGAATACTCTATAAGGTCGATTTCGTGGACTCCTAGCGTAGAAGAAGGAAAATGATAGTCATGGAAATTAATACAGAACAAGACAACGACTTGACCTTGGTCATTATTATATTGTTGAGTAGAAATGCAAAGTTGGTCCCAAACTGTGCTCCTTCGCAGAAAATTGGTACCAACGCTTCGTAGAATTATGTTTCCTATTTCTTTGGAGACAAAAACTGCATTATTTTTTTTTTTTGGTCTTTCGAATTAACACAAAGCTGAGAATTATTTTTTAATACAACACACTGACTTTGTTTTAAGCTTGAAACAAGATTGTGGAGAATTGAACAACTTTGCTAGGGTAATATTAACGAAAGTAGATGATGGATGCCGTTTGGTTAAACTGAAATTTGAAGCCTGAAATCTAAAATTTGAAATTTCAGTACTGAAATATTAAGTTGCTGAATTGATAAAGTTATACCTATTTGATAATTAACTAAATTTATACACTGAATTCAAATATTTTACCTTATAAATATAATTATTTTATCTTAAAAGTTAAAATAATTTATTAATAATATGCATGACAAAAAAAATATATTATTTGTTTGTGAGAGATAAATGACAAGTGCATTTGTGTGTGAGAATGTGTGTGAGAGAAAGTATGTGCATATGTGTAAACGTGTATACGCATGATAGTGTGTGCAAGTGTGTGAGAGAGAAAATATGTGTAGAAGTGAGAAAAAAATAATATACTTATGTATGTATATGTATATGTGTGTGTGTGTGAGAGAGAGAGAGAGAGAGAAACTATGTATGGGAGGAAGTATGTGTATGCATGTGTGCGTGGTGTATGTTTGCGCGTGTGAGAGAGGGAGCGAATGTGTGTATTTGTATGAAAGTGTGTGTATGCTGTGTGAGAGAGAGAATGTACGTGTGAGGAGTGTGTGTATGTGATAAAAAGAAAGCTTATGTTATTGCATGTGTGAGAAAAAAAAATATGTGTGTGTGTACCTGTAGTGGTGATTGTGTTGTGTGTGTTTGTGTGTGTATTGAATGTGTGTATGTGCAAAAATGTATGCATGAAAGAATATGTTTGTATATGTGTATGCACCAATGAATGTGTGAGAGTGCGTGTGCGAAGGAGAGAGAGAATACTATATGTATCCAAAATTCAACAAATTAAGTGAAAAAATTTCACTTAAAATTGTGTACAAAATAAATAAGTGCTTAATGTATTAAGTAATAAATAAATTTTGTTATCAAACACGCTGAATTCAAAAAGCTCTTAATGTATTAATTTTTAGCATTAAGAGGTGTTATCAAACACCCTAGTGTCTTACTCCAACAAACTTCCATTTCAATACATGGTTTCCTAAGATAGTTTGCAACAATTTAGTTTCAGTGTTCTGCTCCTTTTGTGCTAAACAAGGGTGAAATTTGGCCTATAAATTAAGGTACTTGCGATGCTTTGAGATAGCACCACTGTAGCGTTGCATTTCAGCGGTGGTTTTGTGATAACCACTTGAAAGAGTTAGTGAGGTACTAATCAACAGAGGAACTTGGGTTCTTTATAGCCCTTCGTCCTCTCACGCTTCTCTGGCATTTTTTTTTTTTTAATATTTGGGTGCTTTGTTTACTGCTTGTTTTGATTTGTGAACGTTTTCTCAAAATTTTTAATCTTCCTTTTTCGGTTAGTAAAATTTACCTTTCCTTCCATAGATAGGCTCAACTGGCAGGATCACGAAATTCATTGAATAATTGAAGGTCATTGACTTTTGTTGTTGTAGATGGAGCAAATTTATTCGGGAGATTCTTAAGTGGACTAGGTCTATGATTCCACTTGTAACTCTTGTGATCTAAAAGAGTACCATATAAATATAATGATACATGCTGACATAAAAAAGTAATACAAGTAATATTTATGTAACTTTATTTTACACTACAAGATACACATTAATGAAGATAGAAGGTGGCGTCACAGTCCAACACACAAACGTCCAACCCAATACATGGTTTTGTGGTTAGGTTAGCAAAAATTTCATTTCACATTCTATTCCTTTATTGGCTAAATAGTGGTAGAATTTAGCCGATAAATTACGGCATTTGCAGAGAATTACTAATAAGCACCGAAACGGTGTACTTCAAAGTGCTCAGGGCTTTTGTTTTGGAAGCTATTTACGAGAATTAATGAGGAATTAACCAAAAACAGCAACTTGAACCTTTTAGGCCTTTAGTTTAAGGTTTTCTTGTGAACTTGCAAATTAAAGAAATGAATGGGTGAGAGTAAAATCTTAATCCTACTTTACTCTCTTTTTTTTTTTTTTTTTGAGCAAATCCTACTTTAGTCTCATTTCATTCCATTTCTATTTATTACCACGGCCTCTAAATAAAATCCACTATTGCTTTTTTTTTTTTATAAATAATGATTGCGCCTGTTGCTGTTTTACCAGATCCAATGACTCGTCGTGCAATTATTCGATCCCATTAGAGCTTTAATTAGTTAATCGCTACATCATATCCCTCTTCCTTTCATTCTTGCAATATTTGCAAATGATCGCCATGTTTCTTTTCGATGTTTTTGTAGCTTGTTTAGCCCTTCTCTTTGTGGATGCAGTTCCCGTTGGAATTGAAAAACCAGGGAAACCACTTTATGCATAACTCAATGTTTAGACTCAAAGTCTTTGTCTGACTGCGTTTTGCATAAGTTGTGTTTTGAGGGTGCGAAGAAATTGGTTTTTTGAAATGCTGGGGTAAAGAGAAAATGAAAGAAAGTTGTTGAATTGCAACAACTGACTGCAGGGCCATTGACCGACTTGAGCTGAATTTTAAATGGGATAACTTCACACACCTCTCTTAAAGTTTGTCATAATTGCACTTACCTCTTCTTAGATTTTTAAAATTACAGTTACACTTTCTGTGCTTATATTTTTTATAAGAAGAAAATCCATTTTTATAATGTAATCCAAAAATACTAACCGAAGACTTCAAAGTATCCTTTATTGGCTTTAAAAAGAAAAAATAAACTTTATCAAATTTCAATCTCTACCAGATTTTATTTTCCAAAATCCAGTTTTCTGACTTATTTAAATAAATCACTTTATCTAAGTAAAATCTCATAAACAAATATATTAGTAAGTAAGAGATGACCAATTTAATAACAAAAAAAAAGATGTGTAAATAACTTGGGAGGCCTATTAAAGGGTCCAAACAACATCAAAATTTAGGGTCTTTTCATTTTTTTTACTTATTTGTTTTTCTAAAAGAACTTAAGGGTACTTTAGGGTATTTAGTTGGTGTTTTTAGACTACATTAGCAAAAAAGATTTTTTTTTTATTATAAGAAATACAAACATAGGGGTGTATGTGTAAATTTCAAGGGGGTCGGTAAAATTATGGCAAATCTTAGGGGAAGTATGTGAAATTATCCCTTTCTAAATTGAATCACATTTTTACATATTCTTCCTTAGAGTATACAGTAGTTACCGAGTGAGGAATTGGAAGGTAACATTACAAGCATGTCTAGGTTTCTATTCTCAGTTGTTTATAATCAGTAATTTATTCTATTTCTGGTTCATTTCAGTGGAGTGTTTCTCCTTCCTTCGTAATTCCTGCACTTATGGCCAAGTCAGTTTTTCATCAACACAATTCTAGCTGCACTTCTAGACTCAAATTTTATTCAATACAATTATACACAGTAACTTCTAACTTGCTTCATGTCATATATATACAAATCAGTAGCTGCTCACTTATTCCATGTTCTCAGTTGTTTCCGCAACAGGTAGAATAAGTCTCCAATTTTTTTCCCAGTCCTTCTTAAATGATTAATATTCTTCAAGTAGCTTTCCACAGCCGAAGCAAAGGATCGGCCCAGAGTCAGTTAGATTGGGACCATAGTTGTAAATGACTTGATTCGATTTCTCTAACAAGTAGTGGAGCCCAAACAAAGAAAGAAAAGGTCAAAGAAATGATCACGGGAGCAAAATAAAGAATTTTTGTCAGACTATTTGTTGGATCTGATCCTTAGCCTCATTAACTGAGTTCTTATCAGATCCCATTCATGTGATGTTGTCACATGTCTTAAAATGTTTATCAACAGCTGTCATAAATAAAACGATTCAGTAAGTGAATAAACTTTGAAGACACGTGATAGCACCACATGAAAAGAGCTTGGTAGAGACTCAGTGAATGGGACGGAGGATCAGATCCCACTATTTGTAGCTCCGAGCCCTTAATATTCCTTCTCATTTAGCCTCAAGATTGCACCACTTATAGGAGTTGGGAAGTGCTTGGGTAATAAATTGTGTCAAGTATGTGATAAGTCTGCTAAAAAAATAGTTATAAGTAGATGAATTCATCTTCTTTTTTCCTAATCATTTTCTTCCCAACTCGTGTCCTTTTACATATGTTTTATATTCTGTCATTGTTTCTCCTCAAGTGCATTGATTTTTGCAAAATGTGCATCATTTTGCAAGACGAATAAAGACAGACGTTATGGGAATAAAATTGAAGAATAGGTGGAAGAAATAATTCAAAGCAAAGTTGCAGTAGCATTTGTTTTCATTTTCACATACTAATTGGATTTTCATGGATTTTCAAAGAGATAAACACAGGAACCAGAAAAAGTGTAAACTAAGATGGTGCTGAAAAAAAAAAAAATGGTATACAAAGCAACAAGGGTAAATGACGCCAAACTACCATGAACTTTTGCCCATCCTCCTATTTTGTCTCCCAACTTTTGAATGATTCTTTTAGGTCTATAAACATATAAATTTGTATTTTAATAGTCCTTTCATGGCAAATCCAAGTGTAACAATTTGCATTTGCCCCATAATGTTTTATTCAATATTTATTTCTTTTGTTAAATTTAAAAATAAGGTACACAAGCCTTTTTAATAGTTTATGTAAGGGCTTGCAAATAACCTATTAAATTTGAAGTGTTATTTATGTATTTATTTAATTATATAATTTTTGGGATCAAATTATAAAGTAATGATTAATCCATCTAACCCCTAAATGAAGTATTGGTGCTTGTATTTATAGTACTTGTGGATTATATGCAAATAACATACTATGACAAATAAGCTAGCAAGATTGGGCACTAATTAGCATTGGATTATGGATGATAGGATTGTTGAGGTCAGATTAAGTGGGTAATGTAGTGGTTAGAATAGATAAATTTAGTCATTAGATTGGTCACACTTGAAATCACTAAGTTTAAATAGTAATAGTACAACTAAATTTCCAAAATTTTAGTTGTTCATATTAACACCTAATGCTAATGCAATTTTAATTATCTGATTGCTAATTTAGTTGTGTGCTACCATAATTATTGGAATTGGGTTAGGTGAATAATGTTAATATATAGATTAGTTAAACTTAGTCATTAAATTAACATGCTATGAAGCTCTAAGACTAAGTGGGATAACACAATTTGCATTAGTTATGAACAAGCACATGTTACATACCCATAATTATTTAAGTGGCATAATTGGGCATGTTGCAAAATATAGAGTCAAAAGTCACCAAAAAAAAAAAGGAGAGAAAAATTGGCTGTCAATAGCCGGCTGTCCAAGACAAAGTAAGTTGGTAGGAGGTCTCAAGTCTTGAGAGGATTTATGATAAAACAAATTGGTGAAGCTAGCTGCTCTATTGCAATTAATCTTTACGGTTGAATTGGTGAAAGAATGAGATAAGAAGAGAAGAGAAGTGTTGGCATAGGAGAAGGAAAAAAAAAAAAAAAACCAGATAACAAGACAAAGAAAGAAAACAAATCTGTCTGGTGATGACTAGTCTAGAAATCAAGATGGAGGTGGCAAGAACATAGAGCAAAGTGGGCAAGCTAAGAGATTAGTCATCCTCCCCAACTTTTGACTGATAAAGGCCATTTACAATACTAGAAATCAGCTAAGAAAGGAGTGAAAAAAAAAAGAAGGGACGTCTGGAATCAGAGGGAAAATAAAGAAATAAACTTAGTTATACAAGGCTAAGTACTTGAGAGGAATTGAATAGTGGAGGAGAAAGTTAAGCTTATAAGTTTAAGGTAAGTTTTTTTTAAGCTCTCTTATGCAATATTAAATCTTTAATACTTGTGTTTATTAAGTGAGACCCGAATTTTAAAATTGAATTAAGCAAAAATTAAGCTAAGTACAAGAAAATATCAAGGATTGAATGAAAACAGGATCACAGGAGCAGTTTTGGAAAAACATTCATAACTTGGTCTGGGAGACTTGAAACAGAATGATTCTTATTGATTTGGAAACTAGATTCATAAGGGTTTAATATGGTATAAATTTTTTACTCTATTTCTTTCTAGATTAATCGCAAAAATTGAGCAAATCTGGCTGAACATACAAGTCTGCGTAAACAGGATTGGTAAGTGGCCAACTTCAGCCATGATTTTGAACTTGTTATAGTGGGAATTTGGACTGGTAATCTTCACGAAATATGGTCCTTACAATGTAGTTTTCAACCATGTAAGCTACAGGTATTTATTCTTGATATATTGCCCCCAGAATTCGTGTGAACTAGATTGGAAAACCAACCCTGCATGAACAGTGTTGGCGATGAACTAGATTTGGAGTCGATTTTGGAATTGTTCTTGTTATAATCTGACTTAGTGGCCTGAATGAAATATTTATTCATTGGAATGTAGGTTCTATCCATGTAATCTTTTCTCTCATACGACTTGTCAATTGAGAGTTATGACCGGTCGAAAATGGGTACTCAATGAAACTGAAACCATGTTTTATTGGAGAAGGAACAAATTTGTGATGGCAATTTAATCAGCTTATGATTAGCATCAGAATTTGGTGTCTTCAAGAAAAATGTAATAAAATGAGTCTAGTTTCTAAGGGTATAAAGATTGTGGGAATTGGTTGTGTAGCGACTGAGTAAGGTTTGTTTGGACAAGCTTGTATTAGGTGATATTGAGGCCTCAGTTAGGTCCTTGACCTCCCATTTGAAAAAATATATATAGATGATAGAAATGATAAAAGTAAATAAGTTAAAACAAAACAAAACTATTAAGTACCAATAGTTATTCATTCACTTGGACTTATTGTTAATCAATGCACTTCTTACTTATAAGTGCTTCGTACCCTCAAGGAACAGACGTGAAAAGAACTTGAGGAAACCTAAAGATTACCTGTGAGTGTCGATTAAATTATTTTGTTTACCAATTTTAGTTTTACAAAAGCTACGTGAATTTTTGTAAAAGTTTAATAGACCTTTTCTAATATAAATACTTTGACCTCCTGGCGAGCTTGTTTATGTGATATATGATTAGCATGCCTTTATGCGAAATGTATGACCGTCGATAAGTCTTTTATATGTGTTGACTAGTCAATTCTAATTTGTTATAATATAACTTGATATTATATTTGCTACTTGTACGTGGTTGTTAAATGTTGGTAGAACTTGTATAAGTTTGGTTGTATACTTGATCTCTCCAGCAGTACTTATACTTGTTAAATTCAAAGTGTGCTTGTGCATGTTATACTTATGCATGATTTGGGGCCCGACCTTGGTAGTTGGTCTTGGCTGAGTCAACTGCGGGTCTGGTCACCAAGTTTTGACTACCTTGGTCTCTCGGCACCTTCTGGCCTACACGGAGGTTTTGTAGGTTAAGGGGGTGTACGAGAAAAGTACTTGGGTAGAACTCGAGCTACCAAAACGGTGTAGTGCCAAAGGCAATAAAATTAGTGAAGGGCTGGAGGCCAACGTACTTGATTCGCCCATGGGCAGTACTTGACATGACAATCCTGTATCCTTTTTTGGTTCTTGAGTACATGTTATTTGATTCAGTTATATTCTTTTATGCTATTAATAAATATGAATTTCTATCCAACTAAACAATTTTAAAAGATGTTTCCAACGTGGTTTTAAAATGGACCTCACTGGGTTATAAGCTCACCCCTCGTCAAATTTGTTTTCCTTATAGGTACTTAACTCTCGGGAAAAGGCAAGAAGAGAGGAGAGAAAGTTCTATTTTGATTAAAAAGCTACTAAATAGATGTAAGTTAGAGTTAAGTGTCATGGATGTTATAATTATTTTTGAGAATATATGTAATGTTTAGTGTTGGATTACATTTTTAGCATATGACTATTTGTACTAGAGTCCTGGTGCGAGCCAGGCAGGCGTCCTGATCAGGGTTCTGGAGAGGGACCTGGTTTGGGGCATCACAGTTTAAGTTAAATATTTATATTTGAGTAATAGGGAATCACAACATTTCTCTACTAACCAGTTATGCAAATTAAAAATGACAAATGATTTTTTAACTAATAAAAATTAATATTACTTTGTGTCATAAAATTTTATTGAATTTATTTATAAATATTACAATCACTTCCTAGTTATTATTTTTTGTTTCAATTAAATTCTATTAAAAAGTGAAAATAAAAATAAACAATAAATCCATCATAAATAAGAAAAACTCTTAGAAAAATAACAAAAGTTTTTTTTTGGTTTTGTTGATTTAATATTTGTGTGTTGTATAGAGTATGGAGAAGATAATAAACTTTGTACGATATAAAACATTCAAAAACACAAGTAGGATATTGTTCTCAACTTTGATTTTATTTTATCTTTTTTTTCTTTGATTAATTATTTCATAATTAAGTTCTAAATTGTTACTCCTTTTTCACTAAATTTGTCATTAAAATTTATATAATTCAATTAACTCTTAATAGAAGGATAATAATTTGAAAAGTACATTACCATACAATATACACTTTAGTATTTTTTGTTTGAAAAACATAGCTTTATTATTTTTTGTTAGTTATATTATTCCACAATTAAATATATATCCAAAATAATCAAATTACCAAATTTTCCTAGTTCTTAAAGTCTAAAGGGAGAAAACTAAAATTGAACTATATATTACTATGACAAAATAAAATTATCCTACATTTGATTTGACCTTAAGAACCGTTTGAAACCAAAATGAGATGCCTAAGAAGCTAATAGGCTCTTTCAATAAGGATAGCAATAACAATGAAAAAAGTCAACAAAATTATGTAAACATACAGTAATATCAATTTTTTTGGTTGACGAGCAGTTTTGTCATTTTTTAATTGATGTAATTTTTATTAGGGTAATAATATCATTTTTTAATTTAAAAACTCAAATTAATCAAGGGTTAAATGTTTAATCAAATTAAGAGCTGGTATCATTATTTTAAATTTAGGAGTTGATATATGCATTGGACAATCTCTTAGGGGACAAAGTGAAAATTACCATATTTGGATTTGGACCGAAAGGAGCATGTAGAATCAAATTTATAAATTTAGAGACCTAATAGAGTATTTCTGAAGTTGGACAAAATAGGAGGATAGATAAAATTTGAGACAATTAGGGGTCATTAACCAAAACAAATGTTGCTAGAACCCTATCCTACTTGTTTGATGATCTTTCAAAAGCTTGTTTTAAGTTTGGTTGAATCTGCATGTCCTAATATTTTTCTTATTAGACTTTAAACTGGAAGATGTAAAATTATTAGTAGATTGAAGCATAAAAACGATTGAATTATTTTCTGAGACTTCAAAATTCTAAACTGAATTGCCTATTTAGTGGCAGGATGACAATAGACTATTTCTCTTTTGTTTCTATGAGTGCATTGTAACACTATCTCAAGGGCAGATGTGATAGGGCACTGCAATGAGAGCATCGAAGTAAAAAAATGTAGTTCTATAACCGACAGCAGGACCTTTCTACGTGAGGGTAATTTACATTAACCTTTTCTGATGCATACCGAAATTACAGACTATTTTCTCTGGTATAGGAAATTGCACATATCTTCCTTCAGATTTGAAAGTAACTCGTTCATGTTGTCTTCACTTACCAGTTTTTTTTTTTTTTTTTCTTTTCCTCTGGTCTAGGAAACCGCACAAATCTTCGTTGAGATTTAACGTTAACTCTTACTTGTTTCTTTTCCCCTCTGGTTTAGCAACTTGCACAAATATTCCTTGAGATTTAAAAGTAACTAGCTCACGTTGTCATCGCATACCTGTACCTTTTTTTTTTTTTTTATCATCTATTATCATTACAATGAATTCTATGGTTCATACAATTAGGGTGAGTCTTTCAAATTGGTACTCAGGTGTAATTCTTAGACTTTTTGCCACATACAAATGGATTGTGGCTCCTAAAACTACACTACCTATTTTTTTTCCTTCCTTTTCTAAATGCCAAGGCCGAGGTTCAAACCCCGACCTTGGCACCCGAAGTACCTTCCTAGCCGACCCGTCAAAGTTGAGATGGTTTTTTTCATTGTTTCTTGAAATGTTATGGGATCAGCTTCAATATTAAAGCAATATGGAATTTAGTTACTAATTATTTTCCTTGTACCTTCAAACAAGAACATTAAGAAGTAGGAACCAAAATTTTTAGGTTTTCTCTTTTGCACTTTTGAATCCCAATATTTTCACTATTGTAACAAATTAATAGATGAGATTTTTTGAAATATTGTCATTTAATTTTGAAATATATTTGTATCTATTTTATTTAAAAATACTCTTGACTTAGTAACAATGTTTATTAAAACCAAATTATTAGGTAATGTAACCATGGACCTATAAGTGTTGGTATGTTGTGCATAACCTAAGAGAATGCACTCGATACCTTTTCAACCAACCATTCTTTTCTTGGTTTTAAGTAATTCGACATAGCCTTACATCCCCAAACTCTCTATTGGTTCAAATGGTGCTTTTTCTTATTCTAAAATTTATATGGGGTAGTTGAACTCCTTTTATTTAAAACTCTATTAAGAATATAACAAGCGATAAGTAATGCTTCACTGGAATCTTTGACTTAAACTAGAATTTAATAGCAATATATTAACAATTTCAATTAAGGTTTGATTTTTGCATTCTGCTATATCATTTTATTGTTGTGTGTAAAGAGTAGTAACCATTAGCGTAGGCCATAGAATTGAGTTGGTTTAGGGTGTATTTCGCTCTTGTTCATGTTATATTTATGTGTGTGTGTGTAACATTTCTTTATCATTTATATACTTGTTCATTTAATAAAGTAAATAGAATATCAACTGTGTATGTTCCAAATCTGTGAAGAAGGTGAAAATGGAGAAGCCCATTAGACTCTTTTTTGGAGCATGTCTCTTCCTGTTGTTCAATCAATCAATGGCTATTGATGGAACTTATAACGTTTTGGATTTGGTGGCAAAACCTGATGGAAAAACGGATTCAACGAAGTCCTTTTTGACTGTATGGATTGCCGCTTGTGGCTCTACCAAGCCAGCCACAATTTACGTACCAAAGGGAAATTATTTGGTGAAACAAGTAAAATTTTTTGGACCATGCAAGAACAATGCTACAAGCTTTGTTATAGATGGTACGCTTGTGGCTCCTTCAGATTACAATGTTACAGGAAATTTCTATTTCTGGCTTCAGATTCATAACGTTGAAGGAATTTCAATTCGAGGTGGTATTCTTGATGGCCAAGGCACTGATCTCTGGGACTGCAAACTCTCGAGCAAGCATTGCCCCAGCGGTGCAACAACATTAGCATTTACCGACTCCAGCAATATTTCTGTTAGCGGGCTAACTTCTCTCAATAGCCAATTATATCACCTTGTATTTAACGGCTGCAATAACATTGAATTGCACGGGAAAAACGTTTCGGCCGCAGGATACAGCCACAATACGGATGGGATTCATGTGCAATTTTCATCAGGGGTCAGAATCTTGAACTCTGACATCAGTACTGGAGACGACTGCGTCTCGATTGGTCCGGGCACCAGTAATTTGTTGATTGAAAATGTATTCTGCGGCCCTGGCCAAGGCATCAGCATCGGGAGTTTAGGAAGAGCTTATGAAGAAGCAGGGGTAACGAATGTGAGAGTTAAAAATGTTACATTCACGAAGACACAAAATGGCGTCAGAATCAAATCGTGGGGAAGGCCAAGCAAAGGCTTCGTGAAGGATGTCATATTCCAGCATGCCACTATGATCAATGTCCAAAACCCAATTATTATCGATCAAAACTACTGCCCAAATAACGAAAATTGTCCTGGTCAGGTTTCAGGTGTAAAAATAAGTGACGTTACATATCAGGACATCCATGGAACATCAGCAACCGAAGTTGCTGTTAAATTTGATTGTAGCGAGAAGAATCCATGCAGTGGGATAGTATTGCAAGCTGTGAAGTTGACATATAAAGTGAGCAAGCAAAATCTATGTGTGCCAATGCTGTTGGAACTAAACTTGGTTTGACCGATCATACAATCTGTTTGTAGGCTAAGGAGCCGTCTGAATTATGAAGCTTGAATTCTGAAATCCAACATTTATGTGCTGAAAGTATTAAATTATTGAATTAATAAAGTTATATCTATTTGATAAAAAAATATATATATATATATATATAAACTGTGTATAAGAGATTGTAAGAGTTGTAGACACCAAATTTTGACACACTTTTTGTAAAATATGTGTGTTACTTTATTTTAGGGGTTATTTTTTATTTTTCGGGGGTCAAGTACAATTTTCGGGCATATCATGTCTAATTCGTCACATCAGGGCCAAAATGGTAATTTGACTATGTAAATATTATTCTATCTTGTTTTATTTCCTAAATACATAATTTTACTATTTTATCATTATTTATGATTTTAATGATTTTTGGGAGTCATTTATTATCTATTTAAAATTTTTACTATTTTAAATTTAATGGCACGTTTTTCAATGCACTCTTTTTACGAGAATTTTCAAGTGAAAATTTTTATATGTGCATTTTGTATATTCATAAATTTTTGTCAAAATTACATAATTTTTGGAGGTCATTTAAGTATTTATTTAATTTTTGTCTTTTTTGTTTATTAAGGGCACGTTACCCAAGAATGCATATATGTTAAAATTTCTGAGTGAAAATTTTAGTATACATATTTTTATGTGATAATAAATTTTGTGTAAAAGATTTTGTGATTTTTAATGGTCATTTAGTATTTTTATTTTTCTTTTCATAATTTTGTCACATATGACACATATTCAAATATGTTCTTATTATTAGAATTTTCATATCAAAAATTTTATACATGCATTGTATGAATTTGTAGATTTTTCACAAAATTTTCATAATTTTTAAACACTATTTACTATTTATTTGGGTTTTTTACAAAAAAAAATAAAAAAGAAGAAGAAAAAAAAAGAGAAAAAAAAAAGAAAAAAGAAAGAAAAAAAAAAGAAAGAAAGAAAAAAAAAAAGAGAAAGAAAAAAAAAAAGAAGGGAAAGCAAGCTGCTAACAGCAGTTGCAGTTTACTGCAGCTACTACACACAGCCAGCAGACAAATCAAAACCTACCTCTGCAAAAACGGATTTTGAGAGGATTTTGGATGAGTTTTCTTCCTTTCTCACCCACTCCCCATCATCACAAAAACAACTCTTCTCTCGTCTCTCTCACAACTTCATCATCAGACACAACATCAGAAAACACACACACACTTTTCATCTGGCTCCTGTTCGGCTCTCTCACAGAACACACACACCCGCACAAAATACTCTCAACTCACTTTACCATACTCACGCACACACCAGTTCACTAGCACAAAGATACACACTCATTTGCACACAACCTCCCCTCATTTCACCGGTAAACCTGCACACTCAAACATCACACACCACAGACACGCACCATCTTTATCTTGTCCTCTTCTCCCTCGGCCGAAGCTCCCCCACTGCCGGAAAATAACTTCCCTACAGATCGCAGTGCACCACCATCCACGCACGGACCAACACCAGCACGGACCAACTCACCACCACCACTGGACCACCCCTTCCTTCGGCAGAAAAGGTAAGCTTCATGGAACCCTCTTAATTGCTTTGGATTGGTGTTCCAGTTAATGAAACTTGTGTAGAGGATATTCGATTTATGGTGTTTTTGTATTTTTGGGGTTTTGAGGATTTTGGGTTTTGATTTAAGAGATTTGGGTCTTTGATTGTTGATTTTGGATTTCGAAGAGCGGAAGAGGAGAGAAAACCCGAAGAGAGGAAGAGGAGGAGGAGAGAAAACCCGAAGAGAAGAGGAGAAAAACTGAAGAGTGAGTAGGAGGCCGAGAAAGAATAGATAAAACTGAAGAGAAAGTGAGAGTGCGCGAGAAGAGGAGAGAAAACCCGAAGAGAAGAGGAGAAAAACTGAAGAGTGAGCAGGAGGCCAAGAAAGAATAGATAAAATCGAAGAGAAAGTGAGAGTGCGCGAGCTGAGGAGAGAAAAACCGAAGAGAAGAGGAGAAAGACTAAAGAGTGAGCTGGAGGTCGAGAAAGAATAGATAAAACCGAAGAGAAAGTGAGAGTGCACGAGCCGAGGAGAGCAAAACAAAGAGTGAGTAGGAGGCCGAGAAAGAATAGATAAAATCGAAGAGAAAGTGAGAGTGTGCGAGCCGAGGAGAGCAAAACAAAGAGTGAATAGGAAGCCGAGAAAGAATAGATAAAACTAAAGAGAAAGTGAGAATGCACGGGCCGAAGAGAGAAAAACTGAGAAGAATATAGGCCGAAGAGAGGATAACCGAAGAGAATAATGCCGAAGAGAAAATCCGAGGAGAGAACAAAAAAAGGGAACCGAAGAGCATAGGCTGATGTATGTATGATTTATTTACTTATTATTGCTTTATTCGACCACGCTTGCATTTGGGAGGGGGTCAGTCACCCTTAGAGCCCACGTTTTATCATTCCCTCCTCTCATAAGGAGCACTTCATACGTGCATTCGATGTTTTTTATCCTTTTTCTCTTTTTGGTGGTTGCCACCCACCCATCCCTTTAGGACTAGGATCGATCTGCCTAGACATGCGGCCATCGCATTCGTGCATGTAGTGGTGTCTAGGGGATCACTCGAACCACCGACCGGGACCCTTGGAATTGACGGATTTGTTACTTTTGGGTCCCTAAGTCTGAAGGTTCGGGAGCCTTAAGCCGTATCGCAGGCTTGATCCACTTGGGCATGTGACCGTGGCACGACGTGCACGGAACATTGTCTAGGAGATCATCCAAACTCTTGGCTTGAGTCCACAAGTTCTAGAGATTTGGGCTTTAAAAATCGATTCGCTTGGACATGTGGCCGTGGCCCGACGTGCACATAGCAGTGTTCAGGGGATCACTCAAGCCACCTGACCAAGGGTTTTGGGATTGATGACCCTTACCCTTAGGTCTGAAGGCTTGGGAACCGATAGCCTAATCGAGTCTAGATGCATTAGTGAGCCCAACCTCATGCATCCATGTAGAATAACCTAGAGTAGAGTCAGTCTTACCCTATCAGGTACACTAAGGCACGAGAGGAAGGAACCAACCTCATTTATTTTTTTGTTATGCCATTTACTGTTATCTATGTGTATTATTTAGTTTTTGTCAATGTGTTATGTGATATTTGTTGAATAAACTAACACGCTCTCTCTTATTCTTTGATCGCATTCACAACACAGAATAAAGAGCCCTGGCATGGTGCTCTCGTAGGAAGCCAACCCTCTTTTGACACGTCTAAATTTTGTTTTCATAATTAATTTCCTCGAGAAAGATAGAAATGAGATTAAAAAAAAAATTGTGTTCGGTTGTGAACAAAATACCCAAGGGTCAAATCGTTGTAAATTTTGTAAAAGTCTAGAAAATTTAATTTTTCAATTTGTACATTTTTTAAATAAGAGGTGTAATTTCAAATATTTTTCAAAGTTTACTCATTTTTGTTGTGCTTGTCAGTTTTATCCGAACTAAAATTTTTCAGAGTCAATAAATGCACCCAAGTGGTCGAAATTTTGCACAGTTTACATTTGTTCTTTTTTCAAAGAAATTGATGCGTCATTTTTGCCATATCCCCCACCCTCCCGACCCACATTACACAAAAAATGATTTTAGCACATATTTCATTTGACTTTAATAAACTGGCATTTTTGAATTGCATATTTCTGTATAAAGTCATGACTTTTTTTCTTTCAATGTTGTGTTCCGTAACCTCTTGGAGGTTCGATTTTTTAATCAAATATTTTTGGAGTCAATAATCTCTTTTGTACAATTCATGGTCCATCTTTCTCAAAGAAATTCTGCATCATTTTTTTTTTGAATTTGGCATTTTCGCATATTTTAACTTACTTTAATAAACTGGCATTATGCATAAACCCCTAGAGGGAATGTCATTTCGGGAATCCCATGATAGGAAAGCCATCCTCTTGTCTTGGGTACTTAACTCTAAAAGACGTGCACATTTATATTTTCAGTAAATCCTAGTGGGTAAGACTCTAGATAAGGTAATACAAGCGGAATGGAGGCATCTCTCCCGGCGGATTTGGCTTATCTATGATTAAAAAGGGGGGTCTCACCCTAAAGGCTTGCATTTCATGCTAGGCCTACCCTTGGCACAATAAGGGCTCCCCCTTAGGGCATGCATCCGTTTTTGTTTTCACTTATACTAACTTCGATTTTTTTTCATTTTTTACAGGTCCTCTAGGGAGACAACAAATTGGGAAACACATCGGATACATATTTGATTCAAACATTTAAATCATAGTTTTACTTCAATAAAACATCATACACTTGACACTTATAATGCCAGTGTTCTGTTCAAACTATAACAAGGATCGGGGGAATCCAGTTTTTAGCATTGAGAGTGCTAAGGTCCAAATTGATGAGTTTGACTTGAATGATTAGTGCGATAGATGAAATTGTAGTTAGATAATGGTTCATTTAGATGTCATAAGAATAGGAATAACTTAGTCACTAATAACGGTTTTCTTTTTGTAAATTTAAGATTGCCTTGTGTTCAAAATTCTTTCTCGAATGAAGCACTAAACAAGTTGCTTTGTCAAAATTGTTTGTAGCATGAGATTTTCCCTCCATATTTTTGTATTTAGTTTTGAAAATGATTTGTTTCAAATCTTTTTGTTATATTGAGCAAATAATTCTTTGATGAGGCCTCAAAATAAATCACATTTTTCTCAAAACCTAATGCTAAGTTTGTGTAATTGTAAGGTTTTCTCTTTTGATGAGTCAATGAGTTCAAAATTGAATGAAAAAAAAAACATTTTCTTGAATGTTTTGATAGTGAAAATAAATGCCCGTGGTCTTCGGATGTCATCTTATTTGAAGCTGATAATTGTCGATATGGTACCTTTCTGATCCCAAAATAACCGAAGAGAATAATGCCGAAGAGAAAATCCGAGGAGAGAACAAAAAAAGGGAACCAAAGAGCATAGGCCGAAGAGAAGAAAAGAGAGAATATAGGCCGAAAAGAAGAGGGAGAGAATATAGGCCGAAAAGAGAGCAGCCGAGGAGAAAAGCTGAAGAGAGCAACCGAAGAGAGAGAATAGGCCGAGCAGAAAGAGAAAAATTTAGCAAAAATTCAGTTTTTCTTTTCTACTTTCATCAGATTTTATTTATTTATATCTTGTTTCTTTAGATTCTTAATTATTTGATTATACCCTTCAATAGTTTAGTTTACTTCACTTAAGTCTTTATTCATGTTAGTTGGCCCCTAAAATTTTGTAGTTTCTTTCAATCATATCCAAGTTAATTGCAATATGGTTCTAATATGTTTGGAAATTGCAAATTGATACCTCTAAGCTTGCTGAAATTGTGGATTTGTCCTTGAATCTTGCTGAAATTATGTTTTCACCCCTTTAGGTTTGCTTTAGTTTTCATTCTACACCCTATACTTGCTGGAATTTTATTTTTTGTCTTCCCAACCTTGCTGGAATTTTATTTAAGTCATTATACTCGCTGGAATTTTATTTTTTATCCCCTCAATCTTGTTGGAATTTTATTTAAGTCATTATACTTGCTGGAATTTTATTTTTTGTCCCCCTAACCTTTCTGGAATTTTGTTTAGTTCACTATACTTGCTGGAATTTTAGTTTAAGTCCCTAAACTTGCTAAAATCTTAGTTTTAAGCCCTAGATACTTGTTGGAATTTTATTCTAAGCCCCCTAACTTTGCTTGAAATTGACATTTTATTCCCAATTTTAAGTATTTCATATTTTATACTTTAAATAGTGGTACCTTGACATGTTTGTTGATTTTCTTAGCAATTTGTACTGGGTTTACGAATGGGAGGTACCTCTATTACCCTTTTATTTTTCTTTATGTGCTCTTATGTACTCCTATTTGTTTTTCTATATGTTTTTTTATGTATCTCTTTGTGCTTATAATTTTTATTCATGTGTGAGTATTTATTTATTTATGTCATATTATTTACTTGAATTTAATTTTTGATTTTTCAAAGAAATGTAATAGATAGGTAATATTCTATTTAGCAAAATTTTTGTATTTAGATAGTTAATGTAATAGATAGTTTATATTTTATCTATTTAACAAAAGCTTATGTATTTTAGATAGAAAATGTAATAGATAGGTTAGATAGGTTATCTTTATTTTTCATTTTAGATTGTAATAAGGTTTTTTCCCCGGTGTAATAGTTAGGGCTCTTCTGTGCTATGTGTGCTATGTGCTTAATGTGTTTTCATTCGCTTTCCTAGGACTTTGCATTTAGAATATTATGTTTGTGTACTATGTGCTCCTATGTGCTATTATCTGCTTTTATGTAATTATTACTTCAATCTATGCTTTATTTATTTATTTACTTACTTGCTATAATATATGTGTACTGTCGCCACACTAGTCCAACGCTAGTTGTGGTTATTTCCGATTTCTTCCCTAGTCCAACGCTAGCGGAGAATTTATAGAAAATAGGCTAGTCCAATGTTAGGCCTTTAGGTCATTTTAGTATTAGAATCGCCTCTCGTGTGCATTTCATGCCATTTCACACACATTTTCTCTTTTTTAGGTTTTTTTCCATTTTGTATGATTTTTGTATATACTCTATCACTTATTATCTATTTTAAACAAATGTTTAGTGCATAACATTTAGACTCCACTACACATAGAATCTTAGGTCATTTGTGTGATTTGACTAGAAATAGTCATCTACTCACGTGGGAAGTGGTGGCGTACATGCCGTTCCTCTCCTCCGTGAGTAAGAATAGCTAGTCACGAGTCTATTAGTCTCCCGTACCCGTTATGTTGCATTCCCACTTTCTTTGTACACTTACTATCTATGCTACTATTTTCCTTCTCTTTTGCATTCCATGTTGCATCTATACTCGTGACTCCATCGAGGTCTAGACCCGGATTTCGCAATTAATGCGATAATTCCGATCAAACCTCAATGGAATATTTGTCCCTTAACGATATCCATTTTTAGGACTAGACTTGCATTCATATAGTTGCATCCAAATGTGATAAAATCTTAGGGTTATATTAGGAAAATTTAGACTAAACCTCGCAACTAGTTTCGGCTAGGTTGAAAGGGCGCCTTAAGCGCAAGCCTTTGCCTTCCCTTTCTTCAACTGTGACTCCCGAACCATTTTTCTCTTGTTTTCAAAGACCTGGAGTTGTCTAAAAGGGTTTTTTTTTTTGTTTTTTCTTACATTTTCTCAAGAAATCATTTTTAAACAAATCATTCTCGATTTTCTTATCTTTTATAAAACATTTTTTTGTGACTTGGTACACCAAAACTCAATACCAAGTGGCAACTCCATTTTTTCACTAAAAACCCTTTTTAGACTTTATTTTCGGGCCCAAAAACCGTCGCATTTCCAAAGTCCCATTTTAGGCCTTTTTCTGTTTGTTTTCAAAATAAAGCATGTTTTACATCTTTTGTCAAAATATCTTTTATAAAGCATATTCTAAAAATCGTTTTACAAAAAAAAACCTATTCTCTTTTCCCAACAAATAAACACAACAAACTAATTCTCTCTTTCTCCGACTTTCGAAAAATGGGCGCGACAAGAGTTACAATGATAAAATCCTTATTACACATAAGTTGTATTCTAAAAAATCTCTAGTCATATTATTAACAAGATTGAATATAATTTGTATGGACAGGCTAGCACATACATTGCTATTGCCTCTACTTAGAGTAAGTTATAGTCAGTCTTATCGACTATGGTGTGTGACTGATAAGTGCCAAAATAGAGTGATAATTAGGTGTTTAGGTTAGTTTTGGGTAAGTTTTTAGGTGTTTTCATGAATTTTGTTCAATTATTGTTGTTTTTCCTTACCTTGAGTTGATAATGCTTAAGAATCATTTACTTGTGCAATTTGCGTGTTTTTGTATGGTTTTGCAACTTACATTGCCAATTGGGATTAATGTGGTTGATAATTTATAAGTACATTGAAGGTTGACTTGAAGATATGATGGTTGATGGATGTCAAGGAGTGGCTAAAGTTGCTTATTAAGCTGAGTTTCCAAGTAAAAAATGCTTTTCCTTGGAGCTAAGGCGTCCTATGGGGATTTTAATTGAGAACAAATTCTAATTAATCAACCATAGGATAGGGGCTATATTTCTTGAGAAAGATTATAACCTAATTAGAGGATTCTAAGGTCTAAACGATTATAACCTAATTTGAGGATTCTAAGGTTTAAACAATCAAAGTTATTCATTAATCAAGAATCGGTCCTTAACAGGGAAGAATTAGGGAAATTCCAAATCTAAATCTCACTTTCAATAATTATTGATTCCTCTTGTTAGTTATCCTTCATTGTTAATTAGTTGGTTTTGCTTAGTTTACATTGTTATGTTTAGTCTAAAGTCACCACTCGTTTTTGAGGTTATATAATAAAAAAAAATGTGATTACTAGTACTCGTAGTCTTTGTGAGATGACACTCGGTAGTTACGCACACTATATTATAGGAACGATAAGTGCACTTGTCTAAAATATCCATAGTATCATGTGGTGGATATTAGTGACTCCGAAACTAATATGTGGATACTTGTTGGAGAAAAAGTTTGATAATTGATACATCAAGTCACCATATTTGACATAATTTTAGCATCATAACTCTTGAATTCACCAAATATTAGCATCGGTTTGCATCCTTCTAGTAGAAAATTACTGTTGGTTTTTGCCTTGTCTTTTTCGACCAAGTCAAGTGTAAGATGGGAACCAGCCAGCTATGTGCCAAGGTCAAGGGGTTCGAACCCCAGCCTTGGCAAATAGGAAGGGATAGGAGAGAAGGGGTTTTTAGGAATTGTATTGGGAGTCACACTCCAATTGTGTACGGTAAAACTTGGAAGCTTTACTCCAAATTGTGTAAGACAAAAATACCTTGTAACATTGTAATGGAAATTGAGAATTGATTTCAAATAAAAAAAAAAGTGTAAGATGGGTGTTAAAGTATGAAACGTCCAAACATTAATCAATTTTTTGGAAGGCTTACAAAACAAAATTATATATTTGTACTTTTATACAAGTTGATAATAATTCTAGATTCTCTATTCAATGTTTTGTTTTCAAGTTAGACCTCTTCGTTCTTTTGTAGTCCATTTTGATTGATGGATTTAGATTTTAAAATATGAAGGATTTTAAATGACATACAATATGAGTAATTTTTAAATTCATCAATTTCAACCCTTCAAATTAAATTTCAAGTTAGTGGGTTTTCAAATCTATCATGAGCAATCTAAGTAAGCAAAGAAATATGGGCTGAGAATTTGAAATCTAAATCCACCAATAAAACTTAGGGTGCGTTTGGTTCCCTAGAATTGTCATCATGGAATTGGAATTGGATTCCAATTTTGCTGTTTGGATCCTATATATTTCTATTGAATTAGAATTGAATTTCAATTCCTCACCCTCCAATTCCACAATTTGAATTCTTCAGTCCAACTTAAAAATTCCAATTCTAATTCTACACAAAATACTCCCACCCCACCCAAAAACGCGCGGCTAACCACATCTCCCCTTCCCGCCGTAGGAAAAAAAATTTCTCTCCACTGTTCCTGACTCTCTCTCTCTCTCTCTCTCTCTCTCTCTCTCTCTCTCTCTCTCCTCGTCTTCCGCCTCCCGTCTTCTGCCTCCTTTCATCGGAAGAAAAAGCCCCGCCCGTAAAGGCTCTTGAGGATCAAGATGGTGAATCTTGGCCTCTAACTTGTTTGTAAGTCTTCCTTTGGTATAATTCTTTCTGATTATATTTTAATTAGTTTTCAGTTTGATAAAATCCCTAAAAGTAGAATTTTTCATTTTTGATTGGGGTTTGATAAAATTTGGAAGACTTGATAATTTTTCGTTTTTCTACCAATTATTGGTTTATGTAGAACTAGACTACAGATATATGAAACTTTCTTTTTCTTCTCCATCGTGACCAAAAACATTGCTTTGCTGTTCTGTTCTAGGGCAACCATAGCTATTCTCTTTTTTTTTTTTGGGCAAAAAAAAAAACTCTCAAGTTCCGGCCAGCAGTTGACTGGCTAGACTCACCTGGCACATTCACACACTATCACAAGCACAACCACGCGTAGAAGCTCACAATATGGAAAAAATCAGTTCAGACATTTCATCAAACAGCTTATGGGCATTTTAGAGTTTATGATTTTGCATTCCTTTCTCTTGTGTAGAGGAGACATTATGAACTTTGGGAATGTAATTTCAGGTGAGACTTCCGAGAGGATCTCTCTCTGTGATCGTAGCATTCCTTCTTCCTCTATGTGGCTTTTTCTTTGTTGGTTTTCTTAGGTGGGCTTCTGAACTTTCATTAATGGTAAATGTGTTATAGACATGCTGGATGCCACATGTTTAATTATGCTTATGAACTTTCATGTTTCAAAGAGAAGGCTGTTGTAATTTTCTCTTCTGCAGATAACTTAACTTTTGTCTTGGCTCTTATTTTCTCTTCTTAGTTGTTATTTACATGAAACTACAATTCTTTCTTTTTTGGATGTATTATGGATACGATTCTACAGGCAGCTGAAATCTTTTTTGCCAATGGGGTTGTTAATTTTTGAATAGTATTAACTTGTTTTGTTTGGTTTTACTGACATTATCAAGGCCTGCTCTATTGGATTTTTTATGTTTTCCTTCACCCCCTGAAGATAATTTTTGTTTTGAACTGCCGAGATTGAGAATTGACAGCATGTACATGCTGATTGTCTTTTAGCTGCATTTGCTTTTGAAAGGCATTGGAATATTTGACCACTCTTCAAAGTCCTGGACCACTAGACCATTATTTCATCCTATTATAGAAGCAAGTTGACCAAACTTAGTTTTAATCCGTACGCGAACATTTTGGTTACTTTCAGGACCGATGTAGTTGATATCCAGTTTCTTGTTTTCATTTTTTCATTGGGTTTTGTTTATTTTTTTATTGCCAGATTTGATAAACTGAATGACATGATTGAAATTTATAAAGAGGTATCCAAAGGCAGTAGATTTGTATTGAAATTTATGTTTGTTAATTGGTTAATGAACTATAACTACCACACTCGGCGGTCAATGGGACATCTAAAAGCAAACAAAACGCATGGATTTTTTGTAACTGTTTGCAGATATCTATAATGGATCTATTTGCAAATTTTTAGCAATCACTGACTTTTGAAATGGATTTAATTTCATTCCCAGAGAACTTTTGAGCCCTCATTAAATTGCTGGTTTAAATTAAGATAAAAAAGTTTAACATTGAAGCTCCCTTGAGATTGTGTAATGTAGTCTACTTATACATGTAAGGCCTGATGCCTTCTGGGAGTCATCCAGAGAAGATTTTTGACGTTTCTATTACTCTTTCTTTCACTTATTGTAGTTCATCCCTATTTTAGCCTGAAATTACTATCTAGTTGCAATTATTACCTTGTTTCTCATTCTTGTCTCTCACTATTTAATAGAAAAACAGTCAAATTTTAACTCTTTTTTTTTGTGTGCTAATATACATAACAGATGGCAACTGAATCACAAGCTACATCCCATTCAAAAGGGAAAGGGAAGGGATATTTCTCCTGGACTGCTGACATGGACCGAATTATGGGGACTTGTTTCATTGATCAGATGAATCAAGGAAATAAATTAGATGGTAGATGTGCTTGCAAGCAGACAGCTTATACTGCTGTTATTAATGCATTACATGAGTAGTTGAAGATTTCCGTGACAAAGGCACATATTCAATCGCGTTTCAAGACATGGGAAAAACACTATGATATACTACATCCATTGCTTCAATCATGCAACTTTGGCTCTGCTATTACATGCGACTATTCAAGGGGAAGAATTGAAGTACATGATGAGGACGTGTGGCAACAACGATTGGAGGCGAATCCTAAACTTGGCCCTTATCGGAGAAAAATTTTGGTTGAAAATTGGGATGACATATGTGTGCTCTTTTCACAAGATCGGGCTACTGGAGAGGGTGCTCAAACTGCTGTTGAGGCTAATGTAGAAATAGAAGCTGAAGAAGAGTCTACCAGCTTCATAGAATCATTGGAAACAAATCCACAATCTTTGGAGGAAGAGAATGAAGTCATGAACAACTTATTAGCTCAACAACATTCAAAGTCAAAAGCTTCTTCTTCAGCAAATACTCGTGGCACAAAGAGGAAGCTTACGAGTTCTCAGGCACTTTACAAAGTGTTGGAAAGGATGGCTGATTCGTTGGATAGATACTTGAACTCAGAGTCCCCAAAAGCTACGACTCAAAGCATGCTAGATGAATTGGGTAAGGTTGATCTGGATGAAAGACAATTATTAAAGGGTGTGGATTTATTGATGAACAATGAAAGGAAGTTTGTCACATATTTCTGGTCTCCCAAACTGAGCTGAAAAGGCAGCGGATACTGATGCACATTGGTGAATGACTAACTTGGGTTATTTGTAAAGCTTTTGTTACTTGTAATGTTTTGGAAAGAGAAACTTGAAACTCTATGGAACTAAATTGGTGGAGCTCAAGGCTTTTTTGAAATTCATTATGTGCAGAAGCATTGAAGCTGTGTAGTTCTTTATTGTCCTACAATTACTTTGTTATTTGGTTTGTTTAAAAGTCTGCAGTAGTCCTTTACAAATATTTTTTTGTGTATTTTATTATTAATTTTTTTTCTTTGGTTCTTTTAACTCTAGACCTTTGATGTTCTTTTACGCGCAGTTATCTAACATTCTATTTTTGTTGTTGATTTTTGCTTATAATATTTTGTGCTGCTTTTAGGTGATTCTTGATTAAAAAATGTTATGTGATCATGCCAAGATGTTAGTGATCTAGGAGAGTAGCTCCAAAACATTTTATAACATGTTAGCCTTGAAATCAGCGTTTAAAATGCAAAATATTAGTTCGAATTATGAAACAATAATCTAGTCGTGTTACTTGTTATGTTATAAAATTAAGCTTTTGTTTAGTTAGTTGTCTTGATAGATAGTCTGTAAAAGTTTATTGAGTAAATAAGTATTATTAGATTATCTATTTATGTTGCTAAAAATTTGCCTTGAATTATTATATTTTGCAAACTTTATTTAGACACCATTATTATTCTTGCATCATTTACAATATTTTTGTTGCATCGTTTTATATCATTATTTACTATTTAATCTCTCCAAATAAATATACACATGGGCATCTTATCTTTATTCTTTGATGTATTGTTATATTTTGTATCTTATTACTCTTAGAAAAAATTTTATCAAGTGCACACTTATGATTACGTGCAATTTGCTCGAAATCTTTATAGGGAAACCTAAACCCAATGGCAATTAAATAGTCTCAGGAAGTGCACTGGTCCATCTTTAACCTCAGAAGTTGCATGTATAAAGATATGTAGAAAGATAATAATTACAAAATTGTGTAGATTTTTTATAAAAAAAAAAAATTGTACAAGTAATCAACAATTTTATTGTTTAAAAAAAAAATCTTCTATAGCATTTCCAAATACAAGCAATTCCAATTCTAACCAAATTTCTTACATCCAAATAGAGGATTTGGAATTCAAAGTTGATTCTGTGCCAATTCTACACATTTCCCAAACAAAGGAATTGCAATGTTTGGCATTACAATTTCATGGAGTTACAATTCTACAAAATTGTAATTCCAATTCAATTCCAATGCTATAGAACCAAATGCAGCCTTAATGAATTTGATTGTTAGACATCCAAAGGGAACATCAACCTTAAGCTCTTGACAGGCATGGACATCTATGCATGGAATGCTAATAACTTTGTAATATAAAAAAGTTAGTAACTCCGTTGGAAATAGCCAAGCTTATAAATATCATTGTCATCTGCTTTTGTCACTTATCATACGCTCCCTTTTATTTATTTATTTTTGTTGGTGGTGGGGTTATTAGCACGGTGGTTGCTATTACATATGGTTTTTGTTGAAAATTAAACAATAGCATCTTAATTACTCTGACTCAGCGATCACTGCCAATCCTGATCCCAAAGGTCTTCTATGCACAGTTGCATTACTTGGATTCATTGGATCTTTCGAGGTAAAAGGATTTGGTGGAAGACTCAGATTCTCTCCATTTCCTTCAAGCATCTGAAGCACTAAAGTTATTGAAGGGCGATCTACCGGGTTCCACTGGATGCACCAAAGTCCCACAATAGCTAGTTTTCTGGCAATTTTATCCTCTTCATCTTCCTCTACCTGAATTCTCAAGTCTTCTCCGTTAACCAAACGTCCATAAGCCCATTCGGGGAAGTAAACTTAGCTAACATTTTGCACAGTTACATCAATATTCTTTCGTTGTCCAACCATTTCAAGCAACAGCATCCCAAAACTGTAAACATCTGATTTGAAAGACACATTCCCAAAGTGCCTGGAGAAGACTTCAGGAGCAATGCACCCCATAGTTCCTCTTGCAGCCGTCATGGAAACCGCACTTCTTCCCTTTTCACACAGCTTAGCCAACCCAAAATCTGATATTTTTGGGTTAAAGTCGTTGTCTAGCAAAATGTTATGGGGTTTGATATCAAAATGGAGAATCCTCTGTTCACATCCTTGGTGAAGGTACTCGATTCCTCGTGCTATGCCAATAGCTATATTGTGTAACTTCTCCATTCCAAGCGAATGATGCTCCTGACCCTCTGGAAATATGAACTTGTCGAGAGAACCGTTTGGTAAAAATTCATATAAAAGAGCTCGTCTGAATCCATCAGCACAGAAGCCTATCAAGCGGACAACATTTACATGGTGGATTGTGCCCATTGTTCCTACCTCATTGATGAACTCTTCCCCATTTCCGGTGGAATTGTGCAACAGCTTCACCGCAACAAATATTTCATTTGAAATCTTTCCTTTGAACACGTTTCCATAACCTCCTTCACCCAACTTATCTTTAAAGTCATTTGTGATCCTCTTAATATCAGCATAAGAATATCTAGTAGGCTTCATGGATGTATAGTCTTCCAAAAATTTTCTGATTCTCATCTGATTTGCTTTGTCTAATTTCTTTGTGGAATAGACAAGGTAAAGAGCACTTGTCGCCAATATGAGAAACAGACATCCTATAATTGTACCTATGGTCAGATGAACATTGTTAATTTTTCTTTCTTCTCAATAGACTATAAGAAATTAATTCGGAACAAATTAAAGAACTTTACCTGAAATATGCAATTTCTTCGACAAACCTGCAATGTACAGGGAAGTTAAAAACTTCTATTAAAAAATGCATAGAGTTCTTTGTTTCTTTCTATAGTTCATTACATTTTTGCCGTGTTTAATTTAGGAGTTAAAGAGACGCGTGTGTAGGGCGAGTCAATTCTTTTTAAAGAACAGGATCCTACACGCCTGGGAACAATTTTAATATCTAGTTTCCCTCGATGCTTCAGTTGATGCTAGGATTCAAAATCGAGTGCTCCAACGCAAGGGACCAAGCCTCTGCCAGCCTAGATACAAGCATCCCTAAGGTAGTTTAAATGAATTTTACTCTTTGTAGATGCAAAAAATATTTTTGCACTATAAATTAATGCAGAAAACCAAGATTTCCTTAGGCCTGGAGATGTAACATGTATAAGATTAATACTGAAGCTTTGATAAGAAAGGTCTCAAGAACTGGACCTGAAATTTTATCAATAAAGGTACGTACCAGAGTGGTGCTTGTTTCCCACAAAACAGTCAATTTGATTACTAATTCCATGCTTCCATCTGCAAATTCCACCTTGTACTTCACATTTTTTGCATCTCGGCAAGGACCAAGTCAGGTACCCGGAAAGCCATTTTGTGTCATACATCTTTGTGCATAATGATAATGCCCCGGACCAATCCCGGAATTTCCACCGCTTGATCAAGACAACTGACGCCAGATGACCATGAATCGCCATTTGCCAACGAGCAATTGAACATAGAGTATTTTATGTCTGGTAACGAAAACGGAAAAGGCAAGGCAGATGTATCAAGATTCCGCAGATGCCTCAGGGGACAAGCTTCAGCAGGGGAGACTTGGATCGTTAGAGACGTGTAGCTGATGTGGTCGACCACGAATTTTATTGATGAGGAAGGGAGCTCAAATACAGTTCGGTTCCTATTGTCACAATAAGGAGTGTAGCTTGAATTGTAGCCACAGTTTACAGGCTGCTTTCCTTGTAGACTAAACGGGAACCTTACTCGTGGTCCGTCAGGGTTGCAATATTTTTCTGCACAGACATCATCAGGTGCCACAATAGATCCGTTGCCAGCAAAGATTACAGGGATTGATAGAGAAGAAAGAGTAAGAGCCACTATGATCAGTCTCCAGATTATCATGTTTTTTGAGTTTGCTGCTTGTAATGGATGCAGAAGCAACTTTACGCATTACACAATGTTTGGTGTCAAAGTCTTCATCTGACTGCGTTTTCCACAAATTATGTTTTGGAACTGTGATGAAATTGCTTTTTGAAAGTGACAATGCAAAGGTCTGAATTAATTGCGTTTTCCATAAATTAACAGTTGGGTAAAATGCAAAGGTCTGAATTGCAACAATAGACAGCGGCGGCCATTGACCGACTTGAGCTCAATTTCTGAATTGAATCGTATTTTTACATATTCTTCTTTAGAATTTATTGCAGAGTATACTGTAGTTAGCACGGGAGCAATTGGAAGGTAACATTAACAGCATTTCTAGCTTCTATTCTCAGTCGTTTATAATCAGTAAATTGTTCTATTTCTGGTTCAGTTTAGCGAAATGTTTCTCCTCCTCCCGTTGCACTAATGGCTTTAGTGGTGCACACGCGTGAGAGAGGGCGTGTGTGTTAGCCTGTAATTTGTTCCAGTCTCAGTTTGCTTCCGCACTTCTTTAAAGCTAGAATAAGTCTCCAATTTTTCCAACTACTTCTTAAATAATTAATTTCCTTCAAATAGCTTCTCCAGTGCTGAAACAAAGGTGACTAGGCCCAGATTCAATTTCCAAATGAAGCCCAATTCACCCCTTTTTGAGTGAAGGGAATTCGTATAGATCTAGCGAACAAAGTAAAGCGAATTCCATACTATTATCCGATTCACAAGGATTGGAATAAAACATTTTGTTCTCAAAATAAGCAATTGTAAGAAAAAGGGTTGTGTCAGATTCCTGCCATCGTCCACATTATTACCATAAATATTACAATCACCTCATCATTTATTATTTTTGTTTTGATTAAAGTCTAATAAAAGAAAGTAAGAATAAAAATAAACTATAAATCCAATACAAATAAGATAAGTTCTAAGAAAAGTAATAAAAGAATATTTTTGGGTTTTGTCAGTCTAATATTTTTGTATTGCATAGAGTATAGAGAAGATAATAAACTTTGTACAATATAAGAAATTTAAAAGCATAAATAAGTTATTGTTCTCAAATTTTATTTTTTTCATCTTTTATTTCTTTGATCGTTTCTTTTATACTTAAGTTCTACATTGTTACTCCTTTTTCATAATATTTTCATTAAAATTTAAATAATTTAACTACTTTCGGCTGCTGTTACATCCTCATTAATGCTCTGACACCAATTGCTATTTTCAAAGTATGGTCTGTTTTATCTCTAATATATTCACTTTCCCTCCCATTATCACACAGAAGCTACACATACATAGTAGCTTTGAGAAAAATAGTTTTTCTTTCTCCCTTCTTTATTGCGGTGCATTTACTGATTTAAGCATTGGAGTGTTAATGGGGATTAAATCTCCCTGCATGTGAGATTTCTTGTTGAGTAGGTTAACACGGTGGACGTTTACATGGAGCTCGCGAATTGAAGACACAACAATTGGCGCCATTTGTGGGAACGATGTTTTTGTTTTCTTGCTTTCACTTCCATCGCCAGAGTTTTGTTTTTTAACTTTTTCGGTCTTTCTATCTTCTAATCATGCCTCCCAAGCCCCCGGTTAAGAAAGGCACTCTCACTATCCGAGAGCAACCAATCTCATCCTCCCATAAGGAGCAGCAAAACCCTCAGACCGTTCAACCTGAGGTTCAACAAAATCCTCAGGAGCCTCTAGAGCAACATAGAGAGAGGTCTCCTTTAGACGAAGAAGCCATGGCTAAAATGGCTGAGTTTGTAAAGGAGAACCCCGATATTTTTGATCAATTGGGTAAGTTCTTCAAGCAGCAGGGTAAGAGACTTGCTGAGTCTTCATTGCGCGGATTAGGGTCTCCCTATGACACGGGTGAAGAATCCTATTCTAGACAATCTAAGAGGTCTCACACCGAGCGAACTAAACAACGTTCGCCGAAGAGGAATGTATTGGAAAACCAAGGTAGGAATATCAAGCCTGTTATCCCTTCCTCCGAGGGTAGCCGAGTTTTCCCATTTGTGGCTGAAGTTAATGACGATCCTCTTCCAAATAATTTCAAATTGCTGAATATTCCCTTTTATGATGGACACGGTAATCCTGAAGATCATGTTCATGCTTTTACTTCGGCTTTTACATTATATCAAGCCTCTAATGCTGTGATGTGCAAAGCCTTTCCCTATTATCTCACAGGGAATGCCAGGAAATGGTTCTGGCAACTTCCTCCGAACAGCAGTTGGAGTTTGGATGAGCTGACTGCCAAATTTGTGGCTCTCTTTGTTTCTTCCAAGCCATTAAGCAAAAAGTCAGCTTCCTTAGTGCATCTTTGTCAAGCTGCTAGTGAGCCACTCCGGGACTATTTGACCCGTTTTACTAATGAATCGCTCCAAATTCCTGACCCAAATGAGCAGGTCACCATTGCTGCCTTCGTCCATGGGCTACTGCTGAGGAGGTTTACAACCCAATTGCATGAGAAGTACCCTAAGACCCTAAACGAACTCTGGAAGAGGAAAGATCAAGCAATACAGGGTAAGGAAACCAATAGAATGAAGCGAGAATTACAATCATCCAAGTCTGACAAGAAAGGCCAAGGAGGCAAAGCTCAAGATGACGATGCCATCTCCTCGAGCTGAGGAGGCAGAGACCGACGTAGTGTGTTCGATAGAATAAGCAAGAGAAGATCTACTTCGAACGCACCACTGACTCCTCTCAATGCTAGCAGGACCGAAGTCCTAGTTCTGATGAAACAACAAAATTTGGGCAAACAACCACCCAAGATGGTAGGCAAAAAAGGCAGGAGAAATTACTTGTATGGTGTCTACCACAAGGATGTAGGTCATAAAACTGAAGGCTGTTACAATCTCAAAAAAGAGATCAAAAATTTGATCCAACAAAGGTATTTGAGACATTTCGTCGAAGACAATACCTGAGGACGTAGGGAATTTCATCGAGAAGACTGTTGAGATGATAGCTGGCAATCCCGACAGAAAGATCGGCAGGACCAACAAGAACATCCTTGGTACAATAATCGAAGAAATGATAGAGATACGTCCCAAGATCCTGGTGCTAGGGTAGCTGGAGGTATTAACCCTATTTTTGGGGGTCCTAGTGCGGGAGATAGCCTAAATTCTAAAAAGAGGACCTATCGATAATTCTTTTCTGAAACTTTCGGATCAAGCCCTCCTCTTTCAGAGACTCTTTTATATGGGCCTAATGATCCTGTTCCAACTGCCTCAGGCAGCAACAAAACATTGGTGACTAAAGTAGTTGCTAATAACTATTTAGTCAAAAAAGTTTATATTGATGTTGGGGATTCGGCAGATATTATGTACTATAAAATTTTCAAGCAAATGGGCCTAAAAGATAATCAGCTTACGCCTGTCCGGACTCTGCTTATAGGGTTTGGGAGTCAAGTCGTATATCTTGAAGGGATGATTACGTTATCGATGACTGTCGGAAAGTATCCTTGCTCTCAGACCTTGCAAGTCAATTTCCTTATAGTTAAAGCAAGAACCCCGTACAACATGCTGCTTGGGCGTCCAACCTTAAACGCCCTCTGAGTTATTTTCTCTACGTAGCATTTGATTATGAAATTTCTGACTCCTAGAGGAATAGCTAAAATTGTTAGCGATGTTCGAAAGTGAGGGAGTGTTACTGCCACTTTACAAGCAGCTTCGTTAGTAGGATCTCCTGAGAGAGCTTAAAAGATAAGATCGAATGCTGGCAAGCCTAGTAGGGGATCGGACATGGTTCTTGATGTTCTAGAAGCCCCTCTATCTAAAAAGTCACCTCGGCTTGAGACCGGTGATGAGGTGGAGAAGGTAGCGTTTGACGAAGAGAATCCGAACTCTATAGTCAAGATGGGCTGAGGTATTCCTTTGAAGACCCAAGATGCCTTAATGAAGCTGTTAAAAGAATTTAAGGAAATATTCGCCTGGATGGCTAATGATGTTGTTGAGATTCCACCTGAGCTAATGTTTCACAAGATAAATGTGGATCCTCATGTTAAGCCAGTCCAACAGAAAAAGAGGCACTTCGGCCTAGAGCGCGGTTAAGTTATTGCTAAAGAATTTGACAAGTTGTTAGCTGCCAATACGATTTCGGAAGTACAGTATTCTACTTGGTTGGCTAACCCAGTTATGGTAAAAAACGCCAGTGGGAGCTGGTAATGTGTGTTGATTATACAGATTTAAATAAAGCCTGCCCAAAGATTGTTATCCACTACCCCGAATTGATACCTTAGTTGATTCCGCCACTGGCAATGAGATGTTTTATTTCTTAGATGTATTTAAAGGGTACTATCAGATCGGGATAACTGAAGGAAGATCAAGAGAAAACTGCTTTCATCACAGATCGTGGGGTCTTCTGCTATACCAATATGCCTTTTGGAACAAGAATACCGAGGCTACTTATTAACGTTTGGTGGATAAGATTTTTTACCGACAGACCAGCAGAATACTAGAAATCTATGTTGATGATCTACTTGTCAAAAGCCGAACTACTGATGCTGTTATAAGCAATCTAAGAGAAGCATTTCAAGTTCTAAAGGATACTCGGATGATGATTAATCCAGAAAAATGTGTCTTCACTGTGAAATCTGAAAAATTTCTTGGCTACATGATCTCTTCTCAGGGGATAGATCCTAATCTGGATAAAATCAAGGCCATCCAAGATATGACCTCGTTGACTTCCCTAAAAGATGTACAGAGGCTCACTGGTCGATTGGCGGCACTAAATAGGTTCCTCTCCAAGTCTGCTCAACACAGTTTGCCTTTCTTTAAAGCCTTGAAAAAGACCGTTCACTTTGAATGGACTTTGGAATGTCAATATGCTTTCGATCAATTGATGAACATTTACAATCCTTGCCGACTTTGGCCTCCCCAACAGCCAGAGAAACTTTGTTCTTATATCTTGCTGCAGCTCCTGATGCTATTAGTGTTGTACTAGTAAAAGAGGATTCTTGAATCCAATCTCATGTTTATTATGTCAGTTGAGCTTTGAATGCACCAGAGACTAGAAACTCTTTAGCTGAGAAATTAATTTTTTGTTTGGTTCATATAGCTTGGTGACTGAAGCCTTATTTCTTGGCTCATCCCATCTGTGTCCGAACGGATTAGCCACTTCGACAAATTTTGATCAAGCCTGAGACTTCGAGAAGGCTAATGAAATGGACTGTTGAACTTAGAGGATATAATATTTCTTACAAGCCTGAGAAATCTCTGAAAGCTCAAAGTTTGGTAGATTTTATTACCAAATTCACTCCAGGAATGGTTTCGAAAGATGCTATTATCTCAGCTGACGAACCATTCTGGACATTATACGTAGATGGATCTTCGGGAAAGGATGACAATGGCATTGGGCTGGTGTTGAAAAGTCCGGAAAGCCAAGAATGTTGTTATTCACTTCGTTTTGGTTTTAAGGCTTCTAACAATGAAGTTGAGTACGAAGCTCTCATTACTGGACTCACTATAGCTCTTCAGTTAAAGGTTCATTGGATTCGAGTTTATAGTGATTCTCAATTAGTAGTGAATCAATGTCTGGGAAAATATGTAGCTAAGGAGCAAAATATGCTTAAGTATTTGGCAAAGGTAAAGTAGTTAGCTGACTTTTTAAAGCATTTATCATTTCAAGAATTTCCCGATCTTCTAATCAACAAGCTGACGCTCTGTCCAAGTTGGCCTTGGTTCCATATGCCAGGCTCAATAAGTCCGTCTTGGTTGAAATTGTTAACCAGCCAAGTTATTTGGAACATATAGTTTGTACTGTTGATAGCTCTGATACTTGGATGAGTCCAATTATTGACTTTCTTAACAAAGGTAACTTGCCCTCTGATAAGGAACAAGCCTGAAGAGTGCAAAGGATAGCACCTCGGTATTCTATGATAGATGGTGTGCTTTACAAGAAATCCTATTCAGGACCTTGGCCGAAGTGTATTGTTCCTAAACAAGGTACTCAAGTCCTCTTGGATATACGTGAAGGCCTTTGTGGAGCTCATATTGGAGCGCGAGCCTTAGCTCGGAAAGCTCTCCTTCTCAACTATTTTTGGCCTATCATGCATAAGGATTCTGTAAATATTGTGTAAACTTGCCCTTCATGCCAGAGCAATGCACTTGAGACTCATAGACCAACTCATCAGACGGTGCCGATCAGCTCTCCTTGGCCTTTTGAACAATGGGGGACAGATTTTTTGGGACCTTTCCCTCGTGCTCCTAGGAATTATCAATTCGTTATTGTCACTGTTGATTATTTCACTAAATGGGTGGAAGTTGAATCTTTAACTACTATTTCGAGAAATGCAATTTAGAAATTCTTTTGAAAAAATATAGTTTGTCGGTTAGATCTATCTCGAATTATCATTTCTGACAATGGTCAACAATTCGCTAAAAATCCCGTCAAAAGTTAGTGTAAAGATTTGAATATTCTGCAACACTTCACTTCGGTAGGTCATTCTCAGGCAAACGAACAAGCAGAAAATTTTAATCATATTCTTTTTCGAGGATTGAAGACTCAGTTAAATCACGCCGGGTCCAGTTGGGTTGAACATTTGCCCAGTGTGTTGTTGACTTGTCACGTCCCAAATCGAGAAAGTACAGGTGGGGTCCGGTGACCCATTTCGAAAATATAGAGTTTTGAAAAAAACTGTGCATGTACAATGAAAATCGGGTTTTAGTAAAAAAATGTATTTTAAGGAAAATGGTAAAGAAAAATAAAGCCGGGACTAAAAATGCGACATTTTTGGCCAACTACTATTGAAAAGGGATTTTATTTTGAAAATAGAGTCGCTGCTTGATATTGAGTTAGGGTGTACCAAGTTACCCGAAAAAATCATTTAAAAAATAAAATAAAAATTTTAGAAAAAATATTTAGAAATCCTTTTTCGACTCTAGTCGACAAAAAAAATGAGAGAAAAAGGTCCGAGAGTCACATTTAAAGAAAGAGAAGGTAAAGGCTCGCGCCTAAGGCACCCTTTCTACCTAGCCAAGGCTAGTTGCGAGGTTTTAATCAAATTTTTCTAAAATAACCCAAAATTCTAATGCGTTCGAATGTATCTAAATGAATGCAAATCCCAAAATCTAAATGTGGGTATCGAGAGGGTCGAAATGTCCCGTCGAGACTTAGTTGAGATTATTGTATTAATTGCGAAACTCGAGTCGAGACCTCAAGGGAGTCACGAGTGTGAATGCAAAATGAAAATGCAAAAAGAAAAGGAAAATAGTAATATAGATAATAAGTGGTCGAAGAAAGTGAGAATGCAACATAACGAGTACGGAGGACTAGTAACTCGTGACAGAGTGTTCCTACTAACGGAGGAAGGAACGGCATGTACGCCACAGCTTTCCACGTAAGTAGACGACTAGTTTTAGTCGGAGCACACAAAATGACTTAACTTTTAAGTGAAATGAACCTAAATGTCATGTAGTGAAAGATGTGTCAAAATAAATAAATAAATAATAATAAAAATCATGCAAAATGGAAAGAAAACTAAAAGTGTATGAAGTGGGATGTAAAATGCATACGAGTACATCTATCACTAAAATGCCGTAAGGGTCTAGCATTGGACTAGCTCTTTCTAAGGATTCCCACTAACATTGGACTAGCGGGGAAACGATAAAGCCACAACTAGTATTGGACTAGTGTGATGATGGAATAACAACATGAATTAAAATAATAAACATAAATTGAAAGCAAATAAACATATAAAGACATATAAGAGCACATAGGAGCACATAACACGTAAACATGATGTATAGATGCAAAATCTTAAGGAAAGCAGTAAAATATATAAGCACACAAGCACAAGAAATCACATAAGTCCTAACTATTGTATCGGGGGAATTCAACTTGCAATTAAAAGGAGAAAAATTAAAATGACCTATTTATTACACTCGCTATCTAAATACACAAATATTTGTTAAAATATGAGAGAAAAGTAATCTAACTGTTACATTGGCTATCTAAACACAAAAAATATTACATTTTTGCCAAAATAATAAAATTCAAAGTTAAATAACATAAAGTAAATAAACACACAAAAAAAGCATGTAAAATAAGAAATATATACAGAAAAAATGCATAAAAAAATCACATAAGGCATATTGGAACATATAAAGAGATATTAATGATGAATAGGGGTACTTCTCTTTGAAAATCTAGCGTGGATGCTAACAAGACGAGCAAAAATGTTAATGTACCACCGTTTGGGTTAAATAAAGCATAAATAAAGAAATTCTAACAACTTTTGAATTAAAAGTGTAAATTATAGCAAGTTGGGGCCTAAAAAATAAAAATTCCAGCAAGTTGGGGCAAGGACATTAATTTACAGCATGTATAGAAATAAAATCGAAAATTTTAGCTATTGTTAAGGGCCAAAATAAAAATTCAGCTAAGCATTGGGGCTTAAAACAAAATCCAGCCACTTAGAGGGATTAAAACAAAATTCCAGCAACATATAAAGACTAAAACGCAAATTCCAGCAACAATAGGGGGCTAAAAACAAATTTTCAGCAATATACAAGGGCCAAATTTTAAATAACAGCAGATTATATGAAAAGAAAGAAAAAAAAACCTTAGGGGTTAATTTACAATTATTAAGGACTAAGACAAAATAAACATAAAATTTCAAGGGGGATAATAGTGAATAATCAAACTCTAGGTACCATAGCACAAATATATTTATCACATAGATATCAGTTTAATAACAAAACAAAACTAATGCTTAAATTACCCAAACCCTCAATTCTTAATCCGTTTCCTACCTTTTCATTCAATGTTATTATTATTCTTTAATTAATCGAATGAATTCAAATCACAAAACCCAAGGAAATAGACTGCCAAACCCCTTAAATTGATTTCTTCTTCAATCGTCGAGCGGGACTTAAAACTCCCAAAATCCTAATTTCCTAATCAAAAGAAGCAAACAACCAGAACCTCAAATTAAACCCTCTAATTCCCAAATCAAAACCCAGATGCTATTCTTGGTCCAACTCAAACATAAACACAATTCATACCAAAAATCCTTGGACCATGTGATAAACAAAAGAGATTAGAGGACAAGACCAAGAATTCTTACTCTTTGGCCGAATGAAATGGTGGTGCTGGTGGAGTTTGAGGGGCTATTACCGAGGTGATTTTGGGGGATATTTGCAGGTTGTTTGGGAGGGATTTCGGCTTGCGATTTTAAGGCTGCTATTGCAGAATTTTTAGGTTGTTTTTGCAGGGTTTGGGGCTATTATTGCAAGATTTTTTTTTTCCATTTTGAGCTGTGAATTTGCAGTGACATTGCAGATTTTTTTTTTTTTTTTTGCATTTTTTAGTTGCGAATTTGCAGTGATTTAGGATTTTTGGGGCTGTAATTGTGGGATTTTTTTTTCTTTGGGCATTTTGAGCTACGAATTTGTAGTGACTTTGCAGATTTTTTTTTCTCTTTTGCATTTTTGAGTTGCGAATTTGCAGTGATTTAGGATTTTTGGGGCTGTAATTGTGGGATTTTTTTTAGGCATTTTGAGTTGCGAATTTACAATGATTTAGGATTTTTGGGGTTGTAATTGCAAGATTTTGATGGATGTTTTTGCAGGAATTTGGTGGTGGTTTGAGCAGAATTTTGGGGCTATTTATTTGTTGTTGTCTTCTGTAGGTGGTATGGTGGTTTTGAATTGCTGATTATGACTTGATGACTCGTTGGAATTGCAGGTTGGATTTGGACTGTGGTGGAGATTTAGTTTTGCAGGATAATTGTATGAAAAACTCTGTGAGTGCTTGTGTGTGTTTTGTCTATGAACTTGAGCGTGAGCAGTGCGTGTGTGTGCCTGATGCGTTTATGACTCTGTGATTGTGTGTCTTGATTGTGTGTGTGTTTGTGCATGTATCTCTATGTGTATGTGTAATGTGTGCATGAAGTGTATGTCTGTGTGTGAACTACGTGTGAAGTGAACCTGATTTGCGAGTAGTGTGTGTAGTGTGTGAGAGAGAAAGTGAATTTATGTGTGAAGTATATGTGAGTGTGATTGTGTGTGAAATGAGAATGTGAAAATACGTAGTGTGTGTGAGAGAAAATGTGAAAGTGTGTGTTCTTGGTGTTCTAGGTATAGGTTAAAGATGTGTTAGTGTGTGTTCTAGGTGTTTTAGTATATGTTTGAAGATGTACTAGTGTGTGTTTTATGTGTTCTAGGTACAGACTTGAAGATGTCCTAATGTGTGTTCTAGATGTAGGTTTGAAGATGTACTAGTGTGTTCTAGGTGTTCTAGGTGTAGGCGTGAAAATATACTAAAAACTAGTAGGTGTTCTTGGTGTTCTAGGCGAGGCTTGAAGATGTACTAAAAACTAGTAGATGTTTTTGGTGAAAACTTGAAGAAAAATGTAGAAAAAAGTGTGTGTTTTTTGTGTTCTTGGTGTAATAAAAAAAACTAAAAAACTAAAAACTAAAAAAAATCTCTCTTGGCTTTTTTTATTTTTCTCTCTTTTTTTTTTGATTTTAATGTGGGGTATTTATAGAGCTAGTTGTCTTGGTCACCAAGAATACTACAAAATAACATAAATGCCACCGGTAATAAAAATTTTAATTTTATTTTAAAAAATATTTTTAACCCAAAAAATCAAAAATTAATACAAAGAAATGACAGTAAACTCTAAAATTTGCCAAAAAAATTCAAAATAGATTTCAAAATAAAGATTAGAGTTTAAAACTAATCAAAACACGTTCGGGATGTAAAATGACGATTTTGCTCTTGGACAACGAAAATGCACAAAAAAATGGCTGTTAGCCTCAAAAAATTATCAAAAATTAAAAATACACTTAAAATCCTAAAAAATGCATTTATGACTCAAAATTGGTGAAAAATGAGTTTAAAATGTAAAATAACCATTTTGCTCGTGAGCGTTGTATTTTACAGAAAAATAGTAATCATGTCTGAAAAAATCAAGAAAATTTAGAGACATACTTAAATAATTAGAAAAATAAATTTAGAACCTGAAATGAGCGAAATGGTATTTGTGAGACGAAATTATTATTTTGTCCTTGTGCTGGTAGAATATAAAAAGAATACCAATTAAATCCGAAAAAATCACAGAAAATTAAAAAATACATATGATAGTAAAAATATGAATTTAAAACCTCCAAATCTAATGAAAAAATATTTACAAAGAAAAATTACTATTTAATTTTTTTTCCAAAATTATTAAAAAATTAGAATTTGACGCAAAAAATAAACATGCCCCTAATTGTTTGAAAATAAATTGTGTGTCAAAATTTGGTATCTACAGTTTGTCCTTCTTTGTCGGGAATCTCGTAGAGATTTCAAATATAGGCATAGACAATACCAAATTTTAACTCACTTAAATGTAACAATAGGCATTACTGTAAACAAAACATCTAGTCATGTATAGTGTGAGGATGTGATGAGATGTAAACTAATGAACAAATGCACATATGAAAACATGCGACCGAGCTCTCTAGGAATTGCTTATGTATCCCAATGAAGGGAATCAGGTCAAACATAGTTCAAACACAAGTGAACTGTTGACGCGAATGATAACACAACTGCAAGTGATAACACAAAGATTCTAATTTTTCAAAATAAAGAAAGAAATGCAACATTTGAATTGCCATCTAAAATAACCCAAAGCGGTAATAATTACAAGATAAAATAAATTTCTTAAATTAATAGACCAAAAATGATTCCGAACTACTGGACAAAATAAATACTGATAAGCTAAATGCAATGGCTGGGCTGCTAGACTTGAAAAAGTAAATAAACATATGCCGTTCAGACTGTTGAACGGATGCATGACCTTGGGTTACCAAGGTTGATGAATGCAAAGTCTGAGCTGCCAATTTGCAAATGTAAATGACATATGCTGACCAGGCTGTTGGATGGATGTATGACTTTAAACTGTCAAGGTAGATGAATGCAAAGTTTGGGTTGTCAGACTTGAAATGTATAAAAGCAAATACACAACCTTGGGCTATCAGGAATCATGAAATATAAAGTCTGGCCTGTCAAACTTGAAAATGTAAATAAATAGATACCGACCAAATTGCTGGACAGATGCATAACCTTGGACTGTCAAGGTTGATGAATGCAAAGTTGGGCTACCAACTTGAAAATATAAATGCATGATCTTGGGTTGTCAAGAATCATGAAATGTAAAATTTGGGCTATCAGACTTGAAAAAGTAAATAACAAGTGCATAATCCTGAGTTGTCAGGAATCATGAAATGCAAAGTTTGGGCTATCAGACTTAAAAAAGTAAATGACAAATGCATGATCTTGAGCCGTCAGGAATCATGAAATGCAAAATTTGGGCTGTCAAGAATCATGAAATGTAAAGTCTGGGCTGTCATACTTGGAAATGTAAATAACAAATGGATTCTGGGCTGTTAGAAATTATGGAATGCAAAGTCTAGGCTGTCAGATTTAAAAATATAAATGACAAATGCATGATTCTAGACTATCAGGAATCATGAGATGCAATAAGATTCTAAGACAGAGGGAGAACAAGTGTCGAGCATAAGATGCAATTCAACTAAAAAATCAAAATTTTCTCTTTCTTTTTCTTTTCTTTTTTTTTTCCTTTTTTTTCATTTTTGAAAAAAACATAAAAAAAGGACTAATATAATGACTAATGCATGATGACATAAAAAGAGAAAGGATGCTTAAGTAAGATGACTGAACATGCAATTGGAACGACATGGTATCTAATGTTGCAAATATAATTAATAAAAATTAAAAATGTCGAATTGGTACCCAATGCTATAGATTGATCCTACCGCAAATTGAAACGAAAATCGATACCCAATGTAAGGATTGAGCCTACCGAAAATTGAAAATAAAGACGGTACCCAATGCTGACAATTGATTTTACCACAAACTAAAATGAAAATCGGTATCCAATGCTTACGATTGAATCTACCGCAAACTAAAATAAAAATTGGTACCCAATGCAGAGATTGAGCCTACCGAGAACTGAAAATAAAGATAGTACCCAATGCTGACGATTGAGCTAACCGCAAACTGAAATGAAAATCGGTACCCAATGCAGGGATTGAGCCTATCGAGAACTGAAAATAAAGAAGATACCTAATGCTGACAATTGAGCCTACCACAAATTGGAATAAAAATCTGTACTCAATGTAGAGATTGAGCCTATCGAGAATTGAAAATAAAGACAGTACCTAATGCTGATGATTGAGCCAACCATAAATGAAAATGAAACTTTGTACCCAATGTAAATATTGAGTCTACCGAGAACTCAAAATAAAAAGGGCAAAGTGCGAACACAATATGCGAACTACTAAACACATTAAAATACTGTGCAGTATACTGGACAAATGCAAGACAATTACTAAATGAATGCAAATTTGAAAAAGTAGAATATGCTAATTGGGTTCGAGCTGCGAAACGAATATATAAATGCATGAAAAAAAATGTAGAATCTGAGTTGCCAGACTAAATTAAATAGAAATTAAGACCCAACGGACGAGTTGGGATTTAACAGAAATATAAATCCAACGGATGAGTTGGGCCTAACGGACAAGTTGGGATTTAACAGAAATTAAATTGTGCAAAATGCTGGACGAAATCAAAACATCATGCAACATGTTAAACATGAAAATGTAGGATATGATGGTGTAGCACAAGCTGTTAGACTAAATGCATGAATGCATGATTCTAAAGTGATGAATGAAATGCTATGTCTAGATTGCAGATTAAAATAAACATGATGAGGTCCAGGTTACTGGACAAAAAGCATAGAGAAATGACCTAGGAAAACTTAAAACAACCATTGAACATTGCATCCAAATCAAATCAATAATCAAAATTTTTTAATTTTTTTGCCCTAGTGTTTGGCATCAAACAAATTTAAAATCACTCTTTTCAAATTTTGGTATCATGTAAAAAACATCAAAAATCCATTTAAATTCAATTCTTCCAAAAATTTTGCCCCAGTATAAATTGATTTTTCATAAATTTTGCTTCAAGCATAAAACATCAAAATTAATCTTGCAATCAAGTTTTGTTGAAAAATTTGCCCTAGTGTTAATTTTGAAATCAATCTTTGAATTGAGTTGTGGCCTTGATTAAACCATCACTAACTAAAAAATTGCCCCCAGTTTTTTACACTTAATGAAGGCCTCAATTGAAAATGATGTGATCTCACTTGGCAAAAGAGAAAGACAACAAAAATTACAAAAGCGATGCCACCATCTAGTGGTCTCTTGACTCAGCTGGTGCATATAAATATGAGTATTTTCATTTTGCATCTCTGATTCGATCTCTTGTCTGACTTTTTGCAAGTTTCCCAACTCAGTGAACTCTAATTCACAACTCATACCGAATCCCCCAAAATAGTCTTGCAACTCATGTATGACTTTGATTTCTGATAATTTTAGAATTGCCTTTGCTCTTATTTCAAATCCAAACAAAGCAAATGTCAAATTTTTCAAAACATGAATTGCCCAAAAGAATGCTTCACATGCAATAATGTAAAAGAAACTCTATACAGTAAACAATACGAAACGCGCAAAGATTAAATGAACTACAATTAAATGAAATATTTTTCAAAAAATTAATTTTGAAATGATAGCTTAAAAGATGCCTTTTGATCTTTGGATGTCATTCCCATTTGAATTTTGATATTTTCACAAGATGATCAATACAGAAAAGAAGTCTCAAGCAACTGTAGTCATCAATTTTCACAGAAGTCCCCATGTCGTCATGTTGGCTTTCTTGTTCGTGAGCCTTCAAATGTGGATTTTCCTAACCATGGTGTCTTTCCAAATTACTGACTTCAAAGGAAGAAATGAAGTGAATGGCAGCATCCAAACCTGAAATAGTCTTTCCCTTTTCATTAAAGTAGACTAGCACTTGGAAAACGTTTGGTATCAGTAGGGCAATCCTCCATTGACAATTTGGGATAGATATATTAACATCATATGCCAGTTGATTCGTAAATTTTCATTTCAAAATTATCACAAAATACAGACGGAAGCCGGTGACATTCTTGGCTTTGGAAATAGGATGGGTAATGTGCTAAAAATATTGAGGCTGAAAAGCAGAATTCATGAAGGTTTAAACAATTTAAGATCACATTTGCAAAAAAAAAAAAAAAAAAAAAAAAATTTGCCCCAATTTTGGCAGTTTTCACTTTCTTACAAAATTTGCACCCTAGTTTTATTACTTTCTTCAGACTTTCTTTTTCAATTTTCTCCCTTCCCTTTTCTTTTCTTTTCTTTTTCTTTCTTCTCTTTTTTTTTTTTTTTTGGTGGAAAAGAAAGATGGCCCAGCTTTGATCCGTCTCTTTTGCAACAAATTTTAAAAGAAAAATTTACTAAATCAAATGAGAAAGTCCTTTATAGCGTTTGAACTAATGATCAAGGGAAATATTGACCATCCACTTCTGCTAGAACACGGTAATGCTTCTGTTCTTTTTCTTTCTGGATGAGAAAGATCGTGCTTTGACTGATCTAAACTTCCTGCAAAAAAAAATCATAAGAACTTGTGTGTTAATCTGCTCAAAATTATTTGTATCCCGTAATTCTGAATTTGAATGAAAAATATACAAAATGAATCAAATTCTCACTAAAATAAACAACTTAGAAGACAATTTTGGCATTTGTCAATTCCCCCATACTTGAATCATTGTTTGCCCTCAAATGATTTGGAAAAGGCGAGATCAATTCATGATTCAGGTAATGAAATTACACATGTACATTCTAAAGTGTATTCCCTCAAGACCAAATAAATGACCATTATGCAATTTATTGTCTTGCCTTTAATACTCATAACATCAAGCAAAGGAGAAAGAATTATATCACAATTAAGCAATTTCAACTTAATTTTTTTGCTTTACTGAATTTCACAAGTACACGAATCATATGATCAATCGGAGAACATTGCATGTCTATGATTAATTTTATTTTTCACTTGAGGGATATTTGTAATATTAAACTAATCACTCAAGATACGAGAATATCTTTTGACGTGAAAACTGACATTGGTTATGAAGGTTCTCAATTACTCAACACCTCAATCTATAAGCAAATAGCAAAAACTGTATTTAAGAAGTACAATTACCTTTTTACGCAAGAATCAACATTGGTTAAATGAAAACCCCTAGTTACTCAACAATTTACTTACTAAAGTTTATAATGCATTACTCATAATTTAAATACCGTTTGACGCGAAAGTCGATATTTTTTTACGAAAACCTTCGGTTACTAAGCACAAGAACCATTAGAATAGAAAAACCACATCATTTTTCTTCTTCTTTTCTTTTTCTTTCTCTTCTCTATTTTTTTTTTTGCCTTCTTTTTTTTTGGGGCAATATAAAATCTCTCATAATAGATTTTACATCACAGATCACATGATTGCACTAATCGACCATAATCAACATCTAACATGTGAAATTAAGTAAAGAAAAGAAATTTTCATCAAATATGCAAAATTTTAGACATAATTTCAACCACTTTACATGAGATACTTTCTATAAGAAAAAAACTCCAAACTACATAATAATTATTTCTTAGTACTTGAAGAAAGCATTTGTCAAAGCACATAAAGTAATTTCAACCAGTAGGGGAATTAGACAAAAATCAAGGTTACAAGCCATAACTCACAAGTGTGTGACATCCCCTATCTTGACCTCACAATAACTTATACAACACATTTCAAAGGTGAATAAGAAATTGCAGGTATGAAACAATAAAACTCCCCTTGTGAATTGATTGAAGTTGTATCCTCTGCATGTTCGTTCTTTTGTTGTGCTTGAATTCTCCAAACATATATACAGACTTACTTTGTCAATTCACGATGGTCCTCTTTCTTAATGATTTGAATGCTCACAAACAAGAGTCTGAGCAATCCTTCTTGCCAATTGAATTTATGCTTTTAAGAAACTATCCCCATCTTTTGGGGCTTTCGTAACTGAAGGATCTACTGACTCAAAGTTCCTCGGCCCTTGCCTTAGTACCAGTACTGATGTTGATAGCTTCTATCCCTTCCAGATTAGGCTTGGCTTCATTTTCGTATTTGCTCTGGATCCTTAACACAAAATCCTTATTCCTCTTTGATATCACTCCAATTCTCATTAACAATTTGCACTATTTATCGAAGTTGCAACTATCAGTTTCAAGTAAGATGACATCCAAAGATCATGGGTGTTTGTTTTCACCATGAAAACATAAAAAACAAATAGGAAGATACTTCTTTTTTCCATCCAATTTGAATTTACATTAACTCATCAAAAGAAAAAAGCTTACAATTACACAAACCTAGCATTAGGTTTTGAGAGAGAAAAAAATGTGATTTATTTCAAGACCTCATAAAATAATTATTTGTTGAATATAACAAAAGATTTCAAGAAAAAATTTTCAAAAGCTAAATGCAAGACATGAAGGGAAAATCAAATGTCACAAACAAATTTGAGAAAGCAGCTTGTTATTAGCATTCATTAGAATTTTGAAACTGATAGAATTTTGAATACAAGGCCATCTTAAATTTACAGAAGGACTGCATTTATTAGCATTCAAATTATCACTATTGTTATTACATCTAATAATGAACAATTTCCTAGCTATGAAATACAATTTTATTCATCCCACTAGTCATCCTAGTCAAACTCATTTATATAGCCCCGTAGCACTATCAATTCTAAAAACTGGCATTGTAAATGTCAAGTGTATAACGCTTTATTGGGGTAAAACTATGATTTAAAATGCTTGAATCAATATGTATCCAATGCATTTTACAATTTGTTGCCTCCCTAGAGGACCTGTAAAAATGAAAAAAAAAAAGTCAAAGTTAGTATAAGTGAAAACAAAAATACATGCATGCTCTAAGAGGAGCCCTTATTGTGCCAAGTGTAGGTCTAGCATGAAATGCAATCCTTTAGAGTGAGACCCCCCCTTTTAATGAAGATACACCAGATCTGTCAAGAAGAAATGCCTCCATTCTGCTTGTATTACCTTACCTAGGGTCTCACCTGTCAGGATTTACTAAAAATATAAACGTGCATATCTTTTAAGGTTAAGTACCCAAGACAAAAGGATGGCTTTCCTATTTGGGATTCCCGAAGCGGTATTCCCTCTAAGGTTTATGCATGATGCCAGTTTGTTAAAGCAGATTAAAATATGCAATAATGCAAAATTTACAAAATTTCTTTGAGAAAGATGGATCATGAACTGTACAAAAGAAATTATTGGCTTCAAATATATATGATTGAAAAATCGAGCCCCAGGCAGTTATGAAACACAACATTGAAAGAAAGTAAAAAATCGTGACCTTTATCTAGAAATATACAAGTCAAAATGCCAGTTTATTAAAGTCAGATAAAATATGTGCTGAAAATCACTTTTTGTGTAATGTGGGATGGGAGGGTGGGGGGATACGATAAAATGACGCATTAATTACAAATTGTGCAAAAGTTCAACACTTGGGTATATTTATTGATTCTGGAAAAATTTGGTTCGGACAAAACCGACAAGTACATCTAGGATGTGCAAATTTTGGAAAAGACCTGAAATTACACTTCTTATTTAGGAATATACAAGCCAAAAATCAGATTTTTGGGCATTTTTGTTTAAAACCTACAATGATTGAACTCTTTTACTTTTCTAAAATTTTATGAAAATCTCATTTCCATCTTTCTCGAAGAAATTAATTATGAAAACAAAATTTAAACGTGCCAAAAGAGGGTTGGCTTCCTACGAGAGTACCATGCTAGGGTTCTTTATTCTATGGTTGTGAATGCAATCAAAGAATGAAAGATAGTGCATTAATTTATTCAACAAACATCACATAACACATTGATAAAGCAAATAGTAGTAAATAGTACAACAGAAAAAATAAAGGGGGTAGTGGATTCCCTCCTCTCGTGCCTAGAGTACGTGATAGGATAAAGCTAACTCTACCCTAGGTTATTCTACATGGATGTATGAGGTTGGGCTCACTAATGCATTTAGACTCGATCAATGCTTCGGTTCCCTAACCTTTAGACTGAGGGATCCAAAAAGTAAGAAGTCCGTCAATTCCAAGGATCCCAAATTGGTGGTTCGAGTGATCCCCTGGAACACTGTTACGCACACATCAGGCCACAGTCACATGTCCAAGCGAATCAATTTTTAAAATCCAAATCTCTAGACTTGCAGACTCAAGTCAAAAGTTTGGGTGATCTCCTAGACAATGTTACGTGCACATTGTGCCATGGTCACACTTCTGAGTAAATCGATCCTAATTCCTAAAGGGATTGGTGGGTGACAACCACCAAAAAAAATAAATAAATAAAAGGGTAAAAAGTATCAAATGCACGTATGGAGTGCCCCCTATAAGAGGAGAAAATGATAACATTAAAAAGTGTGGGCTCTAAGGGTGACTGACCCCTTCCCCAAATGCAAGCGCGGTTGAATAACAAAGATAATTAAATCATACATCACATAGACGAGAGACGAGGTGTATGAAATGCAAAAACAAACCCTAAAAACCTAAAAAAAAAGAATGCAATCCTAACATCCAAACGTGATGGAATAGAAAGGTTAAAGAAGGAAAAGATGACTAATCCTAGTGCTCGGACTCGATCCCCAGTGGAGTCGCCAAAATCTGTCGCATCCCAAATCGAGAAAGTACGGGTTGGATCCGAGACTGTTGTGCCCCGAAAGGCAGTCCAATCCGGTGATCCATTTCGAAAAGGTAGAGTTTTGGAAAAACTGTGTGTGTATGATGAAAATCGGGTTTTAGTTAAAAAAAAATGTATTTTAAGTAAAATGGTAAAGAAATATAAGGCGGGGCTAAAGGTGTGACTAGTTTGGCCAACTAATTTTGAAAAAGGGTTTTATTTTGAAAATGGAGTCGCCACTTGGTATTGAGTTAGGGTGTACTAAGTCACCCAAAAAAATTATTTAACAAAATAAAATAAAAATTTTAGAAAAAATATTTGGAAACCCTTTTTCAAGTCCAGTTGACGAAAAAAATGAGACAAAAAGGTCCGGGAGTCATATTTGAAGAAAGAGAAGGCAAAGGCTCGCGTCTAAGGCACCATTTCTACCTAGCCAAGGTTAGTTACGGGGTTTAATCAAATTTTTTTAAAATAACCCTGAATTCTAACGCGTTCGGAAGTATCTAAATGAATGCAAATCCAAAAATCTAAATGTGGGCATCGAGAGGGTCGAAATGTCCCGTCGAGGCTTGGTTGAGATTATCGCATTAATTACGAAACTCTAGTCGAGACCTCGAGGGAGTCATGAGTGTGAATGCAAAATGGAAATGCAAAAAGAAAAGAAAAAGAGTAATATAGATAATAAGTGGTTGAAGAAAGTGGGAATGCAACATAACGGATATGGAGAACTAGTAACTCCTGACTGAATGTTCCTACTCACGGAGGGAGGAACAGCATGTACGCCACTGCTTTCCACGTAAGTAGATGACTATTTCTAGTCGGAGCACACAAAATGACCTAACTTCTAAGTGAAATGCAACCTAAATGTCTTGTAGTGAAAGATGTGCAAAAATAAATAAATGATAATAATAATAATAAAAATCATGCAAAATGGAAAGAAAACTAAAAGTGTGTAAAGTGGGATGTAAAATGCACACGAGTACACGTAACATTAAAATGCCCTAAGGGTCTAGCATTGGACTAGCACTTTCTAAGGATTTCCACTAGTGTTGGACTAGCGGGAAAACGATAAAGCCACAACTAATATTGGACTAGTGTGATGACGGAATAACAACATGAATCAAAATAATAAACATAAATTGAAAGCAAATAAATATATAAAGACATAAAAGAGCACATAGGAGCACATAACATGTAAACATGATGTCTAGATGCAAAATCTTAAGGAAAGCGATAAAATATATAAGCACATAAGAATACGAAATCACATAAGCCCTAACTATTACATCGGAGGAATTCAACTTACAATTAAAAGGAGAAAAATTAAAATGATCTATTTATTACACTTGCTATCTAAATACACAAATATTTGTTAAAATATGAGAGAAAAGTAATCTAACTATTACATTGGCTATCTAAATACCAAAAATATTACATTTTCGCCAAAAATAATAATATTCAAAATTAAATAACATAAAGTAAATAAACACACAAAAAAGCATGTAAAATAAGAAATATATAAAGAAGAAAAAAATGCATAAAAAATCACGTAAGGCACATTGGAGCATATAAAGAGAAATCAATGACGAATTGGGGTATCTCTCGTTGAAGATCTGCTGTGGATGCTAACAAGACGAGCAGACATGTTAATGTACCACCGTTTGGGTTAAATAAAGCATAAATAAAGAAATTCTAACAACTTTTGAATTAAAAGTGTAAATTATTGCAAGTTGGGGCCTAAAAAATAAAAATTCCAGCAAGTTGAGGCAAGGACATTAATTTACAGATTTTAGCTAGTGTTAAGGGCCAAGATTAAAAATTCAGCTAAGCATTGGGGCTTAAAACAAAATCCAGCCACTTAGAGGGATTAAAACAAAATTCCAGCAACATATAAAGACTAAAACACAAATTCCAACAACAATATGGGGCTAAAAACAAATTTCCAGCAATATACAAGGGCCAAATTTTAAATAACAGCAGATTATATGAAAAGAAAAAAAAAACCTTAGGGGCTAATTTACAATTATTAAGGACTAAGACAAAATAAACATAAAATTTCAAGGGGGATAATAGTGAATAATCAAACTCTAGGCACCATAGCACAAATATATTTATCACATAGATATCAGTTTAATAACAAAACAAAACTAATGCTTAAATTACCCAACCCCTTAATTCTTAATCCGTTTCCTACCTTTTCATTCAATGTTATTATTGTTCTTTAATTAATCGAATGAATTCAAATAATAAAACCCAAGGAAATAGACTGCCAGACCCCTTAAATCGGTTTCTTCTTCTATTATCTCCCGAGACTCAAAACTCCCAAAATCCCAATTTCCTAATCAAAAGAAGCCAGCAACCAGAACCTCAAATTAAACCCTCTAATTCCCAAATCAAAACCCAAATGCTATTCTTGGTCCAACTCAAACATAATTAAACACAATTCATACCGAAAATCCTTGGACCATGTGATAAACAAAAGAGATTAGAGGACAAGACCAGGAATTCTTACTCTTTGACCGAATGAAATTGGTGGTGCTGTGGAATTTGAGGGACTGTTACCAAGGTGATTTTGGGGGATATTTGTAGGTTGTTTGGAAAGGATTTTGGCTTGTGATTTAAGGTTGCTATTGCAGAGTTTTTAGATTGTTTTTGCAGGGGATTTGGAGCTATTTTTGCAGGGTTTGGGGCTGTTATTGCTGGATTTTTTTTTTTTTGGCATTTTGAGCTGCAAATTTGCAGTGACTTTGCAGACTTTTTTTTTTTAGCATTTTTGTGCTGCGAATTTGCTGTGATTTTTGGATTTTTTGGGGATGTAATTGTGGGATTTTTTTTTTTTGGGCATTTTGAGCTGCGAATTTGTAGTGACTTCGCAGATTTTTTTTTTTTTTTGCATTTTTTTAGCCGTGAATTTGCAGTGATTTAGGATTTTTGGGGCTGTAATTGTGGGATTTTTTTTTGGGCATTTTGAGTTGCGAATTTGCAATGATTTAGGATTTTTGGGGCTGTAATTGTAAGATTTTGATGGATGTTTTTGCAGGAATTTGGTGGTGATTTGAGCAGAATTTTTGGGCTGTTTATTTGCTGTTGTCTTTTGCGGGTGGTATGGTGGTTTTGAATCGCTGATTATGATTTGATGAATCGTGGGAATTGAAGGTTTTATTTGGACTATGGTGGAGATTTAGTTTTGTAGGATAATTGTATGAAAAACTCTGTGAGTGCTTGTATGTGTTTTGTGTGCGAACCTGAGCGCGAGCAGTGCGTGTGTGTGCCTGATGCGTTTATTATTCTGTGACTATGTGTCTTGATTGTTTGTGTGTTTGTGCGTGTATCTCTGTGTGTGTAATGTGCGTATGAAGTGTATGTCTCTGTGTGAATTGCGTGTGAAGTGAACCTGATTTGTGAGCAATGTGTGTAATGTGTGAGAGAGAAAGTGAATTTATGTGTGAAGTATATGTGAGTGTGATTGTGTGCGAAATGAGAATGTGAAAGTGTGTAGTGTGGGTGAGATAAAATGTGAAAGTGTATGTTATTGGTGTTTTAGGTGTAGGTTGAAGATGTGTTAGTGTGTGTTGTAGGTGTTTTAGGTGTAGGTTGAAGATGTGTTAGTGTGTCTTGTAGGTGTTTTAGGTGTAGGCTTGAAAATGTACTAGTGTGTGTTCTAGGCATTCTAAGTGTAGGCTTGAAGATGTCTAGTGTGTGTTCTAGGTGTTCCAGGTATAGGCTTGAAAATGTATTAAAAACTAGTCGGTGTTCTTGGTGTTCTAGATGAGGCTTGAAGATGTGCTAAAAACTAGTAGGTGTTCTTGGTGAAAATTTGAAGAAAAATGTAGAAAAAAGTGTGTGTTTTTTGTGTTCTTTGTGTGATAGATATATAACTAAAAAAATAAAAACTAAAAAAAACTCTCTCTTGGCTTTGTCATTTTTCTTTCTCCTTTTTTCTGATTTTAATAGGAGGTATTTATAGAACTAGTTGTCTTGGTCACCAAGAATACTACAAAATAATAAAAATGTCATCGGTAATAAAAATTATAATTTTGTTTTAAAAAAATATTTCAACCCAAAAAATCAAAAATTAATACAAAGAAGTGATAGTAAACTCCAAAATTTGTCAAAAAATTTAAAGTAGATTTCAAAATAAAGGTTAGAGTTTAAAACTAATCAAAACGCATTCGGGGTTTGGAATGACAATTTTGCCTCTGGAAAACAAAAATACACAGAAAAATGGTTGTTAGCTGATATCCCTTTCGCTATACTATGGATACTTAGGCAAGTGCACCTATCGTTTCCAGTAGTACAGTGTACGGGAGTACCGAGTGTCGTATCCCACAGGGACTATGTGAGTACTAGTATTAACCTTCTTTCTATTAGCTAACCTCACAAAGTGAATGACGAATTAAATGAAAATACAAATTAGCTAAAACTAATTATCTAACTAAATGACAATATAGAATATAGTAGAGAGAATGGACAAAAGTAGAGGTGAATTTAGATGAAGAATTCCCCTAAACCAACATGCCAAGACTCTAACTTGATTAATGATTAACCCAATTTCTTAGACCCCAGAGTCCCTTATGTGAATTATATCCTTTCTCAAGTGAAACAATTCCTACCTTCTCGGTTGATTAATTGGAATCTCTTCTCAATTAAAACCCCTAAAAGATGCAATTTCTAATCAATGGACTCTATTTGTGGTTGAGCTTTAATCCTAAAACTCAACTTAGGAAGAACTCATGTAATCCTATCTCTAGCAATTCATTCAAGTTCTCTCTATTCATAAAGTGATCTAATCATATGTGCAATCTCTCGATATACCCATACAAAATCAACACTTGAATTGAAGGATGCATGCAAATCCCAATCCAAAACACAAATAAACTCATGAATAAATCTAAGAACAAAGTGGGTCTTTCATTTAACCAAGAATAAAATCATAAACATAAGAATCTAGGGTTCATCCCATCTAAATCATAAACAACTCAATTCATAATTACAAGAATAAAATTAACAAAAGACAAGAAAGAAAGAGAAAGCTCATTCTCATGCAGCCCTCTTGAATCCTCCCTTGCATCGTGATAAAATCTTCTTGCTTTCACCATTGAAGCCCTTGAGTTGTCCCTCTACTCTTGCTTTCTCCTCCCTACATCACTCTAGATGTGCAAAATATGTGTTTTTGAGGTGTGAGCGGCGTGTGTGTGTTTTTCCTCCAGTTAGGGTTCTTCTCTTCGTCAAGTGGCCAGTTTAGCTGCTAAATACGCTGCAGATTCTGTGAAGAAACCGCGGAATAAACCGCGCGCGGGTTGTCGCGCGGTTTGTTCACTTAATTTCTGAATGGAAACTGCAGCACAAATCGCGCGCGGGTTGTCACGCGGTTTGTCTACGTCAGATTTGGCCTCAAAGACAGCCGAATTAGCTTTTCCTTAAAACACAAAAGTTGTAGCCCCTTGAGATAGCTTTCCAAAACATCAAAAATCATTTCATTTAGAGCTCTGTAGCCAGAGATATACTCAAAATACTAAGAACTGGTCGAAACAGCCTTGCAGTGCAAATGTGCTTCAGTAACTTGGGATTTTGACCATTGAAACGTGAGAACTGGACTTTGATGTCTTCGTATGAATTGTAGAAAATTGTCTTAGCTTCAAAATACTTCAAGATTCATCCCAATCCAATGTCTCTAGCTCTAGATATGACCAAAACAGTGAAATATGTCCCAGCTGCCAAACTGTTTCCATTCCAATTCTTCTTCGCCTATTTCTTCATTGCACTCCAATAAATTGAAATCGAGTTGAAGCTATCAAAACCCTACAAAATGGTGTAAAAACACTTTTAAATCATACATTTACACAATTTGGCATTAAAATCATAAAAGAGAAGAAATAGCTAAGAAATAGAGAAAAACTCATGGAAAACCCTAAAAACCGAACCTAAAAAAACTAGTTCACTTTAGCACTTATCATTAGCCTCGAAAAATTATCAAAAATTAAAAATAAGTTTAAAACCCTAACAAATGCATTTATGACTCAAAATTGGGGAAAAATGAGTTAAAAATATAAAATGACGATTTTAGCCCTTAACGCCGTATTTTACAGAAAAATAGCAATTGTCCTCGAAAAAATAAAAAAAATTTAGAAACATGCTTAAAGAATTAGAAAAATAAATTTGGATGTTGAAATGAGCGAAAATGGTATTCGTAAGGTGAAATTACTATTTTGTCCTTGTGCTGGTAGAGTATAAAAAGAATACCAATTAAATTTGAAAAAATCACAGAAAATTAAAAAATATGTGTGATTGTAAAAATATGAATTTAAAACTCCCAAAGTTAATGAAAAAATATTTATAGAGAAAAATTACTACTTTACCCCCGAGATTATTAAAAAATTAGAATTTGGCCCAAAAAAAATAGACATGCCCCCCAATGTTTGAAAATAAATGTTGTGTCAAAATTTAGTGTCTACAGGGCCTACAGAACAACTCCTTAGACATCCACTGATGAGACTCCGTTTTCTTTGACTTACGGGGCCGAAGCAATTATACCAACTGAGCATTTGGTTCTAAGTTCTTGAACTAAGACTTATACTGCTGAGGACAATAAACAAGCTTGGCAGCTTGAGTTAAACTTGCTAGAAGAAAAGTGAGTGTCAGCCACAATGAAGCTGGCTCATTATAAAAATACAATAGCTCGGTATTAGAATACTAGAGTAAAAAATTTGTATTTTAAACCAGGAGATCTGATTCTCAGAAAAAACTCGGTAAGCCGAGCTGAGCCTCTAGGTAAATTAAGCCCGAAGTGGGAAGGAACATATCGGGTAATAGTTGTCGGCGAAAACGACTATTATAAATTAGCATACCGAGATAGAATTGCTGTACCTCAGACATGGCATGCCGAGAACCTTAAGTTATATTATCCTTGATGCAATAAAAATATAGAGATAGCCCTTTTCAATATACTTGTTGTTACGATTTGCTTTGATTCTCGTGTTTTATTTTTATTCTTGCTAATTAAGAACATGTAAATAGGGGGTAATAGTTGGAGAATAAGAAGCAATCAAGTCAAAGGATTAAAGATGTATTAATACGAAACATACACGATGATAAACTATCCTCGGAGGCCTGCACTCCAACAGTTAGAAAAATTTTTATACAAGTTTAACTGAGAAGACTATAACATAAAAAGCCCTATTCTATTTCTATTGGAGTCTTCTTGGTGTCAGCTTTTGAATTGTTGTCAGTGGGGACGGCGAGGCTGCTCTCTTCCCTGGTTGGAATGGGCTCTTCAATGCTAGAGGCTTCGGCTTGGGAAGATTTAATCCTTGCTTCCTTCGAAGGCTTCAAGGTCATTTGCTCGGCAGTGGTAGGCACATTGACAGTCTCCTCCTCATTGAACATTCTCACTAAACTTTTCAGGCTTGGAGGAGAAGCTGCAGCCTTCTGTTCAGCTTCAAAATTTTCTTAGACTTGTTCCAAGTCTTTACCTTACTTGAAGCCTTTAGCGAGACAATTTACTACATTCCCCACTCCAGGTTGGTAATACTTGTATTCTTCGAGAATTTTAAGCTAATCATCTTGCATTAAAGTAGCCATGTCCTGAATGGCCTGAGTTGCTCTAAAAATGTAACAAGGATGATTCAGCAGCAGTAAATCCTCAGCAAACTCTTCCAAAGCCCGAAACTTTTTAACCCTCTCTTCTTCGGCAACTTGAAGAGTTGCTGTGTACTACTGAGACCCAAGTAAAGATCCGATCTCCTCTTCTCGAGCTTTCTCCCTAGCTTTTCGAATTTTTTGGGCCTTTGCTTCGGCTAATCTCTTTAGCTACTCGGCATGGGCGCTTTCTAAAGACTCGATTTTAATCCTGCAGTCTAGTAGAGCCTCATCTCTAGCCCTTGCCGTTTGCACTCTGGCTTCAACAGATTCAAAGTTCACCTACAACTCCCTCATTGCTTCCTTGGAGGCTTTAAGCTTCCTTCGCAGCTCTTCTATTTTAGTTTCCCTCACCTTTTTAGCTTCTCAAAATCTGGTCAATAGCTTGGCAATTGAGGTGTGGGCCTGTAGGATTTTTGTTGTTAGTATATTGATGAGCTTATGCAATGCAATGGGCCATGATTGAAAATACTTACTTCGGCTAAAGAAAGGGCCATTTTGTGGGAAAGCCAATCTACATCCAAGGCTTGAACTTTTTCTACATCTGTTGGTAGATTTGCCTTCAAGAGCAGCTCTTCAGCTACTCTCTCTTCCTCGGCGCTATCTATGGTAGTTAATTCTCATTGAGGCATGAAGTCGTCACCCTTACCGAGGAGAGATTCTTTTTGAGACTCGAGCACTTGTAATTGTTTGCCTTACCCATGATGTCCAAAAGTACCTTGGCCCCTAGGAGCTCTTCCAACTCCTCAACCAAATCCCAGCCCAAAGCTCTATATTATCGGTGTAGGTATAGGCACGATTTGCATCTCGAGCTCGCTGGTCGGGGGGGTGCCAAGATGGGGACCAATCTTATCCCTGTACTTGACCTCACTTTTTGTCTGTTGGATGGGCCTGCTTCGGCTTTAGCCTCATTTCCTTGTCTCTTTTTCTTTGAACTACCTCCGCTCAGCAATAAATCGGTAAAGCTTGACACTATGAAACAAGAAAAAATATTAGTTAGTATTCGCTACGAAAAGGGTCGAAGATGAAATATTACCTTCTCTTCTAAGTCGAACTACGTAAACAGAGCCGCCTTGAGTGACCCTAGCTCGGCTCAGACCTCCTTGTATAAATACCATCTTAGGGAAATTCCAACAGTTAATGCAGAAGTTACCCCAGACTATCTCTTGAAATTCTTTCTCATGAAGAGTCCCTGGTTTGGAATCTGAGGCCTCATTCAATCCTCTTCGCCAAAAGCCTTTAGGAAAGTAGGAATTCGAGAATGAAGAAGAACCGTAATTTACAGTCTTTAATAGAGGAGGGATAGTCTGTGGTTATCTTGGAAGCCCCAGTCTAAGTACTAAAGTAAAACCAGCCTTTTGATGTAGCACGCTTCTTGATGGAGAAGAAAAGCCTAAAAAGATCTACCGAGGCTGGAAATCCAAGGTGGTTGCATAACAACTCAAAACTAACCACAGTTCAGATGGCGATGGGGACAAGTTGAGTAATTCTTGTCCTACAATACCATAGGTTGTCTATAAAGAACCTAGTGGTTGGTATTCTCAGCTCCACTTCAAAGTGGTCCACATAAACCGCTACCGAGCCATCAAGCGGTTCATGAGCTCGGCCATCTGCATTGGAAAAATAAGAGACATATTGATGTTGAAAAATGTTTCTCATCTTCACCATCTGAGCTGCCTCTATTGGTAAGGTACAAGCATACTTCAGCATATCCTCGAAGTAATCTGTTGGTAAATTGTTGGGACGATTTGGCTCGGCCACCCCTATATCTTCCGAGACATGAGAGCTGGGAGTAATCGACGGAGAATTTGGTGTTTGTTCAGGGGAGATGCTTTCCTTAGTGTCCACATCATTATCCCCTTCAGAATTCCCAAGTTCTTCTTCTGTCGAATCAGTGTCATTAGCTCTAGTAGCTTCTTCCCTAGGAGGATCGACACTAGTTGTCTCTTCCAAGCTCTAAGTTGAGGCTTGGGGTCTCTTCGCTTATCCTCACTACTTCGGCATGATTACTTGCTGTAACTGCCATACTTACTGTTGATGCTTGACTTAGTGGTCACTCTTCAGAATCTAGTTCAGCTGTTGAGGATGATGATATTACTTCGGCACTTTGAGAGCAAAAGTAGCGAAAAGCGAAAAATGAACCTCGACGACCCCTATTTATATTGGAGAATTCGGTTGTGAACCGTTCCCATAAAATTCGGGGTAGTTACACCATTTTGTTTTTTCTTTTTCCTATTAACTGCACTTCCTGGTACTAATTATGATAGGACATGACGTACGCATCATGTCTTTTAGTACACAATGTGTCTTTTGGCAGTTATGCCTTCTAAACAGTACTTTCTGTTACTTTTTAAACTTCAAATTTCAACCTTTTCCTCTTCCCTCCTAAAATGAATGTCAGTTCGAACTTCTTTCACATTGCTCATGCATTTCGAATTGGGGGAGGGCTTATGCAGGAACCTAGATAACCGAGCTCCACGTCAGCTAGGCTACGTAATACTTTTCACTGTTGAACCTCAACTCGGCTATGCTACTTCAACAGAGCTCTCCTGCTCGGCACGTCAGCAGACTACATTGGGAGACTAAATCTACTTTCGACTGCTGTTACATCTTGATTAATGCTCTAATACCAATTGCTATTTTCAGAGTATGGGTTATCTTATCTGTAATATATTCACTTTCTCTTCTATTATCACACAGAAGCTACACATACATAGTAGTTCTGAGAAAAAAACTTTTTCTTTCTCTCTTCTTCATTGTGGTGCATTTACTGACTTAAGCATCAGAGTGTTTATGAGGATTAAATCCCCTCGCATGTCAGATTTCTTGTTAAGCAAGTTAACATGGTGGATGTTTACGTGAAGCTCGTGAATTGAAGACACAACACCGATTTTTGCCCATCAAAAGTCTTCAATAGTATATTCACCCACATACCTATATGGAAGCTTAAAGAATAATGGTCAAAACCGTTCCAATTGGTTATTCCTTAAAGTTTTCAAATCTTGAAATCCACAAAGATTGAGATAAATTGCCAGAGGAGTTGTCTAGCCTCCTTTAAGCATCTCTCCTTCACTGCCTTCCCGCTATCACCCCTACAAAAGCATAGATCTTGTGAAGATTTATTATTGTTACTGAAAGAGTGGGAAGATCTACAGTAGAAAGAGACGAAGTGAAAGAAAGAGGGGTTGAGGTGGGAAGTTGTGCGGAAGGTAACATGACAATGACCGTTGTGGGGACATTTGTCAAAGTCATTGTTGGCTATTGCTATGCACCATGAGTTGGCCGTGAAAGTTGAGAAAGAAGAAAGTCTGTTATATATAGGGGAAAATTACCGGGTTCACCCCCCACCTGTGGATCTCGTGGTTTAAAAGGGTCTCATGTAAATATAATAATGTATGTTGATATACGAAATGACGTAAACTGATGTAAGGATGTTTACGTGGCTTTATTTTAGATCACAAGATCCACATGTGAAGTCGTAAATCAAGTCCATATTCCTCCATCTACACATACAACCCCACAACCACGAACTAACCTCTTCCTTGTGGATTCCAAATTAATTTTTATTATAAATTATTCTGCTTCTTCTTTTAAAAAAAGAATCCTTTATCAATCATGTTTAATAAATTTTAATGATTCTTACATCTTTAGTTTTTTTGTTTCCTTTTTATCAATCATGTTTAATGAAATTAACTCATAATTACTTTTTTAATTTCTTTATTTCCATTAATCATGTTTAATGTATTTAATTGATTCTTACTTTTTTATTTTTTTTGTTTCCTTTATTAATCATTTTTAATGAAATTAATTGATTGTTACATTTTCAGTTTGGCATCCAAATTCATTATATTACAAAAATCTCAGATTTACTTTTTCTAAAATATCTCCTACTAAGATTAGTCATTTTGTCTAAATTGTTTAATTATTCATTTATCTATAAAATATTCCCCTAATTAAAAGTATAAATTGGTTTAATAAAATAATAAGAAGTGGCGCCCTCCCCCGTTTATGGGGTTAGCCAAAAAAAAATAAAAGTATAAATTGTTATTTTTGTAAGTCATTTGTTTGCATTTTTGAATTATGGTTAAGTGTACGAATTCAGAAGTAAAGTAAATAAATCATTATTCTTTTTTTTTTATTGGCTAACCCCGTACACGGGGGTGAGCGCCACTCCAAATTTTATTAATATAAATCAAATAACAGAAGGAGGACATAACACCTTGCCTTCAAATTACATGGGAAATTAAAATCAGAAAAAATTACAAAATAAACTAGGAGTACTACTCCTTTACAAGATCACTAAATTATTCTAATATTAGGATAACCTAACTTATCCATAAAAATTTCCCCTTTTACCTGCTTGGCCACTTGATTCAATTCTGTGAAAATTTGAAATGATTGTTTAGAAATTCCCTCATTTGCCAATAGATCTGCAACTCTATTTGCTTGCCTATAAGCATGTTGAAATCCCTGGAAACCATTCTGAAACTTCTTAATTTCATCTACTTCATGTTTGATTCTCCATGGACAAATAGCTAACCCTTGAAGTATTTGGACCAAAACCAAAGAATCAATCTCCACCTGAAAACCATGAATTCCTTTCTCGTTGCATAATTTAATTCCAAATAATAATGCAAGTGCCTCTGCCTGAAGACTCGTCTTAATGCCCAAATTAATCGAAAAACCCAATACGAATTTGCCCGACCAATCTCTCAATACTCCACCTCCTCCACTCAATCCTGGGTTTCCCTTAGAGCAACCATCCGTATTCAAATTTAACTGACCTTGAACTGGTTTCAGCCATTTAATCATTTTGAAATTAAAAGGCTTAGAAAAGGAGTTAGCAAAATCCACCAAAGCATCCCACGTTCGGATTTGCCAATTAATTTTAGGAAACCGAAGACAACAAATAGCCCTAAAATCCTTAAAAATATTAGAAATAATTCTGTCCCCCAATTGCTGTCCACCTTCATACAAAGCTACATTTCTCGCTTTCCATAAGTACCAACAAATAAATGAAGGTAACACTTGTATAATAAAGCGACTTATAACAATACATTGCTTAGAAAACCACCAAGCAGATAGATTTCCACGCAATGTAGCACTACATGAAATACCACATGAAACACCAAAATAAAACCATACCTGCTTTGCCATTGGACTAGCTGCAAACACATGATCAAGGCTTTCCTCACCAGGCTCCACACAACATGAGCATCTAGAAGGGCCATGAAATCCCATCTTCATTAATATTTCAAACACTGGCAACTTCCCATTCAACAACTGAAGCATAAAAATTGAAATTCTTGTGGGAATAAACTGATTCCAAATTTGAGAAGCATACCAAGAAATTTGCCTCCTATTACGAATGACTTGAAAAGCAGAATCAGTAGAAAACCTACCATCCGCATTCGTAGACCATACACAAATATCCTCCACCCCATTATCATTAGGCGGACGAATTAGCAAAATTTCCTGAATCTCATGCTGAGGTAGCCAAAGTTGAAGCTTTGGGACGTTCCAATCATTTTGAAGAACAAAGTCAGATCAGTATTATCAGAATAATCAGAAACCCTATAACAAAGAGCACCATTCCACATCCAATTATCACACCAAAAATTACAATTCCCTTATTTTAATAGCCAACACATATTATTTTCCACCATAGACCTTACCTCAATCATCCGTCTCCACGTTAGTGAAGCTCCTTGAGGAATTGATGCTAAAGCTGCATGCAAAGGAAAACAATATTTAACTTTCATAAAAGAAGCCCATAATGAATTATTCATTCTAAAATGCCACCAAAGCTTCATAGAAAAGGCCCTATATGTATCCTTTAAAGAGTGAAATCCTAGTCCTCCCTCCTCATAAGGCAAGCACAACTTTTTCCAAGCCATCCAGTGTTTCTTTTTACCCGTGTCAGAAGAACCCCACAAAAAATTAGCGAAAAAACCTTCCAATCTATTTAAAATACCCTTTGTGGGATTTGCTGCAGCCAAGACATGCGTAGGGATTGCTGCCAATACATGTTTGATAAGAACCATTCTCCCACCCAAGGATAAGAAATTATTTGACCAAGAACAAATTCTATTCATAACTGCATTGATCAAATCTTCAAAAAAAAACTGATTTCCTTTTCCTACAATTAACGGACATCCCAGATACTTCACTGGAAAAGATCATTGAGGAAAACCCGTTAACTGCCCTATTCTTGCCTTTCGAGCCCTCGACATTTTATGATGCACCAAAAAACAGTTTTTAGATCTGTTAATCAGCTGACCAGACACCTTTTCATAGTTCTCCAGAACACCTAAAATATGTCGAATAGACTTGACATTTGCTCCTAAGGAAATAAGAACATCGTCTGCATAGGCCAAATGTGTGATAGAATCACAACCCCTTGGCACTTTAAAAGGAATAAAGCCTGGTATATGTAGCGAAGCATTTAAACCTCTTGAAAAGATCTCAGCTGAGATGATGAATAACCCCGGAGAGAGAGGATCCCCTTGCCGTAGCCCTCTAGATGAATTAAAAAATCCATGTGAGGCTCCATTAATGACTACAGAGAACCAAACATTAGACACCAATCGCCATATCATATCAATAAATCTTTCCCCAAATCTAAAGGCTCGCATGACTTTACACAAAAACATCCACGATACCCGGTCATATGCCTTTGCCATGTCAAACTTAAAAGCCACGTTTCCACCATAAACATGTTTGCCAATCCCAGAAAGAACCTCTTGAGCAAGTAAAACATTATCTGAAATCAGACGACCCTTGACAAAACCACTTTGTTGAGGTGAAATAATATTAGGCAAGATTCTTGCTAGCCTCTTAGATATTAGTTTAGATATAATCTTGTTCACAAAGTTACAAAGACTTATGGGTCTAAAGTCAGAAAATACCTGTGGGGATTTAATCTTTGGGATCAGCACAATAGACGTGGCAGTAACACTCCTAGGCAATTCTTGACCATTGAAAAATGCAAGAACAGCCCGAAACACGTCATTGCCAACCACTTCCCATGACGAAGTGAAAAATTTCCCTGTGTACCCATCTGGACCCGCCGCGCTATCTCCATCCATGCTCTTCACAACCCTGTGCACCTTTTCCATAGATGGGTTTTCCTCCAAAAAATTATTATCTTCCTCAGTCACCAAAGCTGGAATGTGTCTCAACAATTGGAAATCATTAGGTATCTCCCCAGCTTTAAGCAATTCTTGGAAGAACCTAATAGCCTCGTCACCAATTTCTTTATCATCTTCCACCCAATTCTCATGCAAATCCTTGATCCTATGAATCATAGATCTAATATGTCTTTGATTCATCGTAGAGTGAAAAAATCTAGTATTTTTATCCCCCTCCTTAAGCCACTTCACATGAGATTTTTGCTTCCAAAAGCATTCTTCTGTTGCCACAGCTTTATTTAGTTTTACGTGGGCTTCTTCCAACTCCCCCATGTTCAAGATGTCACCCCTAGCTTCCCTTTCTTCAATCACAACTAACTCTTGTTCCGCCACTTTAACATTCTGACCCACATGTCCAAAACATTCTTTATTCCATTGCAACAAATCCTTCTTCAAACGACGCAATTTCCCAGTCAGAACCATTAGAGGTGACCCAAAAAATGGAGCCTCCCATGAATTTTTAACAAGTTGTAAAAAAGAGCAATGACTTGTCCACACATTTAGAAATCGAAATTGTCTAGGCTTCTCATCCAGTTTGGTCCGAACAAATAACAGCAATGGAGCATGATCTGAAGGGTGTCTCGCAAGATGCCTAACTGAGATGCTCAGAGACTCCTCTATCCACTTGTCATTTAAAAGAGCTCTATCTAAACGTTTCCAGATTCTTGATCTACCACTCCTATTATTACACCAAGTAAATTGTGAGCCTGAGAAACTTGCATCTATAAGGCCAGCTGTATTCATAAAATTTAATAAATCCATTGCTTCTCTCGATCTAAAAGGTCTACCTCCTCTTTTCTCTTGAGCTTCTAAAATGACATTGAAATCCCCACAAACCAACCATGGAGCCCCCAGCATAGGTTTATCAGCTAATAATCCTTCCCACAACACACTTCTTTCTTCTGAAGAACTTTTAGCATGAACAAAAGAGGAATAAACCGAAACTGTCAATTGAGGATGACACACATATACAAATAAATGTTGCACACTCTCTCCATATATTGAACAAATATAAGGTTGATTGTACAATATCCAGATGGATCCCTCCTGATTAGCTAGACAACAATCAAACTTCAACTTTAAACGAATTCTATGAATCAAATTAATATCTGCCTTAGGTTCACATATACCAACAAGTTGAATTTTATTCAAACGAATCAACTTTTTCAACCGATGCAAATTGGAAGGCCGAGAGACCCCCTAATATTCCAGAAAATGCTATTAATCATGATTCAATAAAATAAAAGGATTATGAGAAACCTTGGATTTAGACCGCAGCTCTCTATCAGAGGGAGCTGCAATGCGAACAGATTTTTGGGTTCTTTTCGGTTTCAAAAATTCTCCACCATGTAACTCACCAGCCTGATTATCTTGTGGCGAAGTTGTTTATGAAGAAATGAATGGTCTTGGCGATAAGTTTCCCGCCACTTTTGGAAGGTCTGTGCGCAGCTCCATGCCATCAATATTGTCTTCCTCAACAACTCCCTCGGCAAGCATATTTGTATTTGCAGAAGACAGCAAATATTTGTTGCGATCCTCCGTCAAAATTTCCTGCTCTCCACTAATTTTCTGCACGGGCAAATATTGTGTTTGGAATTACCTTATCAGATTCTCCTCCTCTTCACCCCTACCTATTTCGACGGCCACCTGAATGTTATCCTGCTGCTCCTGAGAGCACTCTATAACCTGCAGTGACATGCCTCCCTTTACTTCCGGAACTGCTCCAAGATCGTTGTTTTCCTGCTGCACCAGACTTCCTGATTTTAGTCCAGGTTTATTAGTATTATGATCCACATCCTCTTGATTAATTTGAATTGTGACTGATTCCTGTACATTGGGTCCTTCCTTTGCCATACTAAAGTCTTGAATGGTAGCCCCTTTAGCCCCCTGCAGCCCACCATCACCATCCTTTCTAACCCATTGTTTTTCTTTTGATCCCTCATGTTCCAAATCGAAGCTTTTTCCACCAGTTTCACGTCCCAATCTGCAACTCTCAATGTCATGCCCGATATGCCAGCATTTGGAGCAGTACAAGGGTACATTTTCAGCATGAATCTGTTGCCAGAAACCGTCTCCCGCAGAATTCACTTCAATCCATATACGTCTTAGAATTGGCCGAAGTAAATCTACCTCCACACACACTCGAGCAACACTTGGTCTGGTCCCCATTGCAGTAGCCGAATCAACAAATAGTGGATGCCCAATAGGAGATACAATGGAAAAAAGTGCATGCTTGTCAAAGAAGTGCACCGGAAGATCATGCAATGCAATCCAAACAGGTGCCACAGAAGATTCCTTGCGTACATGAAAATTTGGAGACCATTTAAATACCCTTATTGGAAAGCTATTGATTTGCCAAACACCCCGAACCCATATACGGTGGAAGTCCCCTTCACTCTTGCAGTTGATCAACACATGTTTAATTCACAACGGCAATGCATTGGCTGATACTTTCAGGAAAACATTTCCTCTATACTTCTCTTTGACTTTTGTCCCATTCGTTGTTCTGCGCTTGCAAAAGTTTATGGATGCTCCAATTCGCACATGCTGGCACGCTTTTACAGGAGCTGTCCGCTCAACAACATTCTTGTCTGCTTTTGTTGGAATCTTTTAGGCTGTCATATGTTTGCACAGAAAAGTGTCACTTAAGGACCACAAGCTTGTGTACTGGTTTGCGGGCTTGATGTCTGGCCTTTCTGTTCTATTAGAGAAGAAAACTAGACGTGGAGAACTTGCACTGTATGTTCTTCCACGAGCTGGAGATTCTCTGTGGTATATTTTAGTGAATCGACATTTGCTGCCTGATCTCAAGAATGCTGAGATAGCTCTCTTTTGTGCTTGTATGGGTGGAATAATGTACTACCTAGAACACGAACCGGATACCATGGCTCCATTCCTCAGGGGCTTGATTCGTCGTTTCCTTGCCAGCCGAATCAGCAACCCAGGCCCTCCATCGAATCGAAGTGCTTCTTATACTTACTTGCAAACTCTTGATGCCATGAACAAGCCAAAACTGCTTGAGAATCATGAGGCTGAAGCTTCTGCATCAACTTCAGCTCCAGCTTCAGAGAAATACAATCTTGAATCTATACCTGGTCTGTGAGCATTTTTTTACATTTGCACATGCAATATCTATAGCTGAAGCTCAACATTGCCTATTGATTTATTTTTTTGATCTACAAGCAGCAGAATTCTGCTCATTCTATTTTCAGCCTGGAGAGGGAATCGATGGTGTTTTTTTTCCTCCCTCTTCATTAGGTAATTTGACAATTGAAAGCTTCTTTGCTTCATCTTCATTTGTTATTTACTTTAGATGGAGTCAAAAAGATGATTTAGAAAGGAGCTTATAATTTGTAAATAAACAAAACCTTGTGGTGATGGTGATCACAAATATTTTGGTTGCAAGGTGAGGAAATATTTTCAATTTCCTTTTATGCAATATTTTTTGGACATAAAAAAAAAAATCATTATTCAATAATAAGCACATTGGCGTCTTGAAAGTAAGTGGGTAGAAAGTTATTTTCTTTATTTAAAAATCAAAAAATCAATTCAAATTATTAAAATCATATTTTTCTATGCAATATATCGATTCCAATTATTGTACCACCACATATCCACCTTTTCTTTATAGATACACGATATACTAATAGAAAATAGTAAATTGAACAGAATAAATTAAATTTAAGAACTAATGAGCAAATAGATTTACTTGTTAGTCTTATTTTTTAGACTATTATATAGAGTCTAAATTGACTCGCTCAATGGCCTAATACATCAAAAATGAATTTTTTTTTGGAAAGATTACGTCTAAAGTTAATGTTTAAAAATCATCTCTAAATAAAGTTTAGGCTCTTTTAAGAAATTCTAAATCAAATTCTTTGTTGATACAAAATTGTTATAAATTATCTCTCATTGGGTCATGCAAAAACATATAAAAAAACTTAAAATTAAAAAATAAATAGATCTAAATTGATAATAAGATAATCAAATTGATACTTAAAAGTGATTTGAGCATGGGAACCAACCTCATAAAATAGGACAAAAGAACATTTTTTTAATTTTGAAAAAATTACACTCAATTGAACTGGCCTATATGCAAAGTCAATTAATTATATTATTTGGTATTAAATATAAATTTAAATTTCACGTTGAGAAATAAGACTTGATGCGGTATTAAAGGAATAGAGAATGTGGAAACAAGTAACAAATATAATTTAATCATTTAGAATGTTCAAGATTTAATTTAAAATATTTAAAATATAATAATGTACTTTAGTTGTGAATTTCAAAGTATTTGTTTTATCCATTTTACTTTTATCTAATACACTTGCTTTTTATAGGTATTATATGTTTTATACTTGTAATGTTATTTTCTTTGTTAATTTAATTGTTAGAGAAATAAAATATTTTATAAAACTTTTACCAAATATAATGGATTTATTAACTTGTATATTTGAAAATATTCAACCAAGTAATGGGTTAACTGGTTCAATAGGGTGGGGTATATATAGTATTTTGTTGTTAGATTTCAGTTAATTAGTTTTTTTTATGCTTTAATCTATCACAAGTTAACAACAATAGATATGTTTATCATATTTGCATATAAAATTTATTTTATTTTACCCTTTTCAAATTTCTTATTTTATTTTGTAATGGAGAAGAAATAATTAAATACAATCAGGAGATAAGTTCAATAATTTAAAGTTTTTATTTCTAAAAAAAATATTAAACTCCAGTCTGACCGTTCCAATTAGTCCGATTATAAATTGAATCCTCCTCCGGTCGTCAAATTTAAAACCAACAAGTCATTTTTTTTTTTTATGCGACCAAAAGGTCAATGTTGACAGCACAACTTTCGGGGAAGGATGAGAGTTGCTAAAAAAATGATCTGCTTATTTTATAGTCAATCAACCGTGCTTGCCTATTTTATAGTCAACCATGCGGCCACGCATTTCAAAAATAGCAACTATTTACTGGTCAAAGCCTATTTGCAAATGCACCTATTAGTAGCTCTCTTGATCAAAAACTTGGACACTTACCCTAACATGCATGGCAAAAAAATAATAGTTATGTTTGGATATATATTATTTCGAGAATTATTTAAAATAATTATTTTATAATTTTTGTTGACATTTTGAAAATGTGAGAAAGTGTTTACATTTTTAAAATTTTTAAAAACTTATTCAAAAAGTGAATAATTATTTTCAAAAAGTGTTTAGATTGTTAAAAAAATTCTTAACAATTTATTCCTTATTTTTACATAATTATTCACAAAATATAGCTTTTTTGCTTCAAATTCTGTTAAGAAAAGACGGAAAAATTGCAAGGAACATTTTTAGGACCATATATGATAGCAATAGAGTAAGGACTACTGACATTGGACGGTGCCAGCATTTGATTGAGTGAGAATTTTGAAATCATAATCTCGAGAGATAGAATATGAGACGATCATTACAACACGAGCATATAACGAGCATCTAGTACTAATCAAAAAGTAGAAAGCATTTAAATTTAAAAAAAACACTTGAAATTACTTTTAACTTTTTCCAGAGGCTTAGCGAAATTACAAACTCTGTTTCCTCTGGTTTAGGAAATCACACAAATCTTCCTTGAGATTTTAGAGTAACTCATTCATGTTGGTATTGACGTATGATACCGATTTTTGCCATCAAAAGTCTTCAATAGTATCTTCACCCACAGACCTATATGGAAGCGTTCCAATTGGTTATCCTAAGTTTTCAAGTCTTGAAATCCACAAAAGATTGAGATAAATTGCCAGAGAAGTTGTCTAGCCTCCTTTAAGTATCTCTCCTTCACTGCCTTCCCGCTCTCACCCCCACAAAAGCATAGATCTGGTGAAGATTTATTGTTACTGAAAGCGTGGGAAGATCTACGGTCGAAAGAAACTGAGTGAAACAAAGAGGCGTTGACGTAGGAAGTTGTGCGGAAGGTAACATGACAACGACCGTGGTGTGGACATTCGTCAAAGTCATTGTTGGTTCCTGCTATGCGCCATGAGTCTGGCCGTGAAAGTTAAGAAAGGAGGAGGAAGTCTATTATATATAGGTATAGGAAGGCAATGAAATGAAATGGGTTTTTCGTGTGAGGGTCATCAAAGTCACATTTTTTTTTTTTTGACAATTCAAGGAAAGAGGAAGGAAATACATCCAACTCTACTCGAATTGAATGGAAGAATCAAAGTCACATTTAACTTGGAGAGGGAGGTATTGTCTAGTCTATATTAATTCACAATAAAGTCTTCTGACTTAAAGGTATTTCTCTTGAGAATTGTCTTTCGTACTCTTAAAAGTGTAACTTAGTACACACAACAGAGTTTTTTATTTTTTGTTACGAAAAATGTAAACGTACATATCTTGATAAAAAAAAAAAAAATTTGAGCTTCTATGACATTACACCATGTAAGAAACTCAAATGTCAAGTATCGGTCCCTTGGCTTTTCGAAATATATCACGTTATGCCATAAAAACTTCAATATAGCACATTGAGAGAAACTACATTTGCAATTGTTGATACTTTTTGCGTTTTATGTGATATTTTTTTTCCAATAATTTGTATCGATTGCGAATTAGGCCACTAATCAATATTAAATGAATATAACTAAATTTGTATTTTATGGGGTAACACTTTATATTTCTCTCTATTTTATGTTCTTTTCCAAGTATGTAACAAAGAGTTTAGGAGTCCATGCCCAATATTTTTCCGTCAGAGCAGACAGTTGATCTTTTCTTGTGTAGCGTGATTGGTCAAATTTTTGGGATATTAGTTGTCTTAAAAATTTTTATAGTTGAAGAATTACCTTCAAGTATATTGTTTGCGTGATTTTCTTTCAGAATGTATCTTCATTTCCATCAAATGGCCCTACAAGAATTTCTTGGATACTGCCTGCTTGGAAATGAATACATCAAAGTTTAACTGATTGACTTTTCAACCAGAACGTATAAATATTGATGAATAAGAAGTACATAGAATTGTTCCATTTCCATCAAATGGAACAAATCGCTTGTCCTAAACTTAGTGCATTGGCTTTTACGTTTGAGGCTTATCAAACGTCATAATTAACTTGGAGAGGTAATTATTAGATAGTTTATATATATATATATATATATTTTTATCATCATTTATTCTTCTTACATGTTTGCCTTAAACAATTTGAGCGAGGCTCTCAAATTGGTTGTTGGGGGTGTATTTTCAGACTTTTTACCATACACAAGTGGGGTATGTCTCACAATCCTAAATCTATCCTACTTTTTCCTCTCCCTTTTTTTCTTCCCACCCCCTCCTAAATGCTGACACGATCAAGGATGGTCCCTTTTTGTATATCACAGAAATATCTCCCCAAAGGACCGTCTTCAATATCAGGATGTAATCTAATCCAAAACCTCCCGCAGAATTGGACTAAATTATTAAAAAGCACGAACCCTTGTTGAATCACTCAACCCTAGTCTAACTTGTGGAATGAAACCAAATCAATATAACAAGTAGAATACCTAAACCCTAATCAAGCCCGTTGATTAGAACTTAAGGTATAAGGAAAACTCTCTAGAATCATTCTTGAAAAGTCAAGGATAATTCTCATTACCAAGAACTAACAAAACTCTCACAAAGAGAGAACAATCAATTTTATTGATCAAATCATCATGTCACATAACATAATAAAACCTTACAATAACTAGACTTATATAGGCATAAAAGTCCTAAGAAATATATATGGAAAGTTGGTAACTTATTACAACTCAAAAACTAAATTAGAAACTCGAAAACAATAAAATTGTAAAAGTTTGATTGAAATTGTATCCGCGCATGATTAATGGTGCAGTTATTTTTAGAAAGCAATTCCTCAGCTGCACCATTCTATCGGTATTTGCAAGTCTATCCGCACACGGATTGTACTAAAAATCAATGATATGTGGGTGGAACTCCGTGAGCCGAGGGTGTGGTTCATCCTAGCTTGGCCGCAGCTAGCCTTTGCTTCTGTCTGTTGAAGATCTGACTTCGCACTTTTGATCTAAAACGCGACCATCAACCTTTCCCCTCTTGAATGGATGCTAAATAGGCCATCTTCCATGCTCCGTGCCATGCCTTGTGCCCTTAAACTCTTCAATATAGCATGGATTGAGAACTTGCATTGGTAAGCTTCTAGGGTTGGAATAATCACTGACACACATGTGTCAAACTCCTCCTCTTCAAAACGATATGTTCTGGAATCGTGGCCCAAGGTATTTAATACATAGGGCACAATCTCAAGGGTGGAATCCTCAAAGATAGCAACATATTGTCTCAATGGCTCAAGAGTGACACACTCTTCCATTGACGCTTACTCATCAATGCCAGAATGCTCTTCCAATAATGGCGTTGCAACTTCACTTGGCTCCAAAAGTAGCGCATCGACTTCAATCTCCTCCTCCCATAATGGTGCTTCAATTTTGATCACCTATCTTGGTGGCATCTTCTTCTCTTTGAGACGATTCTTTTCCCTTTCAGCAACAATAGAATCAAAGGTTTTGCTAATTGTCTTTTTACAGCCAGCCACAATAGCATCAACGTTTGTTTTCTTTGAAAGAGTGTGTGTAGATCTCGATTTGGCTTGACTTCTCTGCTCACAAACCATCTTTGAACATGATTTCTTTAGATTTGCAAAGAACTCTCGCACAAATTGCCTGCAATCGAAGTCCATTTTGTACAAGAAAATGTTAACTTGCGGCTTTTCTAAAAAAATCTCACCTTTTTGTCTTTTTCCACTCAAGAATTTTGCTCAACTCTTCTACTCTCTTTGTTTTTTTTTTTTTAACAACACAAAACAACTCACAAACCCAAACAATTCACAAGAAACAAACAAATCTAGACAAAATTCATAGTGAACAATAACTCGATTGAACATTATTAGTGAACAATGTTGATGAACAATAACCATAACAGTAACGATGAACATCAATTTTTTTTTTTTTAACAATCAACAACAAAAGAACACAACTTTAATTCACGAAATATCAGATCTTGAACCAAGAGCTGCAAAATAACTCAAACAAAAATTAAAAAGATATAACCAAGTGGATTTCAAAACGAAAAGATATATCCAAGTTGGAGGGGTTAAAAAAATTGATTTTCAAGATCTCAAGAGCTCTGATACCACTTGACACAATTGGGGATGGTCCCTTCTCATATATCATTCGAATATCTCCCCAAAGGACCTTCTTAAATATCAGGGTGTAATCTAACACAAAACCTCCAGCGAAATTGGAGTAAATTATATAAGAACACAAACCCTTATTGAATCACTCAACCCTAATCTAACCAGTAAAATAAAACCAAATCAATTTAACAAGTAGAATACCTATACCCTAATCAAACCCATTGATTAGAACTTAAGGTATAAGGAAAACCCTCAAGAATCACTCTTGAAAAGTCAAAGATAATTTTTATCACCAAGAAGCAATGAAACCCTTGCAAAGAGAGAACAATCAATTTTATTGATCAAACCATCATGTCCCATAACACAATAAAGCCTTACAATAACTAGACTTATATAGACATAAAAGTCCTAAGAAACATATATGGAAAGTGGTAACCTATTGCACCTCAAAAAATAAATTAGAAACTCAAAAAATAGTAAAATCGTAAAAGTCTTATTGTATCCGCATGCGGTATTCACGCGGTTAGTTGCGCGGTTATTGTTAGAAAGCAACTCCTACACGCGCACCATTTTGTCTTTATTTGCATGTCTATCCACACACGGATTGGCACCATAGTTCCATTAGCTTATTTGATTTATAAATGGCATCGAAGGCATTTATCCATGTATGACAACATAGAAGAGTTCCTACAAACAAGCAACAATCTTATGCCTATTAGGTACTCGTACAAAGAAATAAGGCAATCACCAATAATTTCAAGGAGAAATTAGGTGAAGGAGGCTATGGTTTGGTTTACAAAGGCAAGTTACGAAGTGGAAGTTTAGTAGCTGTCAAGATGCTGAACAAATCAAAAGCAAATGGACAAGAATTCATCAATGAAGTTGCAACTATTGGAAGAATTCATCATGTTAATGTGGTCCGATTAGTGGGATTCTGTGTTACCGCTTCAAAGCGTGCACTTGTCTGCGATTACATGCCCAATGTTTCTCTAGATAAGTTTATTTTCCCTGAATGTTCAAATGGTGATCTACTGGACTGGGAAAAAGCAGATTGCAAAAGGGGTTGCTCGAGGGATTGAATACTTGCATCAAGGGTGCAACATGCAAATTTTGCATTTTGATATCAAACCACATAACATTCTCCTTGATGAAAGCTTTGTACCAAAGGTTTCAGACTTTGGACTTGCTAAATTGCATCCGATACAGGATGCCTACCTTGCAACTCTCACTGCTGTCAGAGGAACGTTAGGTTAGATGGCTCCGGAATTGTTCTACAAGAGAATTGGAAGAGTGTCATATAAGGCAGACGTTCATAGCTATGGAATGCTATTAATGGAAATGGCAGGGAGGAGGAAGAACGTAAATGCCCTTGCAGAGCATTCAAGTCAAATATACTTTCCTTCATGGATATATGATAAATTTGAACAAGGTGAGGATAGGGAAATTGGAGATCATGTAACTGAAGAAGAAAAAGGTATTGCTAGAAAATTGATTTTGATAGCATTATGGTGCATACAGATGAAACGAGAGGACTGTCCTTCAATGAGAGAAGTTCTGGAAATGCTTGAAGATGATATACAAAGCCTGATATTGCCTCCAAAACCACGGTTTTATCCTCCTGGTTCACCTATCAATATGCAAACAAACAGTCATAGTTCTTCTCAAGAGTATACAGAATCCCCATGTAACTCTTCAGTTTTTCAAACTGAGGATAAGGATGTTGATGAATAAGGAGTACTTAGAATTGGGCATATTCTCGTTGTAATGGAACAAATTGCCTTTTTTTTTTTTTTTTAAACTTAATGTATTGGCTTTTACGTACGAGGCTCGTCAGAAGTCACAATTAACTTGTAGAGGTAATTATGGGTTAGCATGTATTGATTCATAATAGTACCTATGATTCAAAGCTATTTCCCTTAAGAACTGCATTTCGTACTTCCAAAAAGTGGAACCTTGTACTCACAGCACAAAACTTTTTTAGCTTTTAATTTTGCCATGGAAAATATAAAGGTAGATATCATGCTAAAAAAAAAAATTGTGCTTATATGATATTATATCATCTATGAACTCAAATATCATCACTCAGGAACGAATAGAGGGTTGAGAGGGTTAGAATTCTATGACTCTGCCCCAGAGATTGGGGATTAGAATCCCACCAATACCAAATACTCCTTCCCCAAGTAATAGTGTAGATTTATCAAAAAAAAAAAAAATGTCATCACTTGGCATTTTTAGCTTTATCTAGTAATATCATTAAAACTTCAATGTAGTACCTTGAGAGAAGCTACACATGCAATTGCTGATACTTTTTTGTGTTTTATGTGATAATTTTCTCCAATAATTTTGCTTAATTGTGAATAGGTCACACTAATCAATGCTAGATCAATATAACTAAACTTGTATTTTATGGGATAAAACTTTGTATCTCCTTCTATTTTATGTTATTTTCCAAGTATATGATACAAAAGGTAGGAGTCCGTCCCAAACTTCCAAGCATTTATCATTTTATTTAAAAATAATATTTTTTTCCTAAGTCACTTAATCTTTTTTTGTGTTAGTGTGACTGGTCAAATTGCTGGGCTATTAATTGTTTGAACAATCTTTATAGTTGAATTATTACCTCTAAATTTATTATTTGTGAAATTCTCTTCAGAATATATTCTCATTTCCACCAAAGGACCCAACAAGCAATTTCTTGGATTCTGCTTGCTTGGAAATGAATATTTCAGAGTTTAAGTGATTGACTTTTTAGTAAAATGTGATGAAAGAGCAATGTCTCAATTCAACTAAGTAGACCCCAAGCACAAAAGATCAAAATTAAAATAAAAGTTAGTTATAGGACAAGAGAGTGATTTGAGTTTTCTTACTTCTTCTGCGGGGTAGAGAGTAGGAAATGTCTTTCGAAGTAAATTATGCTCAACATATTTAAATTTTAGTCAAAAAAATGAATTGATTTGAGTTGAGAACTGTCCTGGCAATTGCCTCACATTCTCAGTCGCAATGTCGCAATGTCTTTGGTCGTGTTTCGGCATTTCAATGGAAAACTGCAACGTTGCAAAAGTTTTTAAAGCACTCAAACCCCTCACACGACCCATAAAACGTAAGCTTAGCATCTATGAAATGTATTAATTGTGAATTAATACCATCTATGAAACTAATGTTGAGGTCTCAATCTTTTGGCATTTTTAAGCTTTATCACGTAAAACCATTAAAACTTTAATATGGTACCTTGCAAGAAGCAACACCTGCAATTTTGATACTTTTTATGTTCCATGTGATAATTTTCCTCTAATATTATGTATTAATTGCAAATTAGGTCACTAACTAATACTAAATCAATATAATTAAACCAGTATTTTATGTGGTAAAACTTTACATCTCCCCCAACTTTATGTTCCTTTCCAAGTATACAACAAATAGTGTAGGAGTCGCCAAATATCCAAGAACTTGTGATTTTATTTAAAAACAATATTCTGTCCTAAGTCGCTTGGTCTTTTCTTGTGTTCGTATGACTAGTTAAATTGTTGGGTTATTAATTGTGTTAAAAATCTTTATAATTGGATTATTACTTCCAAATTTATTGTTTGTGAAATTTTCTTTCAGAATGTCACTTAATATCCATCAAAGGGCCCAACAAGAAATATCTTGGGTTTTGCTTGATCTTTTCTTGTGTTGGTGTCACTGATCAAATTGTTGGGCTATTTATTGCCTTAGAAATCTTTACAGTTGAATTATTATTTTCAAATTTGTTGTTTGTGAAATTTTCTTTCAAAATGTATCTCCATTTCCATGAAGGGGCCCAACAATAAATTTCCTCTACAGTTGAATTATTACTTCCAATTTGTTGTTCGTGAAATTTTCTTTCAGAATGCATCTTTCCATAAAGGGCCCAACAAGAAACTTCCTGGATTCTACTTGCTTGGAAATGAATACTTCAAAGTTATTGACTTTTCAACAAAACATGAAGAAAAGGCAATGTCATGGATCGCAAATGTAAAGGCTAAAACCCAAAATCAAAGTGAGACACAGGATAGGATGGTGACTTCAGTTTCTTCTTTGTTATGTAGGGTAGAGAGTTGAGAACACACATTTCGAAGAAAATTATACACTAAACATTCATTTAAGCTCAACATATTTCCTATATTTTTAGACTTTATTGGATATCGACTCGGCTATTAATTTTTTTCCCAAAAATTTTAACTGTTAGTCAAGAGTGAAAAAAGATCAACAAGTCCAAAAAAATCATAGCCAACCAAAAATATTAAGAAACTCAATTTTTTCTGGGTCAAACTTGGTTTTTAACCAGGGTTGATTGGTTTTTTCACGTTTAATTTTTTTAACTAACTCGGACTGGATGTCTGGCCAGTTCCCAATCCAACCAATTTGATTAGCTAGTCAGTCTTGAATTTGAAAACATAACATATTTCACTTTCAATCACAAAATGATTTGGTTTGAATTAAGGAGTGCTCACCTCAAATTCTCGGTCACAATGTCTTCGGTTGCATTTCGAGCGTCTCAATGGCAAATAGCCACCTGTGGCAAAAGTTTTTTATGAGGTTCACTTGACCCAAAATACATAAGCATAGCTTGGCCCCCTAGGCTCGGCTCGACTCGACTTTTTCTTGTATTTATCTACCAATTTCAACCACACACCTTGGACGCAAACCTAATCTCTCTTACATCTATTTATTCCCTATTTTTTCACTTTTTAGTTTGTTCATCCTTTCAAGATATTTTTCATCTCTTCATTTGCCATTGTCATCTAGCATTTTGATGCCAATTTGATCCAGAGCAGATAAGATTTAGAAATATTAATTGTCCTTTTTACTCATTTAGTAGTATACTTGATAAAGAAAGAACTAATATCCATGGTGAAATGACTATTCTGTTACATTGTGTAGTAATCCAAAAAAAAAAAAAAATTGTTCAATTGTGTTTTGTGAATTGAAAACAAAACAACATAAATAATGATTTCGTCTTCTTCTTCCCCTTCTTATCTTACCAGTTAGTTTCAAGTTTTGATTTGGTATAAACATCCATATAACTAGATTCCATATCATTCACTTACCTCTTTTTTATGAATTCCTACTCTTAATCTATTTGGGAATCCCTCTTGAGAAGGAAAGACCATTTCTATATCCTGTAGGCAATAAATAATAAACTCTCTAGATTGAATTGTAGAGAAGAAGACTAAATTAAAGGCTTAATTCCCCTATTATTTTGGTTGGGATCGGCTTGTAAAACTTAATAAAATTAGTCAAATTATTTTCTACTTACTATATGAATAGGAAGTGGGCAGGATCCATGAAGGGCCACATGGCATGATTGCCAAAGTGAAATTGCTTTCTTTCCCCTTCTGGTCAAACATCAAACCTTCAAAATTTCTCCTTCTTTGTGTCACTTTTGGTAATCTAACTTCACATGGGTTACCACGTGGCAAGAATTGCCCATGTGGTAGCCATGTTGATAAACAAGACTTCAAGCCTTCTTCTCTTCTCGTTTTTGCCCTAATTCGTTCCTACTGATTCCCTCCATCTATTGGACAAAAAAGTGTCGATTTTTCCCTATTTGTCATTTTTGAGTAATCGAGAAATTATTTTTTCTTTTCTCAACTAGTTTTTTATGATTTTACTGAAACACCCTTTCCTTATCAATCCATTCTATCAACAGTTTCACACTATTACCTAGTCTTTCTATCATTTCGTTAGGGCTTGAAAGTCTTCCTGTCAGTGCCTTCTAATAAGTGTAAAATTTACATATTTTAGTAAATGTTTAATTATATATTTTAAGTATGTTTTTAGTTTAATTAGAATGAATTTGACTTCAATTATTTTTTTCAGGTTTTAGGGTTTTGAGCCAAAATTTGTATTTGAGCTAATTAATGCACAATCTTATCATTAGTTTGCAAGTTCATAATAATCAATCATAATTTAGATCAATTGGATTGCAATGGATCCTATTTCTAGTCTACCATATAAAGAAAAAGCATAAGTTACTATAGCTGGCATGTGGTAACATTAGTGAAAAGTATAAAGAATTGGGAATGCCTTACAAACTTTTGATGCACAATTTTGACTTCATGCTTTGGTTTTTTAACCTTTTTTAAAACATTTTGGCAAACATCACTGGCCTTTTCGTAGCTAGCCAAATTTCCAGAAAGTAAACAAAATATTATGGGCCTTCAATGGATAAGTCCGACGTTTACTAATCAATTCTACTCCCATTGGTTTAAGTAATTAGTGTATTTGGTTTATGGATAACACAATATTAGATTATTAATTTTATGTAATCCCATATTTGATTGCTTTTTATGTAAGCAATTAGTTATCCTATTTAACTTAAATAATTACGTCTACATGGATTAAATAATTCTATGAGAGAAGTAGTGTTAGTTATTCCAAAATGACTCTTTGACGGATAACAAAATGTTAGACTAATTAGACCTTACCACCACCGCGTGGACTACTAGTACCATCACCATGGTGTACTATAATCATCACCACTATCTACCAATGCCATCATCACCAGCCATCACCATTGTGCATCTACTACCATGCATCAGCACTATTAACAAATTAGCACCACTATCACCACCACTATCCACCAAAGCCATTGAGCACGGCTACCACAACCATCACGCATCATAGCAACCTGCATAAAGTACTACCAATACTGTCATCATCGCCATTGTGCAGCACCACTATCTACTACCTCACTGCCACTACTAAGAACTATCACTACCAATAGTATATAACACAATCATTGTGCAATATCACCATCTATTACCATACACTACTACCATTGCGCAACACCCCTGTCTACCACCTAGGCACCACCACTATCGAGCGCCATTGCTACTGTTGTTGTATAACACCACAACCATCACTACCATCAGCTACACCATCTACCACCATTAACCACAATGACGATCTACTAGCATGCACCACTAATATTACCAAATAGAAATATTTTGTAAATTTATGGTTATTTTGGTTAGTAAAATTGATATTTGATACGCAACTAGACACACAATAAGATTATTTTTAAGATATTCTATCAAACTAAATATCAACCAAGCACTAGGACAATTGGGACCTTTAATTAAAGAATGACTCATCTTGATACTTATAGTCCAAGGATATGTCATCTCATCTCATCTAATCCATGAACCAAATTGACTCTGAATTTATTTGTTATCTAAAAATTTCTTGATCTTGTTAAATAGATGCCATTCTACATACGAAAAATGGATTGTGTGTTTGAGAGGAGAAATTGCATGCATTCCATGATGAGCCATGCAACTCTTCTAATGTTTGTTTAGGGCGATAATCTTGACACTGTTTCCTATACACTAAATCAAGTGTCTACTCAACTTGTTTATATTAAGACAATGAAAATTTTAAAATTTATTATCAATGAAAAATTTAAAATTTATTATCTTAACTATGGTATGAATAGTAATATAATTGCATGATCATGAGGGTTTCATAGAACCCAAGGATGATTTCCATGCACAAAGCTGAAAGAGATCCTTAGTTTGTGAAGATTCTACCATGAAAGCTCCACAAATGTAGAGCTTTTAATAGTAATCCATACGAACAAGATCACTAGATAATTCCTAATTTTGCAAAACCTTAACCTTCTGAGTTCTAGTTTCCTTGAGATAGAACACACAAACCAAGAAAAGAGAATGAAGACTACAAACCCTAACTCTTAAGGATGATTCGAGTGGAGAGATGACAAGAGAAAAAAATGATTTTCTTCTCTCTAATATGAAATATTTCTTTCTCCCTATTAGACTGATTCTTCCCTTAATTTTCTCACATAACTGTTATGTCTATTGACTTCTAATTGTGTCATGTATTTTGTATCTCAAGAAAAAAGGTTTTGGGTATATTTATAGTTAACTAATTTTAGCCTTGTAGGAGTTAGTAATTTCAAATCTAATAGGCAAAGGGAACCCTATCCTGTAAGATAAAAATAAGCATGTACAATTCATCATGAAAAGTTAAAACCTGCCTTTTGAAACTTAGAATAATTGCATATAATCCCCTAAGGTTTATTTATCTTATGAATTAATCCTGTAAATCTCTCATACTTATTTTAATAAATTATTTAACTTGAATCTCATACTTATTTTAATAAATTATTTAACCCGAAGAGCTTATCCCTAATGTGTGTGAACCATTAAGATCCATCTATGTTGGCAATAAGTGCAAATTATAATTCACTAATTAATTAATTAAAAGATTAGATAAATTGAACATTTTAATTTATCATTAATTCAAACTTCTAGATCATGAGTGGTGTCTAGACACAAATCATGACCATATAAATAGTATAGTTAAACATCTAGTGCACCCCTAATATCATATCCCATCCTCCAACATTTATGATTTTCAAATGATGGACAAATTTTATAGCCCTGAATATTTCATTTTGCACAAGGACATAGCATAGCTAGTAAACCACACTATTAGCTGCTAATGTAGCATACGAGGGGCATATTTTTTATATTCATAACTACAGTTCTTTTACCCAAGTTTCATGTATGTGGTTGTTAGAACTACCAGTATCAACTAAAATAAAAATATCTCTACCCTTAATATGACCAAGTATGGTGATAGTTTTTCTACTTAAGCAAGCAGTTAAAGCATATAATGATATATCAAGAGCTTTTCTAGGAAGACTTGTCAACACATCCTCTTTACCCACTGCATCATGGAATTCCCCTTCCTCATCTTTTTCTGCCAAGATAAAATGAAGATCCCTAAACTTGCATTGATGGCTAGCACTATACTTTCTCCACACTTGTAGCACACATTATTGTTTCTTTTGTTGAGGGGAAATCTTCTTTTCTACTTTTATTCCTGTATTTTCCCCTGTGTAAGTAATGGTGGACCCAACGTTGGAAGTGAAATGTTCTGGCCTTATATGAATTTCCGCATTAGACATGGAAAAGAAAGTTTTTGATCTCCAAACCTTCTATAGAGAAAATCTAAGAATTCATCCCAAGATAACTTCCCTTGCCATCTTTGGGCCATGCTACCAGATGTCCATTTTCATTTCTAAATACATCTCAATGACTTCTACTTTCTAGCATTTAGGAAATTTGATATGCCATGAAATACTTGGTTGTTTCCTAATCCACTTCTTGTGCTAATTCCCTTAGAGCATAGGAAAATCAGTTTCTGGGAAATCTAGAAAATTAAACCTCAAGTGCTTTTCTTTTGGTTGAAGAACATAGTCTTATTTTTTTCTTAACTAACTATGAAGAATGGCCAGTAGTGAAGTCTTGTCAACACCTAGCGGCTTTCCTCCATTTTCTCTACATGCCATCCTCAATACATAATCAATTTTGCAATCCATGTTACAGATCAAGGTTTTTGATCTCTTGCGATTGCTTTGTATCTTTTTATTTAGCAACTAATATTGGACTGGATTTGATCTTGGACCTTTCCTTTGAATTCTTGTAATTTAGTTTCTTGTTTCTTACTAATTTCCCCTCTGGGGCTTTTTGTAATGCCCGAGCCAAGTAATGAGATTAAGTAATTTATGATATTTTCTTTTATTATATTATAATTAATATCCTTGGGTTATTATCGGCCTATAAGACTATTAGGTTAAGCCCATAAACCTAGGCGTTTAGTTAAGTATGAGAGTTTCATTAGAATTAATTATATTATTCTTGTTGAGAGGTTTAGAGGGAAAATATTAGAAGCATCTACAACACCTTGAAAAACATGGAGAGAATCAAATTGCTGCTATTTTGGGTGATTAAAGATAAGATCTTTGGGTCTTTTTTTTTTTTTTTACCTTCAATACAAAAATTAAAGCATAAATTAGGAGTACTACTCCCGTTACATCCATTGACTACATGTCCTATCATTTAATGGATTTTGTAAATACAAAAAGAAGGAAAACCTAATCTATTTATCCTGATTTCTCCTCAAGCCATTTGAGGTAAAATAGGTTCATGAAGATAAACAATTTGGTGTTCTTCTTGATGACCAACTCCAACATTTGATAGGGCATCCGCCACACCATTACCTTGACGTAAACAATGGAAGACATTACAATTATCCTGAATGCAAGACTTTATACAAGTCACCTCCTTTAGAATAGACCATGGATAGCTAGTCTTCCCTGTCAAAATGTTAACCAATAATAAAGAGTCTGACTCAATATCAAAACAAGAAAAATTGTGACTTTCACATAGCTTGATTCCAAGAAGTAGAGCTTTAGCTTTTGCTTGTAGAGAAGTCTGAACTCCAAAATACAATGAGAATGCCAGAAGCATGTTACTAGTGGAATCCCTAAGCATTCCTCCTCCTCCACTTAGACTCGGGTTCCCTTTCGAACATCCATCAACATTCAACTTTAACCTCCTTGTCGGTGGCACAATCCATTTCACCATCTTCCATTCAATCTTCTTTGCATGATGAGATACCATATCAACCACTTGACTCCAAGTAGTTGCTCTAGGGTACTCTTTAAAATGCACATAATAAACATCTAATACATCTCAAAAAATCAAGTCACAAACCATCCCTCCTTCGAATATTCCCCCTTCAAAGAAGCCTTTATTTCGAGCTTTCCATAAGTTCCAACAAATAACAATAGGAGTTATTTGAAAAAGAAAATTCAGTCTCTTATTTTGAACTTTAACTATTCACCATTTCATCATTTTTCCCCTCATACAGCAATTTTCCATCATAATTCCACAACCTGATCCAAAGAAACGCTAGACTTCCAAGGCCAGCTCTCCAGAAGAAAACACATGTTCAATATTCTCAATGTATGGATATACACAACACCTGCATCTAAATGGCAAATGAAAATTGAATTTGGCCAAAACACTATCTAAGTGGTAATCTTCCTCTTAACAGTCTCATCATAAAAAAGTAGACTTTAGTAGGAATATGAGAGTGCCATAAATTAGACTCTACAAAGGAGAAATTCCTACATCTCCTTATGATATCCTCTTTGCAACACTATGGATACGCTAGACAAGTATACCTATCATTCCATAGTATAGCGTATAAGGAGTACCGAGTATCATACCCACAGGGACTTAGCAACTACTAGTAATTACCCGCACATTATTATCTAGTCTAAGTAGAACGATAGATTGGAACAGTGACAAACTAGTCTAAGTAATAAATGAATGAGAATGCTAATGAATCAAACACAGATAGTTGAAAAAGAAGGGAATGCAGTAGTTTAAACGCAAGACTTAGAAGTGGAATCCCCCAAACCCCGATTATTAGCTTTAATTCGTGCCCAATGGATTACTCAAATTCAATTGACCCTAAAATCTCGTTATTAAGTTGTTATCTTTCTCAAGCTTACAACTTCTATCCCTAGGTTGATTGATCGGAATCTCTTGCCAACTCAAAAACCCTAGAAGATGCAATAGAATCAATGGATTTCATCATACGAATGGATTCACACCCACATAGGAGAACTTATGGAATTCTATTTCTAGCAATTTATGCAAGTCCTTTTACTTGAGAGTTGTTCTACATCAGTTGAGTGATTTCTCAATTACTCAACCAATATAACTATTAAGATTGAATTCGTGCACAAAAATCCAATCCAATTCATCAATAAACTCATAAGTAAACCAATTAAAGATGAGATTTTTCCATTGAAACAGCAAATCAAAACATCATAAACAAAGGTTAGGGTTCAAACCTTCTGAGTCTTTAAATAATTCTAATCCATAATAAAGGAAAAAAGTTCAACAAGTAACAAAGAAAGTAATGAAAAACTCATTCTCATGTAATGTTTTTTCACTCTTCTTTGTTGCAGAAATTCCCCTTATGCTGCTGCAATTCTTCCACTTTCTTCAATTCTTGGGTTTCCTTCCCTTGTGTTCCTCGTCCGTCCTCTCTCTTTTTTTTTGCCCTAGAAGAGCCCTCTTTATTCTCTTGTTTGTTCCCCTCTAAACTTGGGTTCCTCTCCCCCAATTTCGCCTTGAAAACATACAAAAATCGCAGAGCTACGCCACTCATTCGTGGCACGGCCGAGGCCGCGGATGAAAAGTTGTACGTGTCTGATGTCACTCGTGCCCTTATTCGCGGCGCGAATCAAGGTGCGGATGCTGACAGATTTCAATGTGCACCAGCCAAGTTACTGTCCCCACCCGCCACCTCATCCGCACTGCGGATGAAAGTGCGGATGGGAACAAAGTCCTTGATTCCTTTCAGCCATTGTTTTGTACTTGTAATCTCTCTTCCCCATTTCGCATACACTCAACCATCCTTTGGTATTCAGCAGAAGAAGGTCAAAAACCCTATAAAAACATGGAAAACAAGCCAAATGAGTAGCTTTATTGTCAAATTCACTCAAGAATCCAAGAGAAAGGAAAACCACAATTATTAAGCAAAACTTGTAACAAAAAACACGTAAACCCTAGCCTAAACACACCTAAAAACCTAGTCACTTACGGCCATTATCACCTTAACTCATTAAAAGCAGAGGAAAGCGAGAATTTACCTAATTTAGTAGGGCTCCAAATCATGACATCCAAGAGTTTTCCAGACAGAACTACAATTTATGAAATTGTCTCAATAACATCCAAAGCAAACCATTGAGATAGAAGTTGCATATTCCATTTCCCATCCTCCATAAAATCTGAGAAATCATACCCAGGAACTGTATTAACTCTATGATATAAGGCACCTATTCCAACCCAAATATCAAACCAAAAATGACAATCCCTTCCATTCAAAATCCACTGGATATTAAGTTCAGCTAAAGCCTAAACATTCATCAAGCGCCTCTAGATTGGAGAGCTATACACTGATACCCGTCTTTGAACCGGACGAATATCACAACAATATTTAGATCTCATAAACAAAGCCCATAAAGATTTCCCTTGCCTAAAATTCCACCATAATTTGCATGAGAAAGTCGTGTAAACATCAAGCAATGATCTAAAACCAGCCCCACCTTCATTCGTAGGATAACAGAACTCATTCCACCCAATCCAGTGAAATTTTTGAACCTCTAAAGATTGACTCCATAGAAAATTAGCACATATCTTTTCAATCTTCCGAAAGAAGCCCCTAGGAAGTGTTGAGGAAGCTAACAATTGTATAGGAATGGAAGACAAAACATGTTTTATTAAAGTCATTTTCCTTCCTATGGAAAGAAGTTGAGAGTTCCAAGCCAGGACCTTGTTCATGACATTCTGGCATACACTAGCATAATTAGATAGTTTATTTCGGCCAATGACTAAAGAGCAACCCAAGTACTTTATAGGGAAATCTTGCTTGCAAAACCCTGTTACTTTCTCAATCACCCTAACTCTTGCTGAAGGAAGATTAAGATGAGTTAGAAAGCAACTCTTTCAAAGAATTAATCGACTGCCCGAATCCAGTTGATACTTCTCTAAAACTGACATAATCTTCCATAGAGAAGCTACAGAAGCATTAGTGAAGATCATTATATCATCCGCAAATGCAAGAGATGAAATTGGAGGAAACCCCACTAGTACTGAGTAACCCACATAAGCTGGTTTTTCTATCAAGCTATTCAACCCTCTCGATAACACCTCAGCACTAATAATAAACAATGCTGGAGATAATGGATCTCTTTGACAAAGGCCCGTCAAGGATTTGAAAAAACCATAACTTGCTTCATTAACTATCATTGAAAACCATACATTCGAGATGAGCCTCCAAACCATGTCAATAAAACATTCTCCAAATCCAAATTTTCTCAAAACTTGAACTAGAAACATTCACGACACTCGATCATATGCTTTAGCCATGTCAAGTTTAATTGCCACATTCCTTTCTCGTACCTTCTTACCAATGTGATGCACCATTTCTTGAGCCAAAAAAAAAATTATCAATAATACTTGTCCCCCTTCACAAACCCACTCTGCTGCGGAGTTTGGAAACTAGAATCTGGGATATTACTTTGTTTATAAAATTACACAAACTAATAGGCCGGAAACTAGAGAAGTTATGAGGATTAGGTACCTTTGGTATCAAAACAGTGGAAGTAGCTGTAATCGCACTGTAAACACCAAATTTTGACACACCATTTATTTTCAAACATTGGTAGGCATGTTTGCATTTTTGGGCCAAATTTTAATTTTTTCAATAATCATTGGGGGCAAAATAGTAATTTCAAATGTAAATATTTTCTATCAGCTTTTGGGGGTTTTAAATTCACATTTCACTTTCATACATATTTTTTAGTATTTCTGTGATTTCTCAAATTTAATTGGCATTCTTTTTATATTTTTTTAGCACAAGGGCAAAAATGATAATTTCGCCTCGCGAACACCATTTTAGCTCATTTCAGGTCTCAAATTTATTTTTTCTAATTCTTTAAGCATGTTTCTAATTTTTTTTATTTTTTAGGAGACAATTGCTATATTTTTCGTATATGTTGCATTCAAGGGTAAAATCATTCATTTTATAAATTAAATTCATTTTTTTGTCAAATTTGAGTCGTAAATGCATTTATTAGTATTTTAAGTTTATTTTTAATTTTTGATAATTTTTTAAGGTCAGTAGCCATTTTTCTGTGAATTTTCGTTGTCCAAGAGCAAAATCATTATTTTACAAATTAAATTCATTTTTTGTCAAATTTTGAGTTGTAAATGCATTTTCTAGTGTTTTAAGCTTATTTTTAATTTTTGTTATTTTTTTGAAGTCAATAGTTATTTTTCTGTGAATTTCATTGTCTAAGAGCAAAATCGTCATTTTACAGTCTAAATTCATTTTTTTGTGAAATTTTGAGTCATAAATGTATTTTCTAGTGTTTTAAGCTTATTTTTAATTTTTGATAATTTTTTAAGAACAGTAACCATTTTTCTGTGAATTTTATTGTCCAAGGGTAAAATCGTCATTTTACCCCTGAGCGCATTTTTATCACCTCTAAGCTCTAGCTTTTATTTTTGAAATCTACTTTGAGTTCTTTTGAAAATTTTTAGAGATTGCTGTCAATTTTTTATATTAATTTTTAATTTTATGGGGTTAAAAAAATATTTTTTTAAATAAAATTAATATTTTTATTACCGATAGCGTTTTCTTTATTTTATAGCATTCTTAGTGACCAAGACAAGTGGCCTATAAATACCCCTTTTGTCAGCAAAAAGAAAGAAGAGAAAAATTAAAAAAACCCTAAAACACTTTTGTTTTTGTGCTTTAAGGATCTAACACACACACTTCACACCCAAAAAAATACACACTAACATGCCGTTTCCTTTAACTTGGTTACTGTTCATCTTCAAAGTCAAGAACGAATCACTGTTCATCAGACTCTTTATCATCTTCCAAAAGGTAATTTCTTATCTCTCTTCTCTTTGTTTTGATCCATTTTATTTCATTGTATAAGCCTGATTTTATCATATTTTAATTGCTTGGAATTTGTTTAAACTGGTTTGTTGTTTTTTTTTCTACAAATTTTCTGGTTTTATATTGTCTGATTTTGCTGGTTTTGACTGTTTGTAATTTGGGTTGAATTTGGTCAATTGTTCTGTTGTTGTTTTTCTTTTTCTTCAAATTTTCTAGGCTTATTTCTTCTTCCTTCCACCCTTGCCCCACAGTCCATCCTTCTTCTTTTTTCCAACCAGCACCATCGTTCAACCACCACCAGGACTACTAGACAATCTCCAAATCACCACCGTGTCCCCTGCAAAATCAAACCACCACCTCCTTCTCCTTCCACCGCTAGAACTAGCCTCCATCTGTTAACTGCCACCACCATCCACCACCTCACCGTTCTTTTTCTCTCAACCAAACCCAGAACATCAAAAACCAATCCCACCTCCACCGTTCATCATCCTCCCTCCACAAGGCCACCAGTATAGCCATCTAATTTCCATCACAGACCCACCACCAACAACCAACGCCCCAAGTCACCTATAAGACCACAACTACCAATTCCAAACATCAACAATAACCACAATAAACAATCACCAGCTCCCAATTCCATCCAAATCCCACAATCATGAACCACCAAAAACAGTCAAATAAAAATAAAAGAAATCGAAACCACGCCTTTACCATCTTCACCTACATCACAATTCCATAACCCTATAACCTCCACAGACTCAAATAATCAAAAATCATCACCACTGCCCAGCTTAATCGTTTGTCACTGATTAAGCCTCCCCTATTCCCACTGCCTCTATCTCAACCACCCTACGACTATAGATCCAGCCATCACAGCCCTGTCACCCAACCAAAATAGAACCATTGCCTTCCTCCGCTCTTCTCTACAGAATTCATCAGAAAAGTCTCTCAAATTATGATTCTGTCAAGTCAAAAAACACCATTAAATCACCCATGACCACTCTCCATTATCAACAAACGCCATTAAAAGGTCATCTCCACTGCCCAATATGGTAGACACCACCAAAACGACCCCCCCTAATTGCAGCAATTTCAGACAAGAAATCACAGCAAGCCCAACTGAACCACCACCAATCGTCAATCATAGCCATACCCAATTTCACACTTCAACCAGCCCATATACACAACCTGCAACACAGAGGATATAGGACACAGGATATTGTCATCATCAACACAGAATAAAAACACAACACATGCTCACAGAGACACAAACAACTCAATTTCCCACAAAAATCCAATTTCACAATCCCAAATACCCAACCCCTCAGTCAACAAAAACAATCGAACAGAGCCTTTGTTCAAACACAATCGTCATGAACCCAATCGAATTGCCCCTTCACCACCAAAATATCATCCGAAGCTCCATCTCCGCCATTATAAAATCACCAACAAACCTGCAATCCAATGGCGCTGCACACACAATCACAACAAAACAACTCACAGGACTACAAATTAGTCACTGCACACCACTACTGTTAGTGTATGCCCTAAAACCAAGTTGATTTTTGGGATTTTTATTACACTTATTTCGTGTTATACTTATATATGTGGCATTTTCTTTGTCATTTAATACTTGTTATTAATATTACTTGTTTATTTGATAAAGTCCATAGATTATTAACCGTGTATAAGAGATTGTAAGAGTTACAATGATGAGACTGTTATTACACATAAAGTTATATTCTTAAATATCCCTAGTCGTAGTATTAATGAGATTGGACATCATTAATATGGGAAGACTAGCACATACTTTGCCTCTTCTTAGGGTAAGTGGTAGTTGATCTCGTCAACTATGGTGTGCGACACCTAAGCTAGTATGTGGTTGCTTGTTAAAGAACAAGTTCATTGGATTGATCCACCAAGAGTTATTATTCATAGTGCTAATGAATTATACTCTTAATGGCAATGGTGTAAGTGATCCTTAGACTTGAGATTACCATGGTGTCTTGAGTGTGAATTGCTATGCTTTGACTCTATTGCTCGGTACTCGTAAAAGAGTAGCCCATGCGGTAAAGATTGGGTATAGTATGAAGCATGGAAGGATAGTGAGTAATCGATATAGGATTCACCACTCCTTATTATAGGAGAGTATATCCTGGATTGGCCACTTGTTGAAATATAACTTAAAGAATCTTTTGCGCAAAAGTGAAAGTATGACTTGAAAGAGTTTCAAGGTTATACTTTTATGGAAAGTTATATTTCGGGAACAAGAAATCATTAATTAGTCATTTAAAGAGTGTGCACTACACTCTTAGACTAATTGGGATATAGTGTGGTGAAAGGATATTAATTACACGGCAATATTGTCATTGATAGGTGTAGTCTACCATGTGACTTTCCTATTCACTTGGGTGGTCATGATGCATTGTTAGACGCCACTCATGATCTATAAGTACAAATTAATTAATTAGTGAATTAATGATAAAATTAAAGTGTTAATTAATTAATTAATGAGTTATAATTTGTACTTATTGCCAACGTGAATGGAACCTAATGGGTCACACACAATAAGAACATGGTCTTTGGGTTAAATTGTTATTAAGATAAGTATAAGATACTTATGGGGTTAATTTATGTGATAAATTAACTTAAAGGACTTAATTATAAATATTCTAAGTCTTGATGGAAATTAGTTTCCTAAAAGGAATTAAGAAGCTATTTGGTTTCCTTTGGGAATAGGTTTCCTAAAAGGAATAGGATTAGCTTAAGTCAAGCTTCCTAAACCTTCTTGGCTTCCAATTGCTCTTGTTTCCTTAAAGACTAGGATGCTACATCTATAAATAAGTCCATGCCTTGACTCTTGGAAGATTGATGAAACACAACACAAAATCTAGAGAGAGAAAAATTGAGAGCATGACAGGCGTTTCTCTTCCCAAGAAAAACACAACCTCTCTTCTTCCTAACAGTTAGGGTTTCTTTCTTCTTCTTGTGTTCTTCATGAATCATTCAAGGGAGCTAGCACTCAAAAGGCAAGGCAAGCAAGCCCAGAGGTTCCTAAAGATCATGTTCGTGTGGATACCGTTGGAGGCTCGACACTTGGAGGGCTTTTCATGATAGATCAACACCTTCATCGAAAAGAATCTTGCCCTTGAAGCATAGAAACCTTCTATACTTGAGGTATTTGTGCTAAACACCCTTTAATCGTATAGATTACATCAAAGAGATCCATGGCTAAGGTAATAAATTTTTAAATTTTTCACTGCGTTACTCCCCTTATTACCTTACAGTGGTATCAGAGCCTACTTTGATTATATCTATATGATTTGTATTTATTTAATTGTCATAAATATGGATGGTTTGTTCTTGATGAATTTTGTCTCAAAATTGTTTTAGAAAAATCAAGAGTTGGATTTTTAGGATAAGTTCTTAATTGTTTAAAACTGTTTTAAATAATTAAGATAAGTTCTTAAGGTTATATTTATGGTTTCTAGACTAATTTTAAGTGCTAAAAGGGTTTTAACACGTTTTGGTTCAAAAGAGTTTTGAAAAACATCAAGAAAAATTGTTTTCGCAAGTTGTTGAAGGCCAGCCGTGGGCTGAGCCGTGGGTGTTTGCCCGCGGCTGAACACGCGGCTAAGAGATCATATTTTTCAAACTTTGAGCCGTGGGCTCAGCCTTGGGCACTTTGCTCGCGGCTCAACCCGCGGCTCATGAGCCGTGGGTGATTTACCCACGTCTGGCACCCACAGCTCAAGTCTGTCCGCGAGCCATGGGCACGAGCTGCGGATAGTGTACCCACGGCTCAAGGCAGATCCCTAGCGAGAAAATTTTGATTTTTTGGAAAAATGTATTTTTGTGTAAATTTTTGTGAAAAAATCTTTCTAATTTTAATTGTTAAAATTTGGAAGTTGATTTTAGAAAAACTCTTCCCAATTTTTAAGTGTTAAAATTTGGAAAGACAATTTTGGAAACCATAAACCTTCTTTAGCATTTTTGAGACAAATAATCCAAGGATATTAATCTAATTTGATTAGACCATGTGATTTATGATTTGAATTAAATAAAAGTTTATATTATTTAATTGTTAAATAATGTGATGGCGTGGTGGATGATTGTGGACTATAACCAATGTGATTGAATGGTTAAATTTTCTTATGGGTGGCTTGTATTGGTTTTTAAAATAGGGTCTGCGTGTCCTGCCTTCTCTATTTTCTCATGTAATTCTCTTCTCACCTAACTCCCCTCGAATGTAACTCGAGATTTCTTAATCAATACATGTAATGTACGTAGTGTATGTTAAGGTTAGGTTTTTAATTTTCTAAATTGTTTAGAGTAGAATTACATGTGTAATGTACAAAGAAGATGGAGATGGAACCAAGGAGCAACCATGGAGGCTCATCAAAAGTTGAAGACCTCTCAAGGAATGCATCAAGGAGTTGATCACATCCCTTAGGAATTTGACCATATATTTTCCTTAAGGCTCGAGGAAAATATCTTAGTAAAGTCCATAATCATCCACGGTTTATTGTGCATGTTTTTATTTTATATGTCGATATATTTTAATTACATGCTATGATGAGACTATATATTGTATAATTAAAATAAAATCCCTCAAATAAAATATTAAGTCACTAGCCTTCCATTATTGTAGTAAAAATCATTATTTTTGTTAAGTGTTGACTTGTTGGCCCACCGCCAAGGTCATTTTACCTAGAGCATGTTTTTTACTATGAGATATGATCTCCAAATAATGGGTCTGACTTAACAAAAATGCTTAACTTGTTGGTCTCCATCAAGGTTATGGTGTTTTTTAGGCGATATTAAGTCAATATATAAGTTGCCTTCCATTATTATAGCAAAAACGAAGAGTTCCTATTAAGTGTTGACACGTTGGCCTCCGTCAAGGTCACCTTACTCGGAATATGTTCTTGCTATGAGATGTGATCTCTGAATAATGGGTATGACTTAACAAAAATACATAACGAGTTTGGCCTCCGTCAATGTTATGATATTTTTGAGGCAATGTTGGGAAACACATAAGATATGAATATCAAGAGTTGATACCCAACTATCTAGGAGTCACAAGGTTGTGATTGATAAAAGTTATCTACCTAATCGAAGTTACCTTTGGGGCATTGGCCTCTGTCAAACCCAAAGTTAATTAGATGGGATCCTAGCCCACTAGGAATCTCCAACAGATTCCCGAATCAATGTTTTGAGGGTTATTGATTTGAAGTAAAATAGTGGGAGCAAACCAAATAAATTCGAAGCCCACATTTTTTGTTTGCAATTATAACATGAAACAAACACTTGTACTATTTTTTCACTTGTCGTAGAATGAATGTTCACATGAACACACATATCACCCAATATCTCCATTTATATACGATTTTCTTGGACTAGTGTGAGACTTGAGAATAGTTCTTAAGCACATTTGGTTGTGTCCTTGATACCCACTTCCACCCATCCTATAGTGACAATTGTAGTTAGGAAATAATGTGCATATAAGATGCATAAAAGACGATAATGATATTGCTACTTATATCATAATATCATCTATAATTCCTAAGCTATAAAAGTAGCATGAATTGATAGATCTTTTGTCTGTGATTGTGTCTCTCAAAGAATTGTTGATACATAATCTAGGGCCATTAGATATGAGATATCTAAAGAGTAGTCTATCAAGGAAGAAAGTGGCACTTTATTGCTTGTCAAGGGGAAACCCAAGTGTAGTCTTAAGAAGACCCTAGTAGCTGTGACAAAGCTTAAAGGTGTGATCAAAAGGACAAGTCTAACGACATATGTTTCCAATTCTATTAGAAAGGGAATTCTAAGGCTCGTTTCAATACTAAGAAGTTGAAGAGGCCAAGTAAAGCTTCTACTTCTAAGTATGTTTATGTTTGAGATAAATTTATCTATTAATTAAGACCATTGGGTATAAGATACCGGATATAGATCCCATATTTGCAAAAATGTGCAAGGTCTTAAAGCATGGTAGATAATAAGGAAAGAGAAAGTCAAACTACGTGTGATGAATGCAGCAAGAGTTGCTACACTTGTTGTAGAGACTTATACACTCTTTACCAACTGGGCTTGTTCTAGAATTTAAAACATTGTTATTTTGTTGTGATACTTACAAAAGAACATGAAATCAATTCACATTAAATGTGAAAAGATTTACCATTACAAAAGAGAATATATACTGTTCTTTTATGTAATGGTGTTCTTTGTGGTATTAGATCACAAAAATAACGTTTTACAAATCCTAGACCTTGATTAGTCCATTCTCAAACATAGACAAAAACTTAATATTTTTGAAACAACTATCCTTCTGGCATTATAGACTTGGTCATGTGAATGAGAAACACACTTCCAAATTACTTAATAGTTATGTACTTGAACTCATTCAATTGTGAATTGTTTGAGACATGCGATTCTCATTTACTTAGAGAGATGACCATAACATCTTTTATTATAAAAGGTGAATGTGCTAGTGATCTTCATAGGGCTTCAACATATAGATGTTTTTGGCCCAATGTCGATCTATGCTAGACGGTGTTTATCATACTTCATCACTTTCATGGATGACCATATGGGATATGATCGTGTATCATATGATATACAAACCCATGGCTTTTGAAGTGTTCAAAGTCATTAGGATTGAAGTAAGAAAAACAAGTTGACAAGAGTATTAAAACACTAAAGATTTAATCTATGTGGTTAATACTCAATGTCAAGTGTTTCAAAATAATTAAAGAAGAATTTGATTCTTTCTCAATGGTCTCCACTTGTCACACCATTGTTGATGATGTGTGAAAGAGGAGAAGTTGTACCCTATGAGATATGGTGCAAACCATAATGAGCCATACTACAATTCCTAATCTCATTTTAGGGGTTCTTGTCTTAGAGGCCAACTTCTATACACTCAACCATGTTCCAACAAATATCTATTTGTAGGGGTATCCTTGTGAAAACAATAGATACCGTTTCTATAATTCCCTTGAGAAAAATGTTTTTGTCTCAAGAAATGTCTTTTTCTAGAATAATAGTTTATTCTTAAAAGAGACTTTGGGAGCAAGATAGAACTTGAAAAGGTTCAAGAACCGCAAGTTGACAAAGATTAATAGTTGGAACTAGAGCTTATGCCACATGTTGATGAGGCACAACAGAAGCTCAAAGTGCACAAAATCTTCAAAAGACTGGTAGAGTGCGTTATACTCTTGAGAAATATAGATTTCTAACATGTGAGATATATAGATTTCTCATTAGAAAGAGCAATAATGTACTAGTCATATATGATGACAAACCTACTAGTCACGAAGAGGCTTTGTCTAATATAGACTCCTTGACATGGTAAGATACCATAAAATCCAAAATGGATTCCATGTACAAGAATAAGGTGTAGACCTTGCTTGAGTCACCTAAAGGGATAAAACCCGTAGGGTGCAAGTAGGTCTTTATGAGAAAGACTGTCATGGTTGGTAACGTAGTAACCTATAAAGCAAGGTTAACGGAAAAAGGATTCAATTCGAAGGATTGACTTTGAAAGAAACCTTTTCATGAATAGACATGCTTAAATCCATTTAAGATTTTACTTGCAATAGCTGCTTTTATGGCTATGAAAAATGGATATGAAGACTTCATCCCTTAACGAGAATTAAAAGGTTTGTATATGACCCATCCCTTGGGCCTTCACTTCCATTGATAGTCATTTGGGTACGCAAGCTTTAAGGGCCCATTCATGGACTCTTGTAAGTGTCAAGGTGTTGGAGCAATTGTTTTGATAAGATAATCAAAGAGTTTGATTTTCTCGAAAATAAAGACAAGCTTTGTGTAAAGGCAAAGTTGAGTGGGAGCGTTATTGTTTTCTTGATATTATATGTGGATGACATATATGTAGATGACATATCATTGATAGAAAACAACATACTTTAAAGTTAAATTTATGGTTGTCCAAGAATTTCTCAATAAAGGAGAGGCAATCTCTAATCTGGGAATTAAGATCTATATAGATAGATCCAAGAGGTTGCTTGGTCTCACTAAGATCCAAGTATATAGGCTAGATGCTAAAGGGTTTAGCATAGTGCAATGTAGAAGGGGTTTTACCTATGTGATAGGAGATTACTCTTTCGAGAGACATGTGTCTTTGACACTTGTTGAGATCGATAGCATTAATAGATCCTGTATGCTTTTACAATGGGCTCTATTTTGTATGCTATCCTATGTACGAGACCTAATGTCTCCTAACTTTAAGTGTTACAAGCAATTCTAGTGAGTGTCATTAGATGGTTATCAAAGAATATTCTTAAAAACTCGAGTAGCACTAAAAGACTATTCTTGACTATGGAGATCACACTTAGGAAGTGTGTGGATTTAAAGATATAAACTTTTAATCCAATAGGGATGATAAGCAAATCATGAGATAAATTGGTGTTCACGTTGAATTGTAGTGGATAAAAGCGTTTTATGATAGACACTACAACATATTCTACAACAAAGGCGAGTACACTGTAGCTTTAGAAGTTACTGTGGATCAAGGGATTCTTTGTTGGACAACGAATAGTTCCTTCTATTGTTTTATGAAAACAATTGTGCCATCGCTTAATCAAGGAACTAAAGTCTCATCCATGATCCTAAAGTGTATTTTCGTACTACCATCTATTTGTGGAAATAGTTGGTATAAATAATGAAAAGACAGAGGAAGTTCCCATAATGTAAATGTCACTAATCCTTTCACCATAGTCTTGTCCCAAAATAGGCATGATAGTGATGCTTATGGCCTAAAACCTATAGGTGATTGGTTTTAGTGCAAGTGGGAGTTTGTTAGTGTATGCCCTAAAACTAAGTTGGTTTTTGGGATTTTTATTACACTTATTTCGTGTTATACTTATATATGTGGCATTTTCTTTGTCATTTAATACTTGTTATTAATATTACTTGTTTATTTGATAAAGTCCATAGAATATTAACTGTGTATAAGAGATTGTAAGAGTTACAATGATGAGACTCTTATTACACATAAAGTTATATTCTTAAATATCCCTAGTCGTAGTATTAATGAGATTGGACATCATTAATATGGGAAGACTAGCACATACTTTGCCTCTTACTTAGGGTAAGTAGTAGTTGATCTCGTCAACTATGGTGTGCGACACCTAAGCTGGTATGTGGATGCTTGTTAGAGAACAAGTTCATTGGATTGATCCGCCAAGAGTTATTATTCATAGTGCTAATGAATTATACTCTTAATCGCAATGGTGTAAGTGATCCTTAGACTTGAGATTACCATGGTGTCTTGAGTGTGAATTGCTATGCTTTGACTCTATTGCTCAGGTGCTCGGTAAAAGAGTAGCCCATACGGTAGAGATTGGGTATAGTATGAAGCATGGAAGGATAGTGAGTAATCGATATAGGATTCACCACTCCTTATTATAGGAGAGTATATCCCGGATTGGCCACTTGTTAAATATAACTTAAAGAATCTTTTGCGCAAAAGTGAAAGTATGACTTGAAAGAGTTTCAAGGTTATAACTTTTATGGAAAGTTATATTTCGGGAACCAGAAATCATTAATTAGTCATTTAAAGAGTGTGCACTACACTCTTAGACTAATTAGGATATAGTGTGGTGAAAGGATATTAATTACACGGCAATATTGTCATTGATAGGTGTAGTCTACCATATGACTTTCCTATTCACTTGGGTGGTCATGATGCATTGTTAGACGCCACTCATGATCTATAAGTACAAATTAATTAATTAGTGAATTAATGATAAAATTAAAGTGTTAATTAATTAATTAATGAGTTATAATTTGTACTTATTGCCAACGTGAATGGAACCTAATGGGTCACACACAATAAGAACATGGTCTTTGGGTTAAATTGTTATTAAGATAAGTATAAGATACTTATGGGGTTAATTTATGTGATAAATTAACTTAAAGGACTTAATTATAAATATTCTAAGTCTTGATGGAAATTAGTTTCCTAAAAGGAATTAAGAAGCTATTTGGTTTCCTTTGGGAATAGGTTTCCTAAAAGAATAGGATTAGCTTAAGTCAAGCTTCCTAAACCTTCTTGGCTTCCAATTGCTCTTGTTTCCTTAAAGACTAGGATGCTACATCTATAAATAAGTCCATGCCTTGACTCTTGGAAGATTGATGAAACACAACACAAAATCTAGAGAGAGAAAAATTGAGAGCATGACAGGCGTTTCTCTTCCCAAGAAAAACACAACCTCTCTTCTTCCTAACAGTTAGGGTTTCTTTCTTCTTCTTGTGTTCTTCATGAATCATTCAAGGGAGCTAGCACTCAAAAGGCAAGGCAAGCAAGCCCAGAGGTTCCTAAAGATCATGTTCGTGTGGATACCGTTGGAGGCTCGACACTTGGAGGGCTTTTCATGATAGATCAACACCTTCATCGAAAAGAATCTTGCCCTTGAAGCATAGAAACCTTCTATACTTGAGGTATTTGTGCTAAACACCCTTTAATCGTTTAGATTACATCAAAGAGATCCATGGCTAAGGTAATAAATTTTTAAATTTTTCACTGCGTTACTCCCCTTATTACCTTACAGTGGTATCAGAGCCTACTTTGATTATATCTATATGATTTGTATTTATTTAATTGTCATAAATATGGATGGTTTGTTCTTGATGAATTTTGTCTCAAAATTGTTTTAGAAAAATCAAGAGTTGGATTTTTAGGATAAGTTCTTAATTGTTTAAAACTGTTTTAAATAATTAAGATAAGTTCTTAAGGTTATATTTATGGTTTCTAGACTAATTTTAAGTGCTAAAAGGGTTTTAACACGTTTTGGTTCAAAAGAGTTTTGAAAAACATCAAGAAAAATTGTTTTCGCAAGTTGTTGAAGGCCAGCCGTGGGCTGAGCCGTGGGTGTTTGCCCGCGGCTGAACACGCGGCTAAGAGATCATATTTTTCAAACTTTGAGCCGTGGGCTCAGCCTTGGGCACTTTGCTCGCGGCTCAACCCGCGGCTCATGAGCCGTGGGTGATTTACCCACGTCTGGCACCCACAGCTCAAGTCTGTCCGCGAGCCATGGGCACGAGCTGCGGATAGTGTACCCACGGCTCAAGGCAGATCCCTAGCGAGAAAATTTTGATTTTTTGGAAAAATGTATTTTTGTGTAAATTTTTGTGAAAAAATCTTTCTAATTTTAATTGTTAAAATTTGGAAGTTGATTTTAGAAAAACTCTTCCCAATTTTTAAGTGTTAAAATTTGGAAAGACAATTTTGGAAACCATAAACCTTCTTTAGCATTTTTGAGACAAATAATCCAAGGATATTAATCTAATTTGATTAGACCATGTGATTTATGATTTGAATTAAATAAAAGTTTATATTATTTAATTGTTAAATAATGTGATGGCGTGGTGGATGATTGTGGACTATAACCAATGTGATTGAATGGTTAAATTTTCTTATGGGTGGCTTGTATTGGTTTTTAAAATAGGGTCTGCGTGTCCTGCCTTCTCTATTTTCTCATGTAATTCTCTTCTCACCTAACTCCCCTCGAATGTAACTCGAGATTTCTTAATCAATACATGTAATGTACGTAGTGTATGTTAAGGTTAGGTTTTTAATTTTCTAAATTGTTTAGAGTAGAATTACATGTGTAATGTACAAAGAAGATGGAGATGGAACCAAGGAGCAACCATGGAGGCTCATCAAAAGTTGAAGACCTCTCAAGGAATGCATCAAGGAGTTGATCACATCCCTTAGGAATTTGACCATATATTTTCCTTAAGGCTCGAGGAAAATATCTTAGTAAAGTCCATAATCATCCACGGTTTATTGTGCATGTTTTTATTTTATATGTCGATATATTTTAATTACATGCTATGATGAGACTATATATTGTATAATTAAAATAAAATCCCTCAAATAAAATATTAAGTCACTAGCCTTCCATTATTGTAGTAAAAATCATTATTTTTGTTAAGTGTTGACTTGTTGGCCCACCGCCAAGGTCATTTTACCTAGAGCATGTTTTTTACTATGAGATATGATCTCCAAATAATGGGTCTGACTTAACAAAAATGCTTAACTTGTTGGTCTCCATCAAGGTTATGGTGTTTTTTAGGCGATATTAAGTCAATATATAAGTTGCCTTCCATTATTATAGCAAAAACGAAGAGTTCCTATTAAGTGTTGACACGTTGGCCTCCGTCAAGGTCACCTTACTCGGAATATGTTCTTGCTATGAGATGTGATCTCTGAATAATGGGTATGACTTAACAAAAATACATAACGAGTTTGGCCTCCGTCAATGTTATGATATTTTTGAGGCAATGTTGGGAAACACATAAGATATGAATATCAAGAGTTGATACCCAACTATCTAGGAGTCACAAGGTTGTGATTGATAAAAGTTATCTACCTAATCGAAGTTACCTTTGGGGCATTGGCCTCTGTCAAACCCAAAGTTAATTAGATGGGATCCTAGCCCACTAGGAATCTCCAACAGATTCCCGAATCAATGTTTTGAGGGTTATTGATTTGAAGTAAAATAGTGGGAGCAAACCAAATAAATTCGAAGCCCACATTTTTTGTTTGCAATTATAACATGAAACAAACACTTGTACTATTTTTTCACTTGTCGTAGAATGAATGTTCACATGAACACACATATCACCCAATATCTCCATTTATATACGATTTTCTTGGACTAGTGTGAGACTTGAGAATAGTTCTTAAGCACATTTGGTTGTGTCCTTGATACCCACTTCCACCCATCCTATAGTGACAATTGTAGTTAGGAAATAATGTGCATATAAGATGCATAAAAGACGATAATGATATTGCTACTTATATCATAATATCATCTATAATTCCTAAGCTATAAAAGTAGCATGAATTGATAGATCTTTTGTCTGTGATTGTGTCTCTCAAAGAATTGTTGATACATAATCTAGGGCCATTAGATATGAGATATCTAAAGAGTAGTCTATCAAGGAAGAAAGTGGCACTTTATTGCTTGTCAAGGGGAAACCCAAGTGTAGTCTTAAGAAGACCCTAGTAGCTGTGACAAAGCTTAAAGGTGTGATCAAAAGGACAAGTCTAACGACATATGTTTCCAATTCTATTAGAAAGGGAATTCTAAGGCTCGTTTCAATACTAAGAAGTTGAAGAGGCCAAGTAAAGCTTCTACTTCTAAGTATGTTTATGTTTGAGATAAATTTATCTATTAATTAAGACCATTGGGTATAAGATACCGGATATAGATCCCATATTTGCAAAAATGTGCAAGGTCTTAAAGCATGGTAGATAATAAGGAAAGAGAAAGTCAAACTACGTGTGATGAATGCAGCAAGAGTTGCTACACTTGTTGTAGAGACTTATACACTCTTTACCAACTGGGCTTGTTCTAGAATTTAAAACATTGTTATTATGTTGTGATACTTACAAAAGAACATGAAATCAATTCACATTAAATGTGAAAAGATTTACCATTACAAAAGAGAATATATACTGTTCTTTTATGTAATGGTGTTCTTTGTGGTATTAGATCACAAAAATAACGTTTTACAAATCCTAGACCTTGATTAGTCCATTCTCAAACATAGACAAAAACTTAATATTTTTGAAACAACTATCCTTCTGGCATTATAGACTTGGTCATGTGAATGAGAAACACACTTCCAAATTACTTAATAGTTATGTACTTGAACTCATTCAATTGTGAATTGTTTGAGACATGCGATTCTCATTTACTTAGAGAGATGACCATAACATCTTTTATTATAAAAGGTGAATGTGCTAGTGATCTTCATAGGGCTTCAACATATAGATGTTTTTGGCCCAATGTCGATCTATGCTAGACGGTGTTTATCATACTTCATCACTTTCATGGATGACCATATGGGATATGATCGTGTATCATATGATATACAAACCCATGGCTTTTGAAGTGTTCAAAGTCATTAGGATTGAAGTAAGAAAAACAAGTTGACAAGAGTATTAAAACACTAAAGATTTAATCTATGTGGTTAATACTCAATGTCAAGTGTTTCAAAATAATTAAAGAAGAATTTGATTCTTTCTCAATGGTCTCCACTTGTCACACCATTGTTGATGATGTGTGAAAGAGGAGAAGTTGTACCCTATGAGATATGGTGCAAACCATAATGAGCCATACTACAATTCCTAATCTCATTTTAGGGGTTCTTGTCTTAGAGGCCAACTTCTATACACTCAACCATGTTCCAACAAATATCTATTTGTAGGGGTATCCTTGTGAAAACAATAGATACCGTTTCTATAATTCCCTTGAGAAAAATGTTTTTGTCTCAAGAAATGTCTTTTTCTAGAATAATAGTTTATTCTTAAAAGAGACTTTGGGAGCAAGATAGAACTTGAAAAGGTTCAAGAACCGCAAGTTGACAAAGATTAATAGTTGGAACTAGAGCTTATGCCACATGTTGATGAGGCACAACAGAAGCTCAAAGTGCACAAAATCTTCAAAAGACTGGTAGAGTGCGTTATACTCTTGAGAAATATAGATTTCTAACATGTGAGATATATAGATTTCTCATTAGAAAGAGCAATAATGTACTAGTCATATATGATGACAAACCTACTAGTCACGAAGAGGCTTTGTCTAATATAGACTCCTTGACATGGTAAGATACCATAAAATCCAAAATGGATTCCATGTACAAGAATAAGGTGTAGACCTTGCTTGAGTCACCTAAAGGGATAAAACCCGTAGGGTGCAAGTAGGTCTTTATGAGAAAGACTGTCATGGTTGGTAACGTAGTAACCTATAAAGCAAGGTTAACGGAAAAAGGATTCAATTCGAAGGATTGACTTTGAAAGAAACCTTTTCATGAATAGACATGCTTAAATCCATTTAAGATTTTACTTGCAATAGCTGCTTTTATGGCTATGAAAAATGGATATGAAGACTTCATCCCTTAACGAGAATTAAAAGGTTTGTATATGACCCATCCCTTGGGCCTTCACTTCCATTGATAGTCATTTGGGTACGCAAGCTTTAAGGGCCCATTCATGGACTCTTGTAAGTGTCAAGGTGTTGGAGCAATTGTTTTGATAAGATAATCAAAGAGTTTGATTTTCTCGAAAATAAAGACAAGCTTTGTGTAAAGGCAAAGTTGAGTGGGAGCGTTATTGTTTTCTTGATATTATATGTGGATGACATATATGTAGATGACATATCATTGATAGAAAACAACATACTTTAAAGTTAAATTTATGGTTGTCCAAGAATTTCTCAATAAAGGAGAGGCAATCTCTAATCTGGGAATTAAGATCTATATAGATAGATCCAAGAGGTTGCTTGGTCTCACTAAGATCCAAGTATATAGGCTAGATGCTAAAGGGTTTAGCATAGTGCAATGTAGAAGGGGTTTTACCTATGTGATAGGAGATTACTCTTTCGAGAGACATGTGTCTTTGACACTTGTTGAGATCGATAGCATTAATAGATCCTGTATGCTTTTACAATGGGCTCTATTTTGTATGCTATCCTATGTACGAGACCTAATGTCTCCTAACTTTAAGTGTTACAAGCAATTCTAGTGAGTGTCATTAGATGGTTATCAAAGAATATTCTTAAAAACTCGAGTAGCACTAAAAGACTATTCTTGACTATGGAGATCACACTTAGGAAGTGTGTGGATTTAAAGATATAAACTTTTAATCCAATAGGGATGATAAGCAAATCATGAGATAAATTGGTGTTCACGTTGAATTGTAGTGGATAAAAGCGTTTTATGATAGACACTACAACATATTCTACAACAAAGGCGAGTACACTGTAGCTTTAGAAGTTACTGTGGATCAAGGGATTCTTTGTTGGACAACGAATAGTTCCTTCTATTGTTTTATGAAAACAATTGTGCCATCGCTTAATCAAGGAACTAAAGTCTCATCCATGATCCTAAAGTGTATTTTCGTACTACCATCTATTTGTGGAAATAGTTGGTATAAATAATGAAAAGACAGAGGAAGTTCCCATAATGTAAATGTCACTAATCCTTTCACCATAGTCTTGTCCCAAAATAGGCATGATAGTGATGCTTATGGCCTAAAACCTATAGGTGATTGGTTTTAGTGCAAGTGGGAGTTTGTTAGTGTATGCCCTAAAACTAAGTTGGTTTTTGGGATTTTTATTACACTTATTTCGTGTTATACTTATATATGTGGCATTTTCTTTGTCATTTAATACTTGTTATTAATATTACTTGTTTATTTGATAAAATCCATAGAATATTAACTGTGTATAAGAGATTGTAAGAGTTACAATGATGAGACTCTTATTACACATAAAGTTATATTCTTAAATATCCCTAGTCGTAGTATTAATGAGATTGGACATCATTAATATGGGAAGACTAGCACATACTTTGCCTCTTCTTAGGGTAAGTAGTAGTTGATCTCGTCAACTATGGTGTGCGACACCTAAGCTGGTATGTGGATGCTTGTTAGAGAACAAGTTCATTGGATTGATCCGCCAAGAGTTATTATTCATAGTGCTAATGAATTATACTCTTAATCGCAATGGTGTAAGTGATCCTTAGACTTGAGATTACCATGGTGTCTTGAGTGTGAATTGCTATGCTTTGACTCTATTGCTCAGTGCTGGTAAAAGAGTAGCCCATACGGTAGAGATTGGGTATAGTATGAAGCATGGAAGGATAGTGAGTAATCGATATAGGATTCACCACTCCTTATTATAGGAGAGTATATCCCGGATTGGCCACTTGTTAAAATATAACTTAAAGAATCTTTTGCGCAAAAGTGAAAGTATGACTTGAAAGAGTTTCAAGGTTAAACTTTTATGGAAAGTTATATTTCGGGAACCAGAAATCATTAATTAGTCATTTAAAGAGTGTGCACTACACTCTTAGACTAATTAGGATATAGTGTGGTGAAAGGATATTAATTACACGGCAATATTGTCATTGATAGGTGTAGTCTACCATGTGACTTTCCTATTCACTTGGGTGGTCATGATGCATTGTTAGACGCCACTCATGATCTATAAGTACAAATTAATTAATTAGTGAATTAATGATAAAATTAAAGTGTTAATTAATTAATTAATGAGTTATAATTTGTACTTATTGCCAACGTGAATGGAACCTAATGGGTCACACACAATAAGAACATGGTCTTTGGGTTAAATTGTTATTAAGATAAGTATAAGATACTTATGGGGTTAATTTATGTGATAAATTAACTTAAAGGACTTAATTATAAATATTCTAAGTCTTGATGGAAATTAGTTTCCTAAAAGGAATTAAGAAGTTATTTGGTTTCCTTTGGGAATAGGTTTCCTAAAAGAATAGGATTAGCTTAAGGCAAGCTTCCTAAACCTTCTTGGTTTCCAATTGCTCTTGTTTACTTAAAGACTAGGATACTACATCTATAAATAAGTCCATGTCTTGACTCTTGGAAGATTGATGAAACACAAAACAAAATCTAGAGAGAGAAAAATTGAGAGCATGACAGGCATTTCTCTTCCCAAGAAAAACGCCACCTCTCTTCTTACTAACAGTTAGGGTTTCTTTCTTCTTCTTGTATTCTTCATGAATCATTCAAGGGAGCTAGCACTCAAAAGGCAAGGCAAGCAAGCCCAAAGGTTGCTAAAGATCATGTTCGTGTGGATACCGTTAGAGGCTCGACACTTGGAGGGCTTTTCAAGGTAGATCAACACCTTCATCGAAAAGGATCTTGCCCTTGAAACATAGAAACCTTCTATGCTTGAGGTATTTGTGCTAAACACCCTTTAATTGTATAGATTACATCAAAGAGATCCATGGCTAATGTGACGCCCCAGAAATACGTATAAAAAAAATTATATAATTCATGTTATGTTTATTAGTAGAAAGATATATATATAAAATGATGAGAAAAGAAAAAGAAAGGGCAAGATCAAAAATGTATTCCATAAGAGAATTTTCTTTAGTTAGGGTTTAGTGTTAACCCTTGATTTATTAGTTGGGAGATTTCCTTAAGTTAATTAGGTTAAGTAAATGAGATTCTTTCATGATTAAGTAGTACACCTAAGTACTAAACTTGGGTTAATTTATTAGGACCATTAGTTTATAATAGTGTTTAATTTTGACTAACTAACCTCACCAATTTTTAAGCCTTTGACTCATTGAACTTTTGTTCAATAATTGACCTAGAAATTTTATTTATTCACTTGATTTTTTCCACCTCCTATGGCCGGCCCTCTCCCTCTCTAATTTATTCATTTTTGCTTTAAAATTTGTGCCAAGAATGTTTACTAATTACTAGGAGATAAGTGACTAGTATTTTTACTAATCAAACTTAACCTAGTTAGCCAACATTTCATTAAAAGCATGCAAACTCACATGACTTCTTGTCTTGCTATAATTGGTCATTCTCTTCTCCATTATTTTCTTTATTTCTCTTCTATTTTCTTGGCCAAATTCTTTTCTCTTCTTTTCTTTTCTCTTGGCCGAATTTCTTCTTTCTTTTTCTTTTTCTTCTTGGCCGAATTCCTTCTTTTCTTTTCTTGCTTGTGGCCGAATTTTCTCTCCAATTTTCCTCTCATTTTTCTTTAATATTTATTCTATAATATTACTAATTACTAGGTGATGAAGTGGTTAAGAATTCCACCAATTAAATTAAACCAAGTTAGCCACTAATGCATTAAAAGACTAAACCCTAATCTTATACTTGTTATACTTTAATTGGTTATCATTTTACCTACCTTTTTCTTTATTTCTTTTCTATTTTTCTAGCCTATTTCTCTCTCTTTTTCCCTTGCTCTTGGCCGGCCCCCTTAGCTCTCTTTTTCCTCTCATTTTTCTCTCAACTTCATTGAAGCTTTCTCTCCAAATTTCAAGCAATTTCACCATAGAAATTTAGTTTTTCTTCTTCCTAGACAATCTTCTAAGCTTGATCAAGGTATGTGCTATGAACTTTTCCTACTAAATTTCAAGTTTAATTGGTCTTTTGTACTAGTTTAATATTGAATTCTTATGAGTTTTAACTTGAAGATTTATGCTTGAATTGAAGTATTACTTGTTAGAGATAGTGTTTTCTTGGTTAGATTGAGTAGTAAATGGCATTTAAACCTTGAAATTTCATGGGGTATATGTTGTTTGGTTGAAGGATTCTTGGAGTAAAATTCCTTGAAATTTAGTGGAATTTTGATTGAATTTGAGCTTGGATTGAACTAAGAAGTTGTAGAACTTGTTGAATTATGGGTTTGGTGATTGAAATCTTGATGGAAACAAGATTGGAAGGGCCGAAAATTAAGGGGAAATAATGCCAAAATTTTGTTAGAAAACCCTAAAATAAAAACCCTAGAATGAAAACCCTAAAATGAAAACCCTAGGGTGAAAACCCTAAACCCTAAACCCTAAAACAAAAACCCTAGAATTTAATGGGGTATTTCTTGAATTTTCTTGATAAATTAATTAGGGTTTAAATCGAGTTTTCATTAGATTATTTCTTATAAATTTCAGGACCCGAAAGCGAATCGCGACTATTTTACGAAATATTTTCATAGGCATTCCAGGTGAGTGTCTTTATGTGTGCATGATGCATGAATTATCATGTTATACTTGAAATTATTATTTCATGAAATGTGCTACTTGAGGAAAGATGTGTACTTTATCGCATCTATTCCGCAACGTGTTACTTGCGTTCATTATCCAATGTGTTAATTGTGCGTGAGACGTCCGTGACTAACTTCACCGTTACTTCACGGATGGTCAACCTGGCTGCACGTGGGAGGACATAAGGTGTTGGGTGTTTTAGGGCTTGATGTTCTCTCCCTTTTGAGTTGTGAATCCTCAAAGAGGCCAACTCCAGGATTGAACCTTCTTGCTTGTTGGCCCTTCCAGGGTAGAGAATATCTCCCTGGATGTGGTAGCCTGTACGGAGGTTATAAGGTGAACGGTGGTTAGGGTTCTTGCTTGCTTGCTTGATAATACTAGGCATGACTCTTGATACAGACTTGAGCTATTATCTCAGTCCTAACATCATGATTTCATGGTCAGTACATGCTCTTCCTGCGGTTAAGCTTGCTTCCGTAGATGAGCCCCGTATCCGCCATTGACTTACTTGTTTATTTATCTGTTCATGTGCTGATTAAATATCATGTTAAATTATTTTATTTTCTTGAAATAATGGATTCGTGGCATGCCTGCATGACTTGGGCACTCACTGGGCTATTATAGATCATTCCTTTATTTGTTTTCCTTTACCCAGGTATTTCTCACTCTTAAAGCTGAGCATGGTGAGTTTAATTATAGTAGACATTTTAGTTGTTGTAGTTTTGAATAACCGAGCAGTTTAGCTACTATTGTAAATGATATGTATACTTTGGCATGTAAACGTTTAGTACATGGCCTGTAAACCTTTTTAGTGATTTTTGTATCTTAAGTCGAACTACTTGAACGTACACTACTTTGGGTTGACTGTGCGTGAATGTTCCGAGTGCGTGCTTGAGTGAGTCCTGGCGAGAGCTATGCAGGCAATCCGCCAAGCCCTTTGGTGCGCCTCTGGGTAAGGTGGGGCTGTCACAGCTAAGGTAATAAATTTTTAAATTTTCCGTTGCATTACTCCCTTTATTACCTTACAACTACAACTGAAAAAGGAGAGAAAAGGGGATTAGAGGGAAGAGACCAGAATGAGAGGGAAACATGCAAGGGAAAGAGAAGAGGAAAGAGAAAGACAAAAAACCTAAGGGAAGAGAACAAGAGAGAGAGAGAAATAGAGAAGAAAGGAAAAAGAGAGGCCAGAACACGGAGAGAGAGAGAGAGAGAATCAGAAAGAGAGAAAACAAAATCAGAGAGAGAAGAAGAGCGTGTAGGAGAGATTGAGAGGAATCATAGAGAGAGTGAAAGGATGAGAGAAGGAAGATAGAAAAGAGAAGAGAGACGGAGGGGGTGAGAGATTGAGGGATTAAACACAGAGAGAGTGACGAGAAAACAGAGAGGGAATCAGAGAGAAGCAGGGAAAGACAAGAAGAAATAGAAGGAGATTGAAATGAAAGAAAGAAAAAGAGAGAAAAAATAGAGATAAATAGAAGAGAGGGAGAGAGAAGAGAGCACTGGGCAAGAAGTGAGGAAGAAGAGAGCTGGGGAAGAGACGAATCAGAAAGGAAAATCTAGTGAAGAATAAGAGAGGAAAAGGGATTTTTGGAAGAGGAAGAAAACAATTTTGGGGGAGAGTTTTTTTTTCTTTTTTTTAAGGTTTTCTTTAGTTTAGTAAATTTTCTAATTAGTTGTGATTTGGTTAATTTTTAGATAATTGATCTAATTAGTAATAATTGTGTTAAAGCCCTCATTTTTCTTTTGTATTGTAAATATTGCCTCTACAAAGTTATTACTTTTTGCAATTGAATCCTCCTAATTATAGATTGACCCCCTTTAGTTTTAGTTTCTTTTAATTAAGTCATGTAGCTTGCAATCAGGCCCTCATTTTGCTGGAATTTACATTTAAGCTCCACTAATTTACTTTAATTGTGCATTTCTACCCCTTTAGACTTAAGTGAATCTCTAATTTTATCCTTTAAATTTTATAAAATTTATTTTTAGCTCTCTTAGTTTCTAGAATTCATTTTTTATCTCAATTTGTCAATGGTTATATATTTAGGTTTTGTTTGATTATACCGAGATGCCTTGACTTATTTGTTCATTTTGAGTAGTATTTGTACCGGATCTTCGAGAGATATCCCAATTTCTTATTAATTTCTCTTTTATGTGCTCTAATGTGCCTTACATGATTTTTATGCATTTTATTCACCTATTTCCTGTTTGGTAAGCTCTTTGTGTATTTATTTCTATCATGCGATTTTATTTTTAATCTTATTATTTCTTTATTTTCATTTTGATAAAAATGTAATATTTTTGTATTTAGCTAGTCAATATAATAGTTAGATTATTTTTCTCATATTTTAGCAAAAAATTGTGTAATTAGATAGAAAATGTAATAGATAGGCCATATTTAATTTTCCCCCTTAAATTGTAAATCATGCCCCCCGATGTAATAGTTAGGGTTTATTTGCTTTTGCATGCTTACGTGCTTATTTGTTTTACTGCTTTCATTAGGATTTTGCATCTAGATATTATGCTTACGTGTTATGTGCTCTTACTTGACTTTATATGTCTTTATATGTTTAATTTGCTTTTAATTCACGCTTTACTATTTAATTCATATTTTATGTTATTCCGTCACCGCACTAGTCTAATGCTAGTGGGGAATTACTAAAAGGACTAGTCCAATGCTAGACCCTTAGGACATTTTAATGTTAGGTGCATTCGTGTGCATTTCACATTTTACAGTTTTAGTTTCTTTCCACTTGGCATGATTTTATCATTACTATTATTATTATTTATTATTTATTATTTATTAGTATTATTATTATTATTATTATTATTATTATTATTATTATTTTAACACATTTTTAATGCATGACATCTACATTGCATCTCACTTAGAAATTAGAACATTTGTGTGATTCAATTAGAAATAGTCGTCTACTCATGTGGGAAGCGGTGGAGTACAGGCCGTTCCCCCCTCCGTGAGTAGAAACATTTAATCACGAGTTATTAGCTCTCCGTACCCGTCATGTTGCATACCCACATTCTTTCTTCACTTACTATACATTATTATTTTCTTTTCTTTGTGCATCATATTTTGCACAAAAACTCATGACTCCTTCGAGATCTCGACTTAAGTTTCGCAATTAATGCGATAATTCCAACCAAGCCTCGACGGAACATGACGACCCTCTCGATATTCACATTTAAACTTAAGATTTGCATTTATATAGATACATCCAAATGTGATATAATTTAGGGTTAATTTAGAAAATTATGATTTAAACCTCGTAACTAGCCTTGGTTAGATTGAAAGAGTGCCTTAGACGCAAGCCTTTGCCTTCCCTTTCTTCAAATGTGATTCCCGAACCTTTTTCTCTCGTTTTTTGCAGACCGGAGTCAAAAAAGGGTTTTTAAAATATTTTTCTAAAAATTTTTATCTTTTGTGTTGTTAAACGATGTTTCGGGTGACTTGGTACACCCTAACTCAGTACCAAGTGGCAACTGTATTTTTTTTAAATAAAATAGAATCCTTTTTCAAAAATCAGTTGCCCAAAACTGTCGCATTTTTTGTCTCGGCCTTGTTTTTATTATTTTGCTTAAAAAACACATTTTCTACTAACAATACGATTTTTATCACACATGCACCATTTTTTTCAAAATCTATCTTTCCAAAAGGGATCTCGAACCGGACCGTCTTTTTTAGGACGTGGCAGTCAACGACCCCACCGTACTTTACAACTTTTAGGACGCAACAGAATTTTGGCGACTCCACTGGGGATCACTAGTGAGTCCGAGCACTAGGCTTAATCACCTTTTTCTTATTTAACCCTTTTATTCTATCCCGTTTGGCTGTTAAGATTGCATTTTTCTTTTCTAGCTTTTTAGGTTTTTCTTTTGCATCTCACACACTCCTCATCTCTCCGTTGCTTATGTGATGTATGTTTTATTTACTTTTGCTTTATCCGACCGCGTTCGCATTTGGGAAGGGGTCAGTCACTCTTAGAGCCCACGCGTGTTAATATTACATTCCCTCCTCTCATAAGGAGCACTCCATACGTGCATTCGATATTTTTTTTATCCTTTTCCTCTTTTTGGTGGTTGCCGTCCACCCATCCCTTTAGAACTAAGACCGATTTGCCTAGACATGCGGTCATCGCATTCGTGCATGTAGCGGTGTTTAGGGGATCACTCGAGCCACCGACCAAGGGCTTTAGGATTTATGACCCTTACCCTTAGGTCTGAAGGCTTGGAAACCGACTAGTCTAATCGAGTCTAGATGCATTAAGTGAGTCCAACCTCATGCATCCATGTAGAATAACCTAGGGTAGAGTCAGCCTTACCCTATCAGGTACATCAGGCACGAGAGGAGGGGATTCACCCCCTTTCTTTTCCCTATTTTACTATTTATTATTTGTTTCGCCAATATGTTATGTGTTATTTGTTGAAACTAATGTGCTCTTTCTTATTCTTTGATTGCATTCGCAACCATAGAATAAAGAGCTCTGGCATGGTGCTCTCATAAGGAAGCCAACTCTCTTTTGGCACGTTTAAATTTCGTTTTCATAATTAATTTCCTCGAGAAAGATGGATTATAAACAAAATACCCAAGGGTCAAGTCATTGTAAATTTTGTAAAAGTCCTGAAAATCTAATTTTTCAATTTATATATTTTTTAATAAGATGTGTAATTTCAAATCTTTTTCAAAGTTTACTCATTCTTGTTGTACTTGTCAATTTTATCTGAACTAAATTTTCTTAAAGTCAATAAATGCACCCAAACGGTCAAATTTTTTTACACAACTTGTGTTTATCAGTTAAAAAAATTTTGGATATGTCATTTTGTATTATCCACCACCCTCTCGTCCCACATTACATAAAAATAATTTCATAAATTGACATTTTTTGACTTGTAAAGTCCATGATTTTTTGGTTTCTTTCAATGCTGTGTCTCGAAACCTTTTGGAGGTTTGATTTTTCAATCAAATATTTTCTGGAGTCAATAATTTCTTTTATACAGTTTATGGTCTGTCTTTCCCGAAAAAATTTTGCATCATTGTTAAAAAAAAAACCTTTAAGACATTTTTCAAATTTGACATTTTTACATATTTTAACTTGCTTTAATGAATTGGCATCATGCATGAACCTTAGAGGGAATGCTATTTCGAAAATCCCATGATAAAGAAAGTCACCCTTTGGTCTTAGGCACATAGCCCTAAAAAGACATGCACGTTTACATTTTCAGTATTATTCTGGCGTGTGAGACTCTAGGATAAGGTAGTCTGATAATAACTTTCTTTGTAGTCAGAATGGGTAGCCTGTGCAAAATCAACAAATCAAAAGAGATCTCCCAACTACTCAGAAATTGGAGAAACGCCATGCATCCTTCGGAACAAAATCTAGTATCACAATACTTGGGACATCTAGCATATCTGATCGATGTACAGAGCCTAACGAAAGCCATTATTAACGCTCTAGTGCAAGTTTGGGACTCTGAGCATTCAGTGTTTAAGTTTGGCGACTACGAGATGATCGATCACATTGGAAGAAATAGCCGAATTTTTAGGGACTTTCACTCGATGGTAAGGGTTCTGATATTTCTAACTATGAGCGACAAAAGAGAACTCAGTAAATTCACTAAGGTTGAGAGAATCAGTATTAGCTGGACCTGGCGCAGGCAAACTCAATAGAAATCAAACGTTTGTATCATTATTTTGGTTCAAGAGGATAGTTTCGCCGCACAACAAAAGGACTTCTTTATCAGCACTGAAGATGCATGGTTTCAAAGATGGATTTGGGTCTATGGTTACGTGCTAGTTGGGATTTTTCTCTTTCCAAGGCCAGATGACAAGGTGAACATAAGGATCGGAAGATTGATATCTGAGCTTTTTCATCGAGGTCGACGGATCGTGATCTCACCATAAGTTCCAACCAGTCATTGTAGACATCTTTGTTGCATGTACTACATGCAAGATGAAGCCCGGTTTCTTTTATGGTCCTAGCATTATACTTCAAGTTTGGGCCATGGAACACCTTTGTCGAAGATCAATGATAAGGTCAGGACTTGTTGTAAAGGATGTGAATTGGGTTCAATTTCACAACAGAAGACTCGATCAAGTGAATCAACCTAAAGATGTCAAGGGATACTTGGAGCTTTTTAGTACATTAAGTAAGGAAAAGATCTGTTGGGTTTTAGATTGGACTGAGTGTCATAAACCGAGTGTTACAAAGTTTTTGAGAAAAAATTTATTCCACTATTAGGCATCAATGGGATCGCATCTTACATACCTCAAAGAATCCTCCGCCAATTTGGGCGCATCCAGGGAATTCTCCCAGAACTGCAAATTGAAGATTTTCATGTTATTTTTCAACATAGGATTTGTCCTGAGAATATTTTGAAAAAGTCAGAAATCGCAGACGCATGGGGAAGTTGTTACACAGATCAAAATATCTCCTTTGATCCGAAGAACAAAGGCACTCCTAGGACTACTCTGCAATATGACGAGTGGCTTAGGAATCAGAGTCATCCAAAGGAGCAAATCATAATTGACCCCGTTAAGGAAATTAGTTGGTTGAAAGTACTGTTGAAAATGAAAGATCGCGAAATAATACAAGGAAAGCAGAATTCCGAGAAGAACAAGGAGGGATATGAATCTGTTAAGCAACTTTATACAGAAGCGAAACAGGAACTGCGAGAAAAGAAAAGAAAATGCTTGAAGCTGAAAGAAGACATCAATCACACGATGAACAGGTACTCTTGGGAGCCGGACCGCAGCAAAGCTCAACGCTTGGAAGACCAGCTGAAGAAAGTTTTAGAATGTGTAGATGAGTTGACAGAATGATGTACTCTCTTGTATTGGTTTGGCAATGAAAGTAGTGAAGTGTTTTTCTTCTAATGCTCAAGTTGTATGAAAGTTGATTCAAGAAATGAAAATGCTTGTTTCTTTTGGAGCTAAAATTCATCCTGTTCAGATATTGAAAGGAGGGTCTCACCCTAAAGGATTGCATTTCATGTTAGGCCTACCCTTGGCATAATAAGGGCTTCCCCTTAGGACATGCATTGAAATTATTTATACACTTACTAACTTCAGTATTTTTCTTTTTTCTTTTTTGAACAATAAATTTTGACAGTACCAATAATGAAAGGACAGCTGAATCAGTTTCCTCTCCAATATGTATTTCAGGTACTTTGAATCATAGCTTCTTTTCATAGAAGCCCCATTCAGATGCAGTCCTCGTACCCGCCAATTGCAAAGCCGTATAAACATGACTTCCAATCCAGATATTTCAGAAAGAACGACTCAAGCAATGTCAGTGGATTTCTCTATACTAGGGGCTCAGCTGAGCGAAGTATTGGGCAAATTTAAGGATTTGAGTAGCAGAAATGGCATCACAGAGGCGTGTCATTGACCAACTAGGTTGCAAACAGCAGTGGTGGTGCCCCGAACAATCCAGTGCCGATAGTTGACCATTCCCTGAACAGGTTAACCAATTGCCTTTTGCGTCCAATGTGCAAATCAGCTTTCTTCCCACCTTTTACCAATCCGATTGAAGGACCCTCTGCTCACAGTAATTCTGACCTGCTGCCTGTGCGCCCAAACTTTGTTCAAATGAACCTACCCAACTATTCCACTTCCTCAGTCTCACCCACAAATCAACCCAAATATCCCACCTAATTTTCAGGCACCTCACAACCACGCAGCAGAACCTTTTGTGTGGGATGTCGCCTCTCAGGGAAGGCCGGCTATAGATGAAATTGTCACACCTTATGGACAAGAACTTGCTTAAGAGGTTAGACCAGTTTGAAGAGTTTATGAAGAGAAATCAAGGGTTGAACAAGCATGATGGATTGGGCTATGATGATTTTTATCTATTTCCAGATGTTCAATTACCATTAGCCTTTAAGACTTTCAAATTTACTAAGTACGATGGAACTGGCAATTCCAAAGCGCATCTCAAGATATTTGCTAATAAGCTTGGCAAACTAGTCGATGATGAAAATTTACCCATGCGCTTGTTCCCTGAGAGTTTGGAAGGAGATACATTGGACTGGTATTCCAATCTGAAATCTCAAGAAATCAAAACTTGGTTGGACTTGTCAATAGCTTTTGTGAAGCAACATGAGTTTAACTGCGAGTTAGCACTAACGCGAACTACCCTGGAGAGCACCAAGAGGAAACCTTCAGAAGATCATAAGACCTATGCTAAACGTTGGAGAAAACTCGCTGCTAAGTGGAACCTCCTATGAACGAAGATGAGATCGTTCGTACCTTCATTAAAGCTCATGATCCGCCATATTTTAGGGAAATCTTTCGCTATGACTGGAAGTTCATTTGCAGCCATCATCAACAAGCTTGAAGAGTACGATGAGTTCGTCAAGGCAGGCAAAATAGTCAACGTGACAGTCTTTGAAACTACAATTGGACGCACTACAAAACCAGAATCAAAACAACAACGGGAAAGAAGCCCCAATTCAAGAAGAAAGAAGGAGAAGCTGCCTTTATTTGGATCAAGGCCCATCATTCAGACCCAGAACTCCAGAACTATTCTTCATACACGACTCCTTACTTACAAGCATTCCAACCCTCAGCCTGTTTACCACACCAACACCCAGCCTCATACCCAACATATGTTCCAAAATCTTCGACCAGTATTCCAAAACAACCCTTGACCACCCATGCAAATTCGCCCAAGGCCTGCTTACCCTAATAACTATGCTCCACCTAATCAATTTCAAAATGCTGCTGGTCCTAGCAAACCCACCACAAAAATGGCCTAGGACCTTCACTCCCCTTGGTCGTCTCCTTGATCAGATATATGAACAGTTGAGAGCAGCAGGTAAAATCGGCACAATTCCTCAGAAAACCTTTCCCAATGGGTTGCCTCGTGACTATGATCATCAGACCATCTGTGCTTATCATTCGGGGAGTCAAGAGCATCCTACAGCTAATTTTTGGGCTTTAAAGCATAAAATTCAAGACATGATTGATGATAGAAATATTGTGTTGAGGAGAGGAAGAGGACAAGCTCCAAATGTTGATAACAATCCTTTGCCGTAGCATGGGCCAACTATTGGGATGATAACCTTGGATGAAGAATTCACTGATCCTACGGAGTTGACAGTCTCAATTGAAGAAATGGTGGGAGTTACCGAAGCTAATTACAGGCGAGCTAGAATGGTACTATTTGGGAAAGAATTCATGAACTAGCATATGGAAGATATTTTTGCAAGGAGAGTAGAATCACCGATAATCCAACCAAACAAGCTAGCTGTTTTGGACAAAATGTTGTCGACCCCCAGTTCTTCAAATTAACCATTTGTTTGGATGTTCAACCGTTCGAATTAGAAGTTCTAGAATCAGAAATCATCGATTTGCCAGAACAATTACCAATTAACGATTTACAAGCAAGTGCCGTGGAATTATGAAGACTAGTGAATTTAATGATGACATTTCTGCAGTAATGAGGTCGGGAAGAATAATTGCTGAACTGGAAGTTGTTGTCCCGGCTAAAGGAAAGGAGAGCACGTTGCCCCCCAAACCACCAGTTAGCGAAAAGAAAGCTGAAGAATTTTTGAAGATCTTGAAAAAAAGTGAGTACTAAGGTGGTAGAACAGTTGCGCCACATGCCGGCACAGATTTCAATTCTTAACCTCTTGTTGACATCTTGAAATGCACTGAGATGCCCTTTTGAAAGTCCTTAACGAATCTCATGTTCCCAAGGACATTCCTACTGAAAAGTTAGCAGGAATAGTGGGAAATATCTTGGCATCCAATCAGATTACTTTCTCTGAAAATAAATTGACTTCTGAAAGAAAGAGACATAACAAGGCTTTGTATATATCGGTGAGATGTAATGGGAAGCACTTGCCTTGGGTTCTGATCGACAAGGGATCCTTGAATATCTGTCCGTAGAGTACGTTACAGAAGTTGGGGTATCTGTTATCATAGGTTCGCCAATCTCTGACCATTGTGAAAGGGTTTGATGGCTCAAAGAGAGAGACCATGGGCGAGATTAATCTAGTACTCGAAATGGGTCCTGCCCAGTATTAAGTTACTTGCCAGGTCATGAAATTTTCAGGAATATACAATGTGTTGTTGGAGCGACCATGGATTCATTTTTCGGGATCAACACCGTCATCCCTACATCAGATGGTGAAATTCATCATGGATGACAAAAAAATTATCGTGTTCGCTAAAGATGATTGCACTATGATGATGAATCGCAAATCTTCTGGGAATGCAAAAGATAAGTCACCACTTGATCAAGGATTTCGCGCTACTAATATTGTGTCTGTTAATTAGATTCCTGAAGGAAAGTCCCTATTAAACCATTGCTGCCAAATGCCAGTATTATGATTGCCAAGGAATTGATCAGGGCAAATTATCAACCGGGAAGGGGCATTGGAAAACTATTACAGGGAGTCATAGAGCCTATTCAGTTGATTGAGTAGAGAGATACCTTTGGGTTTGGTTTTCACCCAACAGGTAAAGATGTAAAGGAAATGAAAGAAAAGAAGAAAGCTGAAAAGGAAGAAAAATAAGTTCCGCTTTATATCCCTCCACTGTATTACAGTTTTTCGAAGTCCTCCGGTGTTGTCATTTCTGAAAACTGTTATGAGGAAGAGGATGTTGAGGAAGGGATGAGCCGTCTTTTTATTGGAATGACTCGTGTAGAGGAAGTATTTGATATTGTGGGTTTTGAAGAAATTGAGAAAGGAACATTGAACAACTAGACTGCCGATTACCTTCCTATGCGAAGGGAGTTTCAGTAAATTTGAGATTGTTTTTGCTTAATGTTCATTTTTAGACAGGGCCCTAGAATGAACCTTTTTTTATATATTATGTTGTTAGAGTCAGTCTCATATCATGTCTTGCATCTACTTAGTGAAAATCGTTTTCAACATTTCCTGTTTTGGGTTTGAACTGCATCTTTATGTTTTTCCAGAAGGATAGTACCACACTTGTGTGGTTGTATATACTCCACCTTTTAAAGAAATGCATTCTGAATTTAATGAAATGAATACTGTGTCTTTTTGTCTGTCCGTTTATACTCTTTTTATTTTCATTTGTAAATGACCGAAAATAACTACTTATGATCTTTTGGATGTCACTTTACTTAAAATCGATGAATGCTATTTTGATATCTCTCCGAATTCTGAAATAATGCAAATCGTTGATGAGAATGAAAGTGATGTTGTAGAAGATTATGACTCTATATTTAAGAATCTTGAACAGTATGAAAAAAACCCAAGCCAAACTTGAAAGAAACAGAAATCATTAATATTGGGATTGAGACAGAAGTGAAAAAAATAAAAATCAGTGTGCACTTAAACAAGAAGCAAAGAAAAGAGATGATTGAATTCCTCACGATGTTTCAGGATGTGTTCGCATGGTCTTACAATGATATGCTTGGGGTATCCACAGACATAGTAGTGCACAGATTACCCACTGATCCAAACTTTCCTCCAATAAAATAAAAGCCCCGTAAATTCAAATCTAAAATGAGCCTTAAGATTAAGGAGCAAATAGTCAAGCAGTTCAATGCCAAAGTTATTATTGTATCCCACTATCCAATTTGGTTATGGTCCCGGTTCTCAAAAAGTCAGGAGAGGTGCGAGTTTACGTAAATTATTGGGATTTAAACAAAACCAGCTCAAAAGGTGATTTTTCTTTGCCCAATATTCACATTCTATTAGATAACGCAGCAGAACATGAAATGGACTCGTTCATTGATTGTTTTGCTAGATATCATCAACTCCTAGTAATAGAAGAGGATAGGGAGAAGACAGAATTTATCACCTCATGGGAGACATTTTGTTACAGAGTCATGCCTTTTGATTTGAAAAACGTCGGAGCCATTTATCAAAGGATTATGACTACGCTGTTCCATGACATGATTCACAAGGACACTAACACAAGAGAAAGATAGCCAACCATGGCTATGAAAACCTTTTTAAGTGTTTCCATGTCATAGATAAAATTGCACAATAGATTATGGACATTGGAGCGCTCATTTTGAGACAAAGGATGCACCTATTTCTACTCAAACTTGATTGTGAGTTTAGATTATATCAAAATATGACAATAAATTCACTTAAAATCACACAAACAAGTAATAAAATTTATAATCTAATACTCGTTCCATAAGTGTACGGGTCAATTGCAGTTGTGACGCGTATTAAGGTCGATCCCACGAGGAAACATGAACTAGCAACTACCTAAGTTACTAACTTGTTTTATTATCTAGACAATCAAACTTTGGTGGTGAAGAAATGGTAGGAAAATCAAGTTCAAGTAGATAAAACAATAAAGAAACAAATTAAACAAAGTTGACTAAGCTTAGGATCCACTAAATACGAAAGTTTAGCTTATGACCATTATGTGTTTATTCAAGTTTAGAATTCAATTCCATTTTTACTCCAAACTAAATCTCTCTATGAATGGAAGACTACTAATGCATGAGCTTTCCTACTCTTATGGTAAAGTCTAGCATGCATTAGCTCATTTAACTCATGAATTGTGACTTTAAACCTTAATCCACCTATGTGAATCACTACTCTCGTGAGATTCAACATAAGTTCCATTTACTCTTTCCATTGTTAAGTGCAAATCTCTTTGTCAAATAACAACTAGATGACTTGAAGTTGATAGCTAATCAACAACAAGTGTTAAGACCAAGTAAATGAATAACAAAAATAAATAGGCCATAAACCAATTTATTTCATATGATAGCTTCATCCTAAACCTAGTAGGAATCAACTTAGTTCGACATGATAAAGATAATATTAAGCACATAAATGAAAGTAAACAAGCATGCATGAATGAAACTAAAAGGAATAAGGTTAGAGTTGCTCATTTGGTGGATGAACTTGGCTCCAAGACTTGTCCTTGCATTTCATCAAACATGTTGCATACAAAATAGTTCTTCCAAAGTTTTGTTACAAGAGTATGATTTTGCCTACTACAAAATGGAGAAAGAAAATCTACTCTAAGTATTTACAATGAGTACTCCTCCTACCAAGCTTTAGTTCTACCTCTTTCAAGCCTCAAACTAAGCATAGAATTAAGCATATCTTTCAATGACTACAAAGGTATGTATTTATAGAATAAACTTTAGCTCAAGTCCTTGTCCAAGTTGGAGACATAATGATGAAATTTGATTCCTTTGGCTTCTAAAGTCTTCCTTGAGCTTTGTGTTATCTTCTAGGGCTTCCAAAAATGTAGCTGGACGTTGAAATTATCTGCAAAAGTTGTGTGAACAAGCTGCAAGTTGAAGAAAGCCAAAATCTGTAAGTTGGTGACGATATGCGTCATGATACGCGGATGATCTGCCGCGTATCGCTAGGCGCGTATCGCTCCCTTTTTACCATTTTGCCCTTTTTACTTTTTAGTTATTCCTATAGTGCCCTTGAGACATTTTTTCACCATTTGAACCATAATTTGCTTGGTAGATTTTAATGAAGAAAATAATTGCCAAAAATTCCAAACTTAAATGATTAAATTAGTACAACTTGAATCAACTTTGAATTTGATATTCTTTGAGCTTCAATTGATCCAAATTGTGTTTAATCATCATTTTCCTGCATAATCAAATAAACTTGGGCATTAATTTGCTCAAAATAATATTTCTGCCTCAAAATCCAAATTTCTGGACAAAAAATTCTAATTTTGGAGCAAACCTTGTTTTGATGATAAATAATAAAATTGAGCCATTTTAATATCAAAATTACTAAAAACATTCAAAAAACACGCCAAAAACATATATAAAATATTATACAAAAAATAGGTAAATTTATTACTTGTCAAACTCCCCAACACTTAAATCATTGCTTGTCCTCAAGCAATTGGAAAATCAAGAGATCAAATAATAATTCAAAGTTTTGAAATAGTAAATGCTACATTGTTGAATGTAATTCCACAAGGTAAAATAAATAGGCATTATGCAATTCCTTGTAAAGTTTCTAATACTAATAATACCAAGTAAAAAGGAGGTAATTATTTCAAAATTAAAACTATGTTCAACAAAATTTCAATGATTTACAAAATTTTATACACTAAGTATTCAATGTGGACAATCATATATAATTCAATTTATACACAATAGGGACTTTCTGCGTTTTATAATTTGTAAGTGTCTTTTGACACGAAAGTTGACATTGGTAGATGCAAACCCCCGGTTACTCAACACTTTGATCATTTTAATCACAATTTAATGCTTAGTTTGAGAAGTGATATTGCCTTTTGATGAAAGGATCGACATTTTGTGATGAAAACCCCTTATTACTCAACAATTCACCCTCAATCAACTTGCTATTCATACTCTTAATTCAATTGCCGTTTGACGCGAAAACTGACATTTGTTATGAAGATTCCCGATTACTAAGCAATTTGAATCATTGGAGTAGTAATATTTATCATTTGAACTTCATAACATACATGTCTCTTTATTCAAATAAGTATACTTATTGTCCATATCTACCACTTAATGATGTAAAATTAAGTCAAGAAAAGAAATTAAAATCAAACATGCCAAATCAAGACATAATTATAACCATTTTACAAGATATACTTTCTTGAAAACAAAACTTCTAATCACATAATGACTATTTCTCATATTCTTGTAGAAAATATTCAAGCAATGTTGCATCAATTACTTCAAAAAGTAAAGGAATTTAGTAAGTTCATGGCATGAAAACATGTTAAAGAAGCAAACTTTCAAAAAAGTTAGGCCATATTTTATCAAAACTATATCTTGACACTTTTTACTCCAAATCCCAATTACTCCAAATCCCAACCAAACATATTCTTATACCTCCCCCCCCCCCACACTCAGAATGAAATATTGTCCTCAATGTGTAAAGGAAAAAGTTAAGAATGAAATATGAAACAAGAAAACTCTCCTTGCTTGGTTGGAGAATCCTTGAGTTGATATTCTTGATGTCTTTGAAGTCCATTGGCCTTTGGCAAGTTTCTCTTTGCAATGCTTTATCATGTTCCTCATTTGATCCATTGGTGCATTGTCCCTACTTCCATAGCTCAAAAACACTTGAATGCTATGTTAGATGATAAATAGATAGCTAATGAAGTCCAAGATCATCATAGCATGCTTAAAATCTTTGATTTCACCCATACTTAGTTTATGCAATATGGCTCAAAGGATTGAAAATTTTAAAGACAAGTAATATGGGCAAATGTATTATGTATTGATGAAGTAAAATGCTAAAAAAACTTGGTTAAAATTGCTTCATATAAAAAATCAACCATTCATGCCATATATTCAAAATTACAAACTAAGATTAAACTATGGACATGCAAGATTGGAACATGTTAAAGTGCTTATTTTGATGTCCAAAACATGTATGCAAATCATGAAACACATGTTGTAAGTGAACCAATTGATAACCAATGAAAATGATCATGAAAAACCACTTTGAACAGTGATCCGCGTCTGTGTATCCGCGCATCGCTTAACCCTGCCGCGTATCTCTGTGAAGCGTATCGTGAGAAGCTCCCAGAAGTTGATATGCGTCAGCGATACGCGGCAAACATCCGCGTATCTCTGTGGCGCGTATCACTTCATGCAACAGGCAGTGATTTTCTATTTTTGCAAGGTTCCTATTCCATTAATTTATGCCATTTTCTGCGGCACTTTCAAACTCAAATTTGACATGTTTTTGAACTCTTTAACATTAAGAACAAGTTTGAATCATGAAAATACATATGTGCAAACAAAATTTTTTCAAATTTTGCATCAAAATCACAACACATTGCATGGATTGAGCTTAAATTCAAAGATGCATAAATTGTAAAATTTGAATATACTTTCCAACCCAATTATGCACACATGTTTCTTTGAACATATTAAGCATTCAAACAAGGCCAAACTACATATAATCTCATTGAACCTCCAAATTACCTTTTTGTTCAAAAAGTTTTCCAACCATGAATAGTAACTGTCATCAAATTCCAACTTCTCAAACACCTCATATGGCACATAATACACATGTTAAACATTCTTATAAGTATGAAATGCTTAAGAAGAAGGAACTTTAGAGTCAAACTCATGATTGTAACATCTTGAATCAAACTTGATCTTTAAGTTCCAAATTACATTACCTACAAAACAAACAAAATAAAACACACTTTTAAACTATATAATACTTAACAAAACAAACTAAGATTTCACAAAAATATTAAAAACGTTGGGTTGCCTCCCAACAAGCGCTTCATTTATAGTCTAGAGCTAGACTATTTATCAACCACATCATGTGATTGGAGTATCCCACAAAGGATGTAATACACCTTTTGTGCTTAATTGATTAGAGTAGAATAGGTGCATCCTTTGTCTCAAAATGAGTGCTCCCAATGTCCATAATCCATTGTGCAATTTTACCTACCACCTGGAAACACTTAAAAAGAATTTTCATAGCCATGATTGGCTATGCCTTTCTCTTGTGTTAGTATCTCTTCAATACCAAGAAAATCAAAATCACAAGTGAAAGGATAGTCATTATACACTTTATTTTCTACTTTTGAAGTTTCAATTCCCTCATCAAGAAGCAAGTTTAATTCATGATGTTCAAAAGTAGATGAAACAAATAATTGATCATCAATATGCATCATTTTCAACTTACTTCTATCAACACATAGTACATTCTCCTTATTCACATGCTCTTGCACATATTCAAAAGTAGAATCATCAAGCATTTCTTTGCATTCATTTTCATGAAATTCATGCATGATTTCACAAGTGGGGGATTCTAAATGTTGAACTTTTTGGTACATTTCCCTACTTCCAACCATGTTTTCCACACATGCATGGTCATGTCCTTCATTTTTATGCTCAAATAATTTTCATGAATAGAGAGGGTCTAGTGGATTATCATAATTTGCTAATGGTGGTTGGATTAAGCCACAATTAGATTCCTCATGATTACCACCACATATGGAACAAATAGAAGCATCTTCATGTACATCATAAACACCATATTGTTCAAAGTTATTTACATTATTAGCACATACACCTCTTTGAACTTTAACTTCATTTTCATCAACAATAGGATTATTAAGCAAAGTATCATTGATTTCCACATTCCTACTTTCAACTACATGATACTGAACATGGACATTTTCAACACATGGTGGCTCTACATTCATTTTATTATCTTTTTACATTGATTCCTCATTCAAAGCTTCTCTCATTTTAGCAAAATGGCCATCTAATCTCCTACTCATGTTATCTATTTCATCCATATTGGCTTGAGGCTTCATATTCAAGGATGAATTTTGTTCAACACAAGTAGGTAGATTTGGTTGATTCCATTGGTTCATCCACCCCAAATTATCATTTTGAGCATAATGTTCATATTGAGGTGAATAAGTGCAATTATTTCCAAATTGTACATGATCATTATATCTACATTCAAAATTGGCATGATGTCCTCCACAAATAGTACAACAAGGATTGTTTACACTAGAATCATAACCAAATCTATTCATTAGCATGCCTTCTAATGTATCCATTTGTGATTTTAACATGTGTACCTCATCATTAAAAGACATACCTCTATGAATACTAGACTTGTATTCATTATATGGCCAATAGTTGTTCCAACAAGAATTGCCTTCCATGTGTTTGATGAAATGCTTGAATGACTTCTAGTTCGTTTTCACCTTCTTTCACTCTTGATTTACAAGGTACCTACAAAACACAAAACACAAGATATCAAAATAAGAAAAACTAAAAAAATGTCTAGACTAATAAAGCTTGTATTTGCCTTGATATTGCCAAGATTTCAATGTTTCCCCGGCAACGGCGCCAAAAACTTGATTGTGAGTTTAGGTTATATCAAAATATAGCAATAAATCCACTTAAAATCACACAAACAAGTAATAAAATTTATAACCTAATACTCGTTCCGCAAGTGCACGGGTCAATTGTAGTTGTGACAAGTATTAGGGTCGATCCCACGAGGAAACATGAACTAGCAACTACCTAAGCTACTAACTTGCTTTATTATCTAGACAATAAACTTTAGAGTGGTAAGAAAATGGTAGGAAAATCAATTTCAAGTAACAAACAATGAAGAAACTAGTTAAACAAAGTTGACTAGGTTTAAGAATCCACTAAATATGCAAGTTAAGCTTATGGCCAAGATGATTTTATTCAAGTTTAGGATTCAATTCCAATTATACTCCAAACTAGATCTCTCTACTGAATGGAAGACTACTAATACATGAGCTTTCCTACTCTCGTGGTAAAGTCTAGCATGCATTAGTTCATTAAACTCATGAATTGTGGCTTTAAACCTTAATCCACCTATGTGAATCACTACTCTCGTGAGATTCAACATAAGTTCCATTTACTCTTTCCATTGTTAAGTGCAAATCTCTTTGTCAAATAACAACTAGATGACTTGAAGTTGGTAGCTAATCAACAACAAGTGTTAAGACCAAGTAAATGAATAAACAAGAATAAATAGGCCATAAACCAATTCATATCATATTAGAGCTTCATCCTAAACCTAGTAGAATCAACTTAGTTCAACATGATAAAGATAATATTAAGCACATAAATGAAAGTAAACAAGCATGCATGAATGAAACTAAAAGGAATAAGGTTAGAGTTGCTCATTTGGTGGATGAACTTGGCTCCAAAACTTGTCCTTGCATTTCATCAAACATGTTGAATACAAAGTAGTTCCTTCCAAAGTCTTGTTACAAGAATATGATTTTGCCTACTACAAAACTAAGAAAGAAAATCTACTCTAAGTATTTACAAGGAGTGCTCCTCCTACCAAGCTATAGTTCTAGCTTTCTCAAGCCTCAAACTAAGCATAGAACTAAGCATACCTTTCAATGACTACGAAGGCATGTATTTATAGAATAACCCTAGCTCAAGTCCTTGTCCAAGTTGGAGACATAATGATGAAATTTGATTCCTTTGGCTTCCTAAAGTCTTCCTTGAGCTTTGTGTTATCTTCTAGGGCTTCCAAAATGCAGCTGGACGTTGGAATTATCTGCAAAAGTTGTGTGAACAAGCTGCAAGTTGAAGAGAGCCGAAATCTGCAAGTTGGTGACGATACGCGTCATGGATACGCAGGATGATCTGCCGCGTATCGCTAGGCGCGTATCGCTCCCTTTTACCATTTTGCCCTTTTTACTTTTTAGTTATTCCTATAATGCCCTTGAGACATTTTTTCACCATTTGAACCATAATTTGCTTGGTAGATTTTAATGAAGAAAATAATTGCCGGAAAATTCCAAAGCTTAAATGATTAAATTAGTACAACTTGAATCAAATTTGAATTTGATATTCTTTGAGCATTCAATTGATCCAAATTGTGTTTTTTTATCATTTTCCTGCATAATCAAATAAACTTGGGCATTAATTTGCTCAAAATAATATTTCTGCCTCAAAACCCAAATTTCCGACCAAAAACCCTAATTTTGGAGCAAACCTTGTTTTGATGATAAATAATAAAATTGAACCATTTTAATATCAAAATTACTAAAAACATTCTAAAAACATGCCTAAAACATATATAAAATATTATACAAAAATAGGTAAATTTATTACTTGTCAACATCATATTCAAGTCTAAGAGGTCCGATGATCATTTGGTAGATTTGAAAAAATTGTTTGAGAGATTAAGGAAATATAATTGGAGATTAAATCTTGCAAAATGTGCTTTCGGTTCTCCTGCCGGCAAGTTGTTGGGTTTCATTGTTAGTAAGAAAAGTATTGAAATAGATCCCACAAAAATAAAAGCCATATGGGATATGCCAATTCCAAAGACGCAAAAAGATGTGAAGAGTTTCTTGAGAAAGATTAATTTCATAGGCAGATTTATTACTCATCTAACTCTCACTTGTGAGCTGCTGTTTAAATTATTAAGAGAGAATGCCTCAATAGACTGGAATGAGGATTGCCAGCAAGCTTTTGATAAGATTAAGAATTATCTGTTGAATCCTCCTGTTTTAGTGCCACAAAAGCCAGGCCGACCACTAATCATGTATCTCTCAGTTCTAGACGGAGCAATGTGTTGTGTTTTGGACTAACATGATGACTCAGGGAAAAGGGAGCAAGCAATATATTATCTAAGCAAGAAGTTCACGGCTTATGAGATGAATTATTCATTATTGAAAAGGTTGTGTTGGGCACTAACTTGGGCTACTCAAAAGCTTAGACACTATCTTTTTAATCACACTACTTACCTCATTTCCCGTTCTGATCCTTTAAGATATTTGTTGGAAAAACCGATGTCCACTGGGTGCATGGCCAAATAGCAAATGATTCTTTCAGAGTTTGACATTGTCTTCACCACGCAAAAGGCAGTAAAAGGACAGGCCATAGCAGATCACTTGGTAGAAAATCCCATAGATGATGATTATCAGCCACTCAATACTTATTTTCCTAATGAAGAGATCTTGTTCATTAGGGCTGTTGAAGACATGAATGGTGTAGCACCCTACAAAATGCATATATAAGAGATATTTTCTTTTCTTATTTAGGGTTAAGTGTTAATCCTTGATTTATTAGTTGGGAGATTTCTTGAGTTAATTAGGTTAAGTAAATGAGATTTTCTTCATGATTAAGTGGTACACCTAAGTACCAAACTTGGGTTAATTTTATTGGTCTATTAGTTTACAATAGTGTGTAATTTTGACTAACCAACTCTACCATTATTAAGCCTTTTGACTAATTGAACTTTAGCACAAAAATTAACCTAAAATTTTCACTTAAACCCTTGTCTTGTCCCCACCATATGGCCGCCCCCCCCCCTCTCTCATTTCTTCCTCTCTTTTTGCTTTAAAATTTGTACCAATTATATTTAACCAACTAGCACCTATTTTGCCAAATATCTAAACCCTAGCTTGACTCTTGTTTAGCTCTAATTGGTTGCACTTTCTTCCATTATTCTTTTACTTCTTTTATACCTTCTTGACTGAATTCTCTCCCATTTTCTTTCTCCCTCTTGGACGAATTTAGCTGCCCTCTCTCTACCCTCCCTTGTTCTTCATTTTCTTGGAGCTCTCTCTCTTCAATTTTAGACAAATTCCACCATAGAAAGTGAGGTTTTCTTCTTCCTAAGCAAGGTTCTCAGCTTGTTTAAGGTATGTATCATGGACTTTTGTTATTAATTTCCAGTTTATTTAAGTTTTATTTAAGCTTTAATTAGGGTTTTGTTCAAGTGTTACATTAACAGTCATGCTGGACCAGTTTTAGTAAAATGTTCATAACTTGATGTAGATAACTTGGATTTGAGTGATTCTTGTTGTTTTGGAAACTAGATTGATAGGGCTTTCCAACGGTATAAGGCTTTCACTGTGGTTCGTTAGGTATTAACCGCAGAAAGCTTGCAAAGTTGGCTGAAAATTCGGTTCTGCGTGAAACAGTTTTGATGATGAGCCAACTTGAGGGCTGATTTTGAACCTGTTCTAGTTGGAATTTGGATTGATGATCTTCACGAAAGTTGTAGCCCTATAAACGTACTTTAAAACCATGTAATCAGAATTCCTTAGTTCTTAATGGATTGACCCCAGAAATGGCACGAAGTTGGCTGAAAACCAACCCTGTGCAGATTTGGGTGATGATTCTTAGAGTAGGGATTTTGAATTTGAGTGGAATCTTGATTGAATGTGAGTTTAAATTGAACATAGAAGTTGTAAAACTTGTTGAATTGGATTGGATGGTTGATTTTCTTGCAGGTTTTAAATTTTTGGGTTAGTCCGGTTATAGGGAAAATGCTGCCGAAATTTCGGTAAAACCTAGGAAATAAAAATAATTAGGCTATGATTTAAGGCTTTATAAGCTGTAATTTAGTGATTTAAGTGTACAGAAATTTTCGTAGATTAGCTATTAGTGAATTAAATCTTTCTGAGCAAAACCCTAGAAAGTTGGAAAACCCTAATTTCGAAAACCCTAAACCCTAGGGTAAAACCCTAAGCTCCAAAACCCTAGAAATTAAACCCTAGAAAGACTTGGGGTATTTCTTGAATTTCCTTATGAAATTTCTTAGATTTTAGTCAGGATTTTTATACAATTATTTCTCGTGAATTTCAGGATCCGGAAGTGAGTCACAGCCTTATCGTGAAATCTTTTCTTAGGCATCAGGTGAGTGTTCTTCTGTGTGCATGATGCATGAAATGCCATGTCATACTAGTTATTATTATTTCCATGCATGAAATGGTATGATTACACTTGACATGAGTATATAATAAAAATGTGTTATTTGAGGAAAGATGTGTACTTTATCGCATCTATTCCGTAATGTGTTACATGCTTTCACTATTTAATGTGTTAATTGTGCTTGTGACTTCCATGGTTAATTTTACTATTTTCCACGGTTAATCAAATTGGGAGCGTATGGGAGAGATATAAGGTGTTGGGCGTTATTTGGTGCTTGTTAATTGTTTATCTGAGTAAAGTCCTGAAAAAGGCTAACTCATGATTGAATTTATTCTTGATCTTGGACTTCCGGGGCTAACTTCACCGTTACTCCTCGGTTAGTCATCCGGGAGCGTTTGGGGTGATATAAGGTGCTGGAGAATATAGGTGCTTGATATTCTTTCCGATAAGAGTTTCATTCCTCAAAGAGGGTAACTCCGGATTGAATTTTACGAGTATGCTGGACCTAAGCTTGCTTCTGCAGTGAGCCCGTATCCGCCATTGACTATTTGTTAATTAATTTGTTCACAAATTGTTTATTTACTCATTAAATATTTTATCGAACAAAAATCACATTTCACTGGTATGATCGCATGACTTGAGCACTCACTGGGCTATTATAGCTCATTCCATTTTATTTGTTTTCCTTTACTCAGGTTACTTGAAAAATTAAAGCTGGACCCACTGGTTTTCGATTATTATGGAGGTTGTAACTATTGTAATAGCCGAACTGTGTTAGGCTATTTTTGTGAAAATCATGTATATTATGACTTGTAAACTTGCAGTATGACTTGTACCTTTCAGTTAAATAAGAAGAGTGTATTTTATTTTGTTCCATTTTATTTTAGTTTATTTTATTTTAAGTTAAGTACGCTCGGTCGGTTGCGTGAGTGCGTGAATCGAGACCTGGCGAGAGCTAGGCAGGCAGTCCGCTAAGCCCTTTGGTGCGCCTCTGGGTAAGGTGGGGCTGCTACAAATGGGTAGTACACAGAGTGGAGATTGTTCTTTGATGGAGTACCCGGATGTGTCTGTGTTTTGTTAGTATTATTGCACTAAGTGTTCCGAGAGGTATCTTCATTACCTTTATTCATTTATTTATTTATTTCTTATGTGCTCCTATGTGTCGTTGTAGACACCAAATTTTGACACACCATTTACTTTTCAAATATTGGGGAGATGTTTATATTTTTTTGGTCAAATTCTAATTTTTCAATAATCTCGGGGGGCAAAATAGTAAATTTTTATCTGTAAATATTTTTTCATTAGTTTTGGTGGTTTTAAATTCACATTTTTACTTTCATACGTATTTTTTAATTTTCTGTGATTTTTTAGATTTAATTGGTCTTCTTTTTATATTGTTTACACAAGGGTAAAATGATAATTTCGCCTCGCGAACACCATTTTAGCTCATTTCAGGTCTCAAATTTATTTTTTTAATTTTTTTAAGCATGTTTTTAAATTTTCTTGATTTTTTCGGAGACGATTGCTATTTTTTTGTAAATACTGCATTTAAGGACAAAATCGTCATTTTATAGTTTAAATTCATTTTTTGTCAATTTTTTATTCATAAATGCATTTGCTAGAGTTTTAAGCTTATTTTTAATTTTTCATAATTTTTCGAAACCAATAGCTATTTTTTTGTATATTTTCATTATCCAAGGGCAAAATTGTCATTTCACATTCTAAACTCATTTTTCACCAATTTTTGGGTCCCAAGTTCATTTTTAGGTTTTTAAGCATGTTTTAAAGTTTTTTCTATTTTTTTAGGGTGAATTTTTATTAACAAATTTGTTATTTACATTTTTCGTAATTTTTTTATTTTTGTAAGAGAAAATAGATTTTTTAAGATAAAGTTGTAATTTTAGTAGTCAAGGGTATTTTGGTCTTTTAGTCATTTCTTGGAGGTTAAGACTTGTGCAGTATAAATACTCCACTTGGAGATTTTAAAAAGAGGAGAAAATAAAATGAGTTTAGGGAAAGTTTTTAGTTTTTTTTAATTTTTTAGTTTTTTAGTTTTTTCATTTTACCAAGAACACCAAAAACACACATTTCTTTTTACACATATCTTCAAATTTTCACACACCACACCAAGAATACACACCACACATCTTCAAATTTTCACACGCTACACCAAGAGCACACACCACACATCTTCAAATTTTCACACACTACACCAAGAACACACACCACACATCTTCAAATTTTCACACATTACACCAAGAACACACACTCACATTCTCTCTCACACTTTCTCTCTCACACTACACACACTACTCACTGCCTCTCACACATATTTACACACACAGCCAGGCACATAAACACACACTGCATATGCCAATTTACACACACTGTAGCATACATAGTTTCACACAAACGACTTATCAGGCACACATTGCTCACGCACAAATTCACACACACTAACATACAACACATACACAGTCACACATACATTCACAGCTAACATACAGGCACGCTCACACTCTCTTACTCACACACAGTCAGATTTTCTCACACACTCCACACACATTGCATACAAAACACACACAGGTACATTGTTAGATTCACGCAGAACAAAAATACACAACCATAGATTCAATTTCACACACACAACACCATCACAGTCACACATAGTAGCACGCAATCAGTCACAAGTCACGCCCAACTCACACCCCAAAACAATTCACACGGTAGCTACTTCTCCACCAAAATCGTCCAATGCCACCATCACAATCCCAAAAATCAGTAACTTCTTCCCCATAGTCCCAAAAATTTATCGAACCTTTCCTACCAGGAGCACCCCACATCCGTCTGTAATTATCACAAGCAGTCAATCACCTCGTCCACCTGAAAATTCCAATTCCAGAACCAACCCATGCTAACAGCCTCACTCCCTCTACCGCCAACCACCCCAATCACCAAACACAGACTAGCTCTCTTTGTCCCTCTCAACTCTTCAAAAATTTGCCAGAATCATAGCCTTGTTTCCAACGCCCTTTTCCCCACCTGCAAAGCTAACAAACCCAACAATTCATGGCCACCCACCTAAAACAACCTGATAGCCACCACCAATCAGACCGCTTCTTCATCAACCAAAAGGGTCACCATTAGTCCGTTACCAGGAACCTAACAGCCAGACACACAATATACACCTCCCACAGCATACGCACAGTCCAGAACCAGTGGGTCGTTCGACCAAAATTGGCCAAAACAGCACCCACAATCACCAATTTTAGCGAAACACCACCCTCCCTTGGCACTGTCACCAACGTAAATACCAAAATCACTTCATTGCTAGTAATTGAACCACTCAAAACTACTTCCCCTTAACCTCTCACGACCAAAACAAATCGCCAGCACCAAATGTTCCTCAGCAGCTGTAGGCACCAAATTTTGACACACCTTTTATAAAAATATGTGTATTACTTTATTTAGGGGGAATTTTTTATTTTCAAGGGTCAATTATAATTTTCGTGCATATTACGTCTAATTTGTCACATCAAGGGCAAAATAGTAATTTCACCACGTAAATATTATTTTATTTTATTTCCTAAAAACATAATTTTGCTATTTTTATCATTTTTTATAATTTTAATGATTTTTGGGAGTCATTTATTAATTATTTAAAATTTTAGTATTTTAAACTTAATGGCACGTTTTTCAATGCACTCTTTTTTACGAGAATTTTCAAGTAAAAATTTTTATATGTGCATTTTGCATATTTGTAAATTTTCTGTAAAAATTTCATGATTTTTAGAGGATGTTTGGTATTTATTTAATTTTTTTTCTTTTGCCTAATAAGGGCACATTTTCCACAAATGCACTAATGTTAAAATTTCTAAATGAAAATTTTAGTATACTTATTTTGTGTAATGATAGATTTTCTATAAAATTTTTATGATTTAAAAAAATCATTTAGTATCTTTGTATTATTTCATAATTTTCGTCACTACGACGCTTCTTCCAATGTATTTTTTAATTATTAGAATTTTCATGTGCAAAAATTTTATATGTGTATTTTATATATTTATGGATTTTTGTAACAATTTTGATATTTTCAAAAAATTTTCTGGAATTATTTCTCTCTTTCACCACTTCAAAAAAAAAAAAAAAGAGAAGAAGACAAAAGCAGCAGCAACGCTGCTGCTGCTACTGCTGTTATTACCCTACCATGGCTGCTGCCCATGGCTTCCCAGACACAATCACCCAACCACCCTTTATTTAATCACATCACACCCTCACTTGCAATCACTTTTCATCAGATTTTTATGAATTTTTGATTCATTTTTTTGACCATTTTTTTTACACACCAGACACTCTCCTCTCTCACATTTCATCCGCACATAACCAGACCTGCAAAAACACTCCCTCTTGTACTCTTCCCCTACACTCACAGAACAAACCTGCAAACACATACCAAGCACACCAGCTAACACACACTACACACACCTGCAACACTCACTTGCACTCACAGATCACTCACATACAAAACACACACCTGCAGACCCTTCCTCCCCATTTTTTCCCCGGCAACAACACACATCGCACACGGTTCTCACACATACTACACACACAGTTCCCTCACAATACCAACACACGCACCACACACACTCATACCTGCACACTTTCACTCTCATGCACACACCCTCCACCATACTCACTTTTACCCTCACTCTCGGCCCTCTCTGTTCTCTCCCTTTCTTCGCTCACAGGCATCACAACACACTTCACCTCACTCTTTTCTCTCTCGACCTACACAAATTCACCCTCATCAGCAGCACAAAATACACCTGCAAACCCCTTTATCACACTCATACAATTCACACCAACCAAACACACACCAAACACACGATTCACCTGCACAATTCACTCACCTCAGCATCACCTTCACCTTACACCATCGCACACACCTGCATACACCCCTCTCCCTCTTGTCTCTCACAGCCTCACCAGATTCACCTACACAATTCACTCTACTAGTAGCACAAACACACAATACATACTCATTTTTACCTGCACAAACAACACACACAATCACACGCCGAGTTCACCTGCACAAACACACACATTACACGCGGGTTTCACACACAGAACACATTCATTTGCACACATTCACGCGTCAGAAACACATCATTCGCACACACACACACACACACACACTAGTTCACAGCCAAGACCACACCACACCAGTATTCCATCACCACCTCCCTCACAATCACACACTAACCCACACCCAGCAAGCCAGATAGCCAACCATCACCGGAGTCACAACCATTGCAATTGGCCATCTCCGACGAGTCTACCTCAACCGACAACTCACTGCCACCACTACAGTTGCCATCTCCTCCACCTCTGTCCAAACTAGGTAAAGCCCATATCTTTTTTTTTTCTTTTTCAATTAGGATATATGATAATGTCCTAGATGGTTGTTTTGTATATTGATTGCTTTCCAAGTATAAGAGGGAAGAGTTTATGATTTAATTTTGAGAATCTGATTTTGAAGTGCCATTGGGATTTTGGGGCTTTTAGAAACTGATTAAGAAGATAGGACTTTGGGGGGGGGGGAAGACCGATTCAGTCATGCAGGGAGGAGGATGAAGAACTGAAAGAAAGGCAACTTTGGGGAATGGAGTTTCTGTTCATGATTGGAAATAGAAAGAGTGTACGAGAGAGAGAACGGAGAGAAACAGAGACGGAAAGAGAGGGAATTCGATAGAGAGAGACCGAGAGCGATAGACTGGGAGAGGGAATCCGAGAGAGAGAGAGAGAGAGAGAGAGAGAGAGAGAGAGAGAGAGAGAGAGAGAGAGAGCGAGAGAGAGAGAGAGAGAGATCTGGCGAGACAGAGAGGGAGATTTAGACAGAGAGAAAAGAACCGGGGAAGGGGAAGAAAAAGGGGGAAGAGAGAAAAGAAGAAGAAGGAAAAGAAAAAGGGAAAAAGAAAAAGGAAAGAAAAAATAAAAAGAGAAGTTTGGAAGAGAGAATAAAAAAAGAAAAAGAAAGAAAAAAAAAGGAAAAACTAAAACCGGGTAAAAGAAAAAAAAGAAAAAAAAAGAGTTTTAGTGAAATTACGTCGTTTTGACGTAGTTTCACTCAAAACTACGTCGTTTTGATTAGGTTAGTTTTTTAATTTATTTTTAATTAATAATAGGTATTTATTTTATAGTCCTCATACTTTTATTTATGTCACTATGGCCCCAAGAATTTCTGATTTGTGCATTTAAGTTTCTATTTTTTATAGATTGACCCCCATAATTTTGTTTTCTTTTCAATTAGGTCCCAATTAATTGCATTTAGGTCTCCCAACTTTTATATAATTATAATTTTGGCCCCTACATTTTTCAATTTTCTATTTTGACCCCTATATTTTTATAAAATTATATTGTGACCCCTATACTTTTCTGAAATTACATTTTTACCCCTAAATATTTCTGAAAATTTCGTTTGACCCCCTTTTATTGCTGGATATTACAAATTGGTGCTTAATGTTGCTATAATTTACAAATTGAACCTTGAATGTTGCTTAAAATTGTAATTTGGTTTTAAAGCTTGTTGGAAATTGTATTTTTCATATTTTAACTTGTTGGAATTTTATTTTTGTCCCCCCAACATGGCTGGAAATTCTATTTTTGCCCTAGAATGCTTGCTGGAATTTTATTTTTGTCCCCACAACCTTGCTGGAATTTTATTTGAGTCACTATACTTGCTGGAATTTTATTTTTTGGCCCCCTATTGTTGCTGGAATTTATATTTTGGTCCTTTATGTTGCTGGAATTTGTTTTAAGACCTCCATTAACTGTTAGAAATCGTATTTTAATCTTTTATTTGTTGCTGGAATTTGTATTTTAATACTTATAGTTGCTGGAATTTTTATTTAAGCTCTTTTATATAGCTGAAAATTGCAATTTGACCCTATACATTGCTGTAAATTGTGTATCATTTAATGACCTTGCTGAAATTATATTCTTGGCCTTAAGTATTGCTGGAAATTTTTATTTTTGGGCATTATACTTGCTGAAAATTATATTTTAGCCTTTAAATTTGTTGTAAACTATGTCATTACCTTAATTAGGGTTTAAAATTATAATTTTACCCTTTTGTTTGTTGTAAATTACATTTTTTCACTTTAGAATATTGCTTAAATTTCCATTTTTAATCCAAATCTTATAATATTTTATTTTGCAAAAAAAAAATTAAAATTAGTTAAGTCCTTAAAGCTTTAAATTATTTCTTTTCACATTTTCTTTATTTATTTTATCAAATTTATAATTAATGTTCTAAAATTGGGTCTTGTTAGTCTAATTAATGTTCAAATAAGTTTCTTTATTTCCCTTTTAGTTATTTTGATAATTCTCATTTGGGTGTTAAAAGTTTAAGTATGTATTATTGTGTTTTATCTTCTACTATTTATTTATTTATTCATTTTCCTTGTTTTAATTTATTTATTTATGCACTTATTTATTTTTACTTAAACAATTTTCATTTTTTTCTAAATACTTAATTATTATTATTTTAATTTTGTCTATTATTGCTATAATTGTTTGAATTATCATAGCATGTTCATAGTGATTGGTATGAAATTATTTAATTAGCAGTTTATTTATTAAATAGTGATATTTTTGACATGTTTGTTCAAGTTAGTAGCGATTTGTACTGAGTTTACGAATGGGAGGTACCTCGATTACCCTTTTTATTTCTTTTTGTGTGCTCCTATGTGCTCCAATGTGTTTTTCTATGTGTTTTCATGTATCTTTGTACTTATAGTTTATTTTTATCCACGTATGAGTGTTTATTTATTTATGTCATGTTGTTTATTTGAATTTAATTTTTGATTATTCAAAGAAATGTAATAGATAGGTAATATTCTATTTAGCAAAATTTTGTATTTAGATAGTTAATGTAATAGATAGTTTATGTGTTATCTATTTAATAAAAATCTTATGTATTTTAGATAGAAAATGTAATAGATAGGCTAGATAGGTTACCTTTTATTTTTATTTTTTAGATTGTAATTAGGCTTCTTCAGTGTAATAGTTAGGGCTTTTGTGTGCTATGTGTGCTATGTGCTTATGTGTTTTATTTTCTTTAGGACTTTGCATCTAGAATATCATGCTTATGTGTTATGTGCTCCTATGTGCTATTATGTGCTTTTATGTGATTATTGCTTCAATCTATGCTTTATTTATTTACTTGCTTTATTATTATATATGTGTATCGTCGCCACACTAGTCCAACGCTAGTTGTGGTTAATTTCGGTTTCTTCGCTAGTCCAATGCTAGGGAAGAATTTTTAGAAAATAAGTTAGTCCAATGCTAGGCCTTTAGGTCATTTTAGTATTAGGATCATTTCTCGCGTGTTCATTCCATGCCATTTCACACACATTTTTTGTTTTAGGCCTTTTTCCATTTTGTATGATTTATATATATATATATATACTCTATCATTTATTATCTATTTTTAAACATATGATTAGTGCATAACATTTAGATTCCACTACACATAGAATTTTTAGTCATTTGTGTGAGTTTTGACTAAAAAACAGTCATCTACTCACGTGGGAAGCAATGGCGTACATGTCGTTCCCCCCTCCGTGAGTAAAAACATCTAGTCACGAGTCCATTAGTCTCCCGTACCCGTCATGTTGCATCCCCACTTTCTTTGTTCACTTACTATCTATATTACTATTTTTCTTTTCTTTTGCATTCCATTTTACATCTACACTTGTGACTCCATCGGGGTCTAGACTCGGGTTTCGCAATTAATGCGGTAATCCCGATCAAAACTCAATGGAAAATTTTGTCCCTTAACGATATCCATTTTTAGGACTAAATTTGCATTCATATAGTTGCATCCAAATGCGATAAAATCTTAGGGTTATATTAGGAAAATTTAGACTAAACCTCGCAACTAGTTTCGGCTAGGTTGAAAGGGTGCCTTAGGCTCGAGCCTTTGCCTTCCCTTTCTTCAACTGTGACTCCTGAACCTTTTTCTCATGTTTTCAAAGACCTGGAGTTGTCTAAAAGGGTTTTTCTTGTTTTCTTACATTTTTCTCAAAAATCATTTTTAACAAATTATTCTCGATTTCCTTATCTTTTATAAAACATTTTTCTGGTGACTTGGTACACTAAAACTCAATACCAAGTGGCGACTCCATTTTTCACTAAAGACCCTTTTTAGACTCTATTTTCGGGCCCAAAAATCGTCGCATTTTCAAAGTCCCATTTCAGGCCCTTTTTCTTTTATTTTTAAAATAAAACATTTGTTTGTCACATTTTTATCGAATCATCTTTTACAAAGCATTTTCTAAAAATTATTTTTACAAAAAATTTACACGCTTCTTTTTCTAATAAATAAAATCACATTTACTTCTTCCTTTTCCTTTTTCCGAACTCACACACTTTATTATCCTTTATTTTCCTCTATGAAAAATGGGGCGCGATAGCAGCCATTTGCCCAACACCCTCACCTCCAACAACAATCACCAATTCGACATCATAGCCCCCTGGCACCGAGCAATCCGCAATTGCCCAAATATCCTCAAAATGACATCAATTGGCCATCTCTCCACCTGCAAAAAAAAAAATTACTGAAAAAGTCTAATTTTGTCGCCAAAAGCAAACAACCAGAAATAGGCAGCCATCAACAGTTCCCAAAGCTCCAATCACCACCAAACCTCCGAGTCCTCTCCGGAATGCAAGTAAGATTTTTTTTTGTGGTTTCTTACAATTCGTTCAATTAATTCCGAGTACATGTATGGGTGGAATTGCTGATGTTGGGAATTTGATTTTGGGAATTGGGGGATGAAGAATTTGACAGGGAAATTGGAAATTTTATTTTTGGGATCCCTCGATAAAGAGTGAAATAAGACAGAGACTGAAGATTGAAAAAGAAACTGAGAGAAAGAATAAAGGAGGAGAAAGAGGGTAATCGAAGAAATAGAGAATACAGCAATGAGGGAGAGAGAGAGCAAGCAGAAAGATGAAGAGGAAGATCGTAGGGAGAGAGAGAGAGAGAGAGAAAGCAAGAAATGGCAAAAATCAGGAGGGGTTTCGGTTGGGAAAAGAGATCGAGAGGGACAAGATGCAGAGGTGGGAAGAAGAAGGATAGTAGATGGAGAGAGCAGAAGAAACAGAGAAAGATTGGAGGCGAGAGAGAGAGAGAGAGAAGAGAGATAAGAGGGCTGAAGAAGACAGAGAAGCTAGAACAGAGAAAAAATAGAAAGGAAATAGAGAATCGGCCAGCGGGAAGGAGAACGGATTGGAGAAAAATTAGAGAGAACAGAGAAAGGGAGAGAGAGCAAAGGTGAAGATCAGAGGTGAGAGAGATGAAGAAAGAAAACAGAAAAAAGAATCAAAATTCAACAAGAAAGAAAGAAGAAGAGAGAAACCGGTTGGGGAGGAGAAATTGGGTTAGAGAGAGAGAGAAAGAAATTCTAAAAAAATAACAAGTAAAAACAAAATAAATAAGATGATTTAGGGAAAGAGTTTTTTTTATTATTTTATTAATTCTTTTATTATTATTATTATTTGTTTTAGTTTAATTTAGATTTAATTACTTTTTATTCTAGTTTGAATTATTGCCTAATTTGGATAATAGAGATTTTGGTTAATTAATCTGATTTAATTTGTTCCCACATTTTGTTTTGTTCTGTTTTGTTTTATTGTGTTTTCTTATGAAGTAATGTATTTGTGTTAAAGTCCTTGGTCTCTTCTAGAATTATTTTCATGCCTTAAAAGACTTTATGTTTTGTAGTTAAATCCCTTATAATATTAGATCAATCCTTTTAGTTTTGTTGTTTTAAATATTTGCATGAATTTACTATTTTGCCCCCCAAACTTGTTTTAATTTTACATTTCTACCCCTTAAACTTATGTGAATCTCCAATCTTTTACCCCTTAAGTTTTATAAAATTTTATTTTTAGCCCCCTTAGTTGCTAGAATTAACTTTTTATCTCAATTTGTCAATACTTATATATTTTGGTTTTTATTTGTTTATATCAAGGTTCCTTGACTTGTTTGTTCATTTTGATTAGTGTTAGTACCGGGTCTTCAAAGAAGTATATCTATCTCTCATTAATCCTCTTTATGTGCTCCAATATGCTCCAATGTGATTTTATGCATTATTATTTATTTATTTCTTAATTTACATACTTTTTGCGTGTTCACGTATTTAATTTATTTAATTTTGAATTTTTATTATTACTATTTCGAAAACAAAATATTATATTTTGTATTCAGCTAGTCAATGTAATAGTTAGATTAATTTTTTTTTATATTTTAGCAAAAATTGTATAATTAGATAGAAAATGTAATAGATAGGTCGTCTCTACATTTTTCGCCCCTTAAATTGTAAATGAAATCTGTGACGCCCCAAAAAGTCATACAAAAATCATATAATTCATGTTATGTTCATTAGTAGAAAAAAAAATGTAAGAAAGGAAAAAGAAAAGGGGAAAATCAAAGTGCCTTTAATAAGAAAATTTCTTTTATTTAGGGTTTAGTGTTAATCTTTGATTTATTAGTTGAAAGATTTCTTAAGTTAATTAGGTTAACTAAATAAGATTATTTCATTAGTAAGTGGTACACCTAAGTACCCAATTTGGATTAATTTCATTGGACCATTAGTTTATAATAGTGTTTAATTTTGACTAACCAACTCTGCCATTATTAAGCCTTTTGACTAATTGAACTTTAGCACAAAAATTAACTTAAAAATTTCACTTAAACCCTTGTCTTTTTCCCCACCATATGGCCGGCCCTCTCTTTCTCTTTTCTTCTCTCTTTTTGCTTTAAAATTGGTGCAATAAGCTCACTAATTTCTAGGTGATAAGGGATTAAAATCTTTCACTAATCAAATTTAACCAACTAAACAACTAATGCTTTAAAAGCATAAACCCTAGATTGACTCTTGTTATGCTTTGATTGGTCATTCTTTTCCCAACTATTTTCTTTATTTCTTTTCCATTTTTTTCACCTATTTCACTCTCTTTTTCTCTCTCCTTTGGCCGGCCACCATACTCTCTCATTTTCCTCTCATTTTGTTCTCAACTTCTTGAAGCTTTCTCTCCAAATTTTGGGCAATTCCACCATAGAAAGTGAGCTTTTCTTCCTCCTAAGCAAAATTCTAAGCTTGTTTAAGGTACCTACTATGAACTTTTGTTATTAATTTCAAATTTTATTTAGCTTTTGTACAAGTTTCATACTAGAATCTTGTTACTACAACTTGCAGATTTAAATTTGAAATGAAGTTTTACTTACTAGATTAAGTATTCTCTTGGTTAGATAGACTAGTAGATAGCATTTAAACCTTGAAATTTCATGTGTCATATGTTGTTTGGTTGAAGATTCTTGGAGTAGAATTCTTGAAATTGAGTGGAATCTTGATTGAATTTGAGCTTGAAATGAACATAGAAGTTGTAGAACTTGTTGAAATTGGGTTGGATGGCTGATTTTCTTGCAGGGAAAAAATTTGGTTTAGTTCGATTTTAAGGGGAGATGCTGCCGAAATTTTTGTAGAAATAAGGAAAGAAAAATAAAAGCTGAAATTTCTACTCAAGAACATGCTAAATTTAGGGAAAAAAATGTGTGCAGAAATTTTTGAATAATAACCTAGTAGTGAGTGAAATTTTTGTAGAGCAAGAAAAACTCTAAAATGAAAACCCTAAACCCTAAACCCTAAACCCTAAACCCTGGAAACCCTAAGACCAAAACCCTAGATATAAGTGGGATATTTCTTGAATTTTCTTACCAAATTAATTAGGGTTTTAATCGGGTTTCATCAAATGATTTCTTTTGAATTCCAAGATTCGAAAGTGAACCTCGACCAGTTTACAAAACATTTTCCTAGGCATTTCAGGTGAGTGTCCTCATGTGTGCATGATGCATGAATGAAATGTTATGTCATACTTGAGAAATGTTAAATCATGAAATATTATGTTATACTTGTACTTGTTGTTTTATGACATGTGTTACTTTGAGGAAAGAAGTGTACTTTATCACTTCTATTCCGCAATGTGTTATATGGTTTCATGATCAAATGTGTTACTTGTGCTTGCGACTTCTGTGGTTAACTTCATTGTTTTCCACGATTAGTCAAATTGGGTGAGTATGGGTGAGATATAAGGTGTTGGGCGATATTCGGTGCTTGTTAATGTTCATATCTGAGTAGAGTCCTCAAGGAGGCTAACTCATGATTGAACTTGAATCCTTGGGTGAGCTTGGGGTGATATAAGGTGCTGGAGGATATAGGTACATGATATTCTTTCCGATAAGAGTTTCATTCCTCAAAGAGGGTAACTCCGGATTGAATTTTACAAGTATTTCAGACCTGAGCTTTTACCTCGGTCCCGATACTCATGTATCTTGTTCGTGCTTGATACTCCTGCAGTTAAGCTTGCTCCCCCAGTGAGCCCGTATCCGCCATTGGCTATATGACACTTCATATTGTGTGTTTATTGTTTAAAGAGCTTGTTAATTATTGTCATTAAATGTTACCTGTTTATTGGTATGCTGCTTGCCTTGGGCACTCACTGGGCTATTATAGCTCACCCCTTTTATTTGTTTTCCTTTACTCAGGTTTCCTGTAATATTAAAGCTGGAACGGCAAGTTTTGGTTATAATATATATATATATATATTTTACATATTTTGGTTAGCCAAACTGTTTGGGTTATTATTGTACAAAATATGTATATTCGGACATGTAACCTTCTTAGTGACACTTGTACCTTTAGGTTGAATTTTATAAATGTATTTTGCTTCGGGTTAAGTATGTTTGGATGTTTGAGTGAGAGCTCAACTTGAGTCCTGGCGAGAGCCAGGCAGGTAGTTCGCCAAGCCCTTTGGTGCGCCTCTGGGTAAGGTGGAGCTATCACAAAATCCCCCCGATGTAATAGTTAGGGCTTGTGTGCTTTTGTGTGCTTACGTGCTTATTTGTTTTATCGCTTTCATTAGGATTTTGCATCTAGATATTATGCCTATGTGTTATGTGCTCCTATTTGACTTTATATGTCTTTATATGTCTAATTTGCTTTTAATTCATGCTTTAATTTTAATTCCCATTTTATGTTATTCCGTCACCACACTAGTCCAATGCTAGTTGTGGCTTCTTTTCCCGCTAGTCGAACGCTAGTGAGATTTTTTAGAACGGGCTAGTCCAACGTTAGTCCCTTAGGACATTTAGTGTTTGGTGCATTCGTGTACATTTCACATTTCACACAATTCTAGTTTTCTTTCCATTTGGCATGATTTTATTATTACTATTATTATTATTATTATTATTATTTATTATTATTATTATTATTATTTTAACACATTTTTTAAATGCATGACATATGGGTTGCATTTCACTTAGAAATTAGGACATTTGTGTGATTCGACTAGAAATAGTCATCTACTCACGTGGGAAACGGTGGCGTACAGGCCGTTCTCCCCTCCGTAAGTAGAAACATTCAGTCACGAGATATTAGTCCCCCGTACCCGTCATGTTGCACATCCCCCTTCATTCTTCACTTACTATATATTATTATTTATTATTTTCTTTTCTTTTTGCATCACATTTTTGCATAAAATTCGTGACTCCCTCGAGGTCTCGACTCGGGTTTCGCAATCAATGCAATAATTCTGACCAAGCCTCGACGGAACATGACGACCCTCCCGATATTCATATTTAGATTTAGGATTTGCATTCATTTAGACACATCCAAAACGCAATGGAACTTTAGGGTTAATTTAGAGAATCTTGATTAAACCTTGCAACTAGTCTCGACTAGATTGAAAGGGTGCCTTAAGCGCAAGTCTTTTCCTTCCCTTTCTTCAAATGTGACTCCTGTTTTCTCTCATTTTTCGTAGACCGAAGTCGAAAATGGGTTTTAAATGATTTTTCTAAAATTTTTATTTTTACTTTTGTTTTATTAAACGATTTTTTGAGTGACTTAGTACACCCTAACTCAATACCAAGTGGCGACTCCATTTTTTTAAATAAAACCCTTTTTCAAAAAGTATTTAGTCAAATTTGTCGCACTTTTAGTCCCGGCCTTGTTTTCTTTTAAAATACCATTTTTCTTAAAATACACTTTTTTACTAAAATTTGATTTTTCTCACACACGCACATTTTTTCTAAAAACCTTTATTTTTGAAAGGGTCACCGAGATCGGACCGTCTTTTCGGACACGACAGTTAACGACCCCACAACTACACCCTTTTACTTATGATTTTTAGGACGCGACAATCGTTATTATGTGCTTCTATTTGTTGTTTTTGCTTTGTTTGTTTTTAAGTATTTGTCAATTTTATCGATTCAATTTTATTTTTCAATTATTGGGATGAATGTAATAGGTAGGTTATAATTTTTTCTTTTATTTTATCAAAATTGTATTTAGTTGAGCAAGTGTAATAGATAGGTTACATAAGGTGTTTCAATTTTAATTTTATTTTTCCCTCATTTAGATTGTAGTAGGCTCCGTAATGTAATAGATAGGGCCTCGTGTGTTATGTGTTTCGACATGCTACATACTTATGTGTTTATTCGCTTTCCTTAGGATTTTTGTATCTAGAATATCATGTTTATGTGTTATGTGCTCCTGTGTGACTTATGTGACTTGTGTGTTTATGTAATTTTATTCATGCTTTTTATTAATGTTTGTTTGTGATGTCACCACACTAGTCCAATGCTAGTAGTGGTTTTCTCGTTTCCTCACTAATCCAACGCTAGTGAGGATTTGTAAAAATAGGTTAGTCCAACAGTAGACCCTTAAGCTATTCACCCGTTAGGCCCATTTGTGTGCTCTTCATCACATTTTCATGCATTTTTATTTTTTAAGATTTTCTTTCATTTGCGTGACATTTTTCCCTTATATTATCCCTTTTCCCGATAAATATCTAATGCATAACACTTAGACTCGCATTTCATATAGATAGGCTATTTGCTTGTCTAGGTTAGGATGAGTCATCGGGAAATAGGCAAGTTTGGCCCTCTTGGCATGCCATTCATGCTTCTGTACGAAGGAATATCATGTCACAAGCCTTAGTCTCTGGTACCCATTATAATGCATTCCCTTTTCTTTGATCACTTATATATATATTTTCTTTTTCTTTTTCTTTTTCTTTTGCATATCATTTTTTCCATAACTCGTGACTCCTTCGGGGTTTCAGTATTGGGTTACGCAATTAATGTGCTAATTTTAATTAAATCTCAAAAGGACATTTTGCCCCGTTTGATATTATTTTTAGGTCTAAGTTTGCATTCATATAGATACATCCAAATGTGTTACATTTTACAGTTACATTAGGAAAACTTCAACTATACATCACACCTAGTTTCGGCTAGGTTGAAAGGATACCTTAGGCGCGAGCCTTTGCCTTCCCTTTCTTCAACTGTGATTCTCAAACTCATTTTATTTATTTTTTTTTCAAATATCTCGAATTGGCTAAAAAGGGTTTTCTCACTTTTTCATAAAAATGATTTTTCTAAAAGGCATATTCTTGTTTTCTTACTGTTTTCATCAAATTTTTTTGGGTGACTTGTACACCAAAACTCAATACCAAGTGGCGACTCCGGTTTTCATAAAAACCCTTTTTTGACTCTATTTTCGAGCCCAAAATTGTCGCATTTTGAAGTCTCATTTAGGCCCTTTTCTTTTCATTTTTTAAAAAAAAATCATTTTTCCAAAATCTCAATTTTATAAAAATCACATTCCTTTCCTCTTCCACAACTAGTCTTTTTCCTTCTTCAAAAATTGGGGTACGACACTGCTAAATTACTCCAAAGTTCCATGTAATGACTTCAGTTTCATGAATGAAATTCCTGAAAATACTTTTTCTGATTGGTATAAGAGGCTTGGACATCCATCTTTTCCTGTTTTGCAGCATTTACATTTCCTGAACAACTGTCTAGGCAAAATTGATTCAAATGGTTTGAGTGGTTGTGATGTCTGCCATAGGGCTAAACAATATAGACTAACTTTCCCTGTCAGTAAAAAGAAGTCATCCAAAAGCTTTCAGATTCTCCACATTGATCTTTGGGACCCCAATAAGCAACATTCCATCACAGGTACTCCATACATGCTCATAGCAGTGGATGATTTTAGTAGGAGTACTTGGACTTTCATGATTGCTCATAAAAATCAGGCTGTATCCACATTGAGGGACTTCTTCATTGTTGTGAAAACTGATGTGCGCACGGTTGCGTTGTCAAGAAATTTTTGGATTTTAGGTATGCAACTCGTTGAACTCAAGACCTCGTTTGATTCGTGAACTAGGGAACCCTTGACGTGGAGTTGTTTTGCCTTGAATCTTCCTTGAAGAAGATGAACACGCCTAAGACAAGCTAGATTAAACCAAGTTGAGTGAGTTTAATCGTTTAACCTAAGTTACCTAAGACTTGATCAAAAACACAAGAAAAACTCTAAGCGAAGTTGGTGGTCACCACAAGCAAGCATTCTGACGCCCCAAAAAGTCATACAAAAATCATATAATTCATGTTATGTTCATTGGTAGAAAAAAATGTAAGAAAAGAAAAAGAAAAAAGGCAAATCAAAGTGCATTTAATAAAGGAATTTCTTTTATTTAGGGTTTAGTGTTAATCTTGATTTATTAGTTGAAAGATTTCTTAAGTTAATTAGGTTAACTAAATGAGATTATTTCATTAGTAAGTGGTACACCTAAGTACCCAATTTGGATTAATTTCATTGGACCATTAGTTTATAATAGTGTTTAATTTTGACTAACCAACTCTACCATTACTAAGCCTTTTGACTAATTGAGCTTTAGCACAAAAATTAAATTAAAAATTTCACTTAAACCCTTGTCTTTTTCCCCACCATATGGCCGGCCCTCTCTTTCTCTTTTCTTCTCTCTTTTTGCTTTAAAATTTGTGCAATAAGCTTACTAATTTCTAGGTGATAAGAGATTAAAATCTTTCACCAATCAAATTTAACCAACTAAACAACTAATGCTTTAAAAGCATAAACCCTAGCTTGACTCTTGTTAAGCTTTGATTGGTCAGTCTTTTCCCAACTATTTTCTTTATTTCTTTTCCATTTTTTTCACCTATTTCACTCTCTTTTTCTCTTTCCTTTGGCCGGCCACCATACTCTCTCATTTTCCTCTTATTTTGCTCTCAACTTCTTGGAGCTTTCTCTCCAATTTTAGACAAATTCCACCATAGAAAGTGAGCTTTTCTTCTTCCTAAGCATAGTTCTAAGCTTGTTTAAGGTATGTACTATGAACTTTTGCTATTAATTTCAAGTTTTATTTAGCTTTTGTACAAGTTTAATACTAGGTTCTTGATACTACAACTTGATGATTTAAGATTGAAATGAGGTTTTACTTGTTAGATAAAGAGTTCTCTTGATTAGATAGACTAGTAGATAGTATTTAAACCTTGAAATTTCATGTGTTATATGTTGTTTGGTTGAAGATTCTTGGAGTAGAATTCTTGAAATTGAGTGGAATCTTGATTGAATTTGAGCTTGAATTGAACATAGAAGTTGTAGAACTTGTTGAAATTGGGTTGGATGGCTAATTTTCTTGCAGGAAAAAAAATTTGGTTTAGTCCGATTTTAAGGGGAGATGCTGTCGAAATTTTTGTAGAAATAAGGAAAGAAAAAAATAAAAGCTGAAATTTCTACCCAAGAACATGCTAAATTTAGGAAAAAATGTGTGCAGAAATTTTGAATAATAACCTAGTAGTGAGTGAAATTTTTGTAGGGCAAGAAAAACCCTAAAACAAAAACCCTAAAATGAAAACCCTAAACCCTAGAAACCCTAAGACCAAAACCCTAGAAATAAGTGGGATATTTCTTGAATTTTCTTACCAAATTAATTAGGGTTTTAATCGGGTTTCATCAAATGATTTCTTTTGAATTCCAGGATTCAAAAGTGAACCTCGACCAGTTTGCGAAACATTTTCCTAGGCATTCCAGGTGAGTGTCCTTATGTGTGTATGATGCATGAAATGTTATGTCATACTTGAGAAATGTTAAATCATGAAATATTATGTTATAATTTATTCTTGTTATTTTATGACATTGGTTACTTGAGGAAAGAAGTGTACTTTATCACTTCTATTCCGAAATGTGTTATATGATTTCATGATCAAATGTGTTACTTGTGCTTGGGACTTCCGTGGTTAACTTCATTGTTTTCCACGGTTAGTCAAATTGGGTGAGTATGGGTGAGATATAAGGTGTTGGGCGATATTCGGTGCTTATTAATGTTCATATCTGAGTAGAGTCCTCAAAGAGGGTAACTCATGATTGAACTCAAACCCTTGGGTGAGCTTGGGGTGATATAAGGTGCTGGAGGATATAGGTGCGTGATATTCTTTCCGATAAGAGTTTCATTCCTCAAAGAGGGTAACTCTGGATTGAATTTTTCAACTATTACGGACCTGAGCTTTTACCTCGGTCCCGATACTCATGTATCTTGTTCGTGCTTGATAGTCCTGTGGTTGAGCTTGCTTCTGCAGTGAGCCCGTATCCACCATTGACTATATGACATTTCATATTGTGTGTTTCTTGTTTAATGAACTTGTTAATTATTGTCATTAAATGTTACCTGTTTATTGGTATGCTGCTTGACTTGGACACTCACTGGGCTATTATAGCTCACCTCTTTTATTTGTTTTCCTTTACTCAGGTTTCCTGTAATATTAAAGCTGGAACGGCAAGTTTTGGTTATAATATATTTTACATGTTTTGGTTAGCCAAACTGTTTGGGCTATTATTGTACAACATATTTATATTCGGACATGTAACCTTCTTAGTGACACTTGTACCTTTAGGTTGAATTTTATGAATGTATTTTGCTTTGGGTTAAGTATGTTTGGATGTTTGAGTGAGAGCTCGACTTGAGTCCTGGCGAGAGCCAGGCAAGTAGTCCGCTGATCCCTTTGGTGAGCCTCTGGATAAGGTGGAGCTATCACAAGCATGATAAGACCAAGAGTAGTTCTTAATCGACAAAGAACTAAGAAAATTCTCACAATGGAGAAATCACACAATTTTTTTGAATAATTCTTGTTAAATTCGTAACTAATAATATGGCCTATAAATAGGCTTACAAAGAACATTCTAGAGTTGTGAAAATAGACTTAACTTCTAAGACAAAACCTATACTAATGAAACTTACCAAAACAAAGCATAAATTAACTAAAATAACTAAGTCTATTACAACTACTAAAAACTTTAAAAATTCATAGCTAATAAACCCTAATGGGCTGGCAGTCCATTAAGCCCACAAAACCATCAATTGGACTTCAATTATTTAAGCTCCCCACTCATGCGGTCTATGAAGCCCTCATCCACAGTTTGTTTAGCCCAAATCACATTAATGAGTTGCTTAGATTGGTCCTTTGAGCCCAATTGCAAAGCCTCTTCATACGAGTCCAATATGAGTCCATGCAATGCATTCTTCATTCTTCTAGTTCTTGCTCTAGTCATAGGACCATCCAAACCTTTAAGCACATCATTGGAGCTTCTCAAACTCAATCCAACATCCTTGGAATGTCCCCCTTGAAGGTCTCCAACTTGGAACTCATCATTCCCTCCTTCCTCGAAAGGATTCGTCCTCGAATCACCTACATCAAACAAAGATAAGTCAGAAACATTAAAAGTAGCACTAACATTTCCATACTCACTTGGTAGATCCAACTTGTAGGCATTGTCTCCAATCCTCTCAAGTACTTGAAAAGGCCCATCTCCTCGTGGGTAAAGTTTAGATTTCCTTTGTTGTGGAAATCTTTCTTTTCTCATGTGCACGCAAATCCAATCACCAGGCTCAAAGACAACCTTTATGCCCCCCCTATTTGCTATCTTAGCAAAGTATTCATTCTTTTTCTCAATGTTAGCTTCTCACCTTGGCATGAAGATCCTTAACAAATTCAGCTTTCATTTTGCCTTCCAAATCAAAAACTTCATTAGTAGACAAAGGCAAAATATTCAAGGGAGTCAAGGGATTAAATCCATAAACACATTCAAAAGGTGAATAAGAAGTAGTAGAATGAACAGTCCTATTGTATGCAAACTCAATATGCTGGTAAGCATCTCTCCCAATTTTTCAAGTTCTTTTGAATGATTGCATGCGAAAAGTGTAGAGAGTGTTCTATTCACAACCTCAGTTTGACCATCAGTTTGTGGATGTGCAACAGTAGAAAACAACAATTTAGTACCAAGTCTACTCCACAAAGTGCGCCAAAAATGACTCAAAAATTTAACATCTCTATCACTAACAATAGAACGAGGTAAACCTATGCAATCTCACAATCTCTTTAAAGAACAAATCAGATATGTAAGTGGCATCATTAGTCTTAGAACATGCAATAAAGTGCGCCATCTTAGTAAATCTATCAACAACAACAAAGATGCTATCTTTACCACTTTGAGACCTTGGTAGACCTAAAACAAAGTCCATAAAAATATCTACCCAAGGTTGAGAAGGCACAGGCAATGGAGAATATAAACCATGGGGCATAATTCGACTCTTAGCTTGCTTGCAAGTTATACACTTAGCACAAATACTTTCAACATCTACACGCATACCAGGCCAATAAAAGTGCTCATGTAAAACATGCAAAGTCTTTTTAACACCAAAGTGTCCCATAAGTCCACCCCCATGAGTCTCCTCACAAGCAACTCACGCATAGAACATTTAGGCATGCACAATTTATTACCTTTAAACAAGAAACCATCATGCCTAAAGTAATCATTATGAGCACGTTTGGAAGTGAAATGCCACACATTGGAAAAATCCTCATCATGCTCATACAATTCTTTAATACAATCAAAACCAAGCAATTTAGTTTGGAGAGTAGTGATAAGAACATACCTTCTAGACAAAGCATCAGCAACTACATTCTCTTTACCTTGCTTGTACTTGATTGTATAAGGAAAAGTCTCTATGAATTCCAACCATTTGGCATGTCTCTTGTTAAGCTTTCCTTGAGACTTTAGAAACTTTAAACTCTCATGGTCAGAATGGATCACGAACTCTTTAGGAAGAAGATAATGTTGCCATGTTTGTAGAGTTCTCACCAAAGCATAGAGTTCTTTGTCATAAGTGGGATAGTTCAAGGTTGGTCCACTCAATTTCTCACTAAAGTAAGCAATAGGCTTAGAATCTTGCATAAGAACAGCACCTATACCAACTCCAGAAGCATCACATTCAACCTCAAACACTTTATCAAAATTTGGCAAACACAAAAGAGGGGCATTAGTAAGCTTATCTTTCAATGTCTCAAACGCCTCTTCATGTTTATTCTCCCACTTAAACACAACATTTTTCTTAACAAGTTCATTTAAAGGTGCAGCAATAGTAGAGAAATTACGCACAAACCTTCTATAAAAACTTGCTAAGCTATGAAAGATCTAACATCATTAGCATTCTTAGGTGTAGGCCAATCACGTATGGCTTTAACCTTAGACTCATCAACATGCACACCTTGACTACTAACAATGAAACCAAGAAAAACAATACTTTCCATGCAAAAAGAACACTTTTTTCAAGTTTGCATAAAGTTGATGTTCATGTAAAACACAGAAAACTTGATGCAAGTGCTCAACATGATCTTCAAGTGATCTACTATAAATCAGAATGTCATCAAAATAGACTACTACAAATTTACCAATGAAAGCTCTAAACACATAGTTCATAAGCCTCATGAATGTACTAGGTGCATTAGTCAAACCAAAAGGCATAACTAACCATTCATACAATCCATACTTGGTTTTAAAAGCAGTCTTCCATTCATCACCTTCTTTCATTCTAATTTGATAATATCCACTTTTAAGATCAATTTTTGAAAAGATAGAAGAACCATGTAACTCATCAAGCATATCATCTAACCTAGGAATAGGATGACGATACTTTACCGTTATCTTGTTAATGGCTCTACAATCAACACACATGCGCCACGAACCATCTTTCTTTGGCACTAGGATCACGGCACGGCACATGGTGAAAGACTTCTCACGCACAAACCCTTTCTCCACAAGTTCATCCACTTGTCTTTGTATCTCCTTAGTCTCTTCAGGGTTTGCTCTATATGCGGGGCGATTTGGAATGCTTGCACCAGGTATGAAGTCAATTTGGTGCTCAATCCCCTAAGTGGTGGTAAACCATGTGGTACTTCCTCAGGAAATAGATCTTCAAAACTGTGAATCAAAGAAACCACAATGCTAGGCAATGAATCATCAAGTTCATTCAAAGAAGTAGAAATAGAAAGAAGTAGAAGTAGAAGAAGACAAGTAAAAAGAACTATGAATGTCTTTATATAAAATCAAAAACAATTGTTGTTTGGCTTCCAAAGCCTCAATCACTTCACTCTTTGTAGCAAACACATTCATTCTTTTATTCTCTTTCTTCAAATCACGAACAACTTCTTCTTTTTCCTTGGAAGTTACTGCCACTTTGCAATTGGTTGTGTTCCTCCCTTGCTTTGAATTCTCTCGCAATCCTCACTTGGTCAGCATGTGCTTCAGATGGTGCAATAGAACCCAAAGTCACCTTACGTCCATCCCACATGAAAGAGTACCTATTTTTGAAGCCATCATAGGTTACCCTCCTATCAAAATTGCCATGGACGCCCAACAAGTATATGGCATGCTTGCTTAGGAACCACATCACATCATACTTCATCCTTGTATTTATTGATAGAGAATGGCACCAACACTTGCTGGTCACCTTCATGTCTCTAGTTTCAGCCAACCAATGCAATTTTTAAGGCTTGGGATGTCTCTTTGTTTCAAGCTCCAACTTATCTACAAACAAAGTAGAAGCAACATTAGTACATGAACCACTATCAATAATCATGCTATATACCTTGTTTTACATGTATTGCTAGTGTGGAAGACGTGATCACTTGAATGTTCTCCTCATCCATGTCGCCTCCCCCAAGGAGCATCTTCTTCATCACTTCCTCCCTCCAATGGAGGCATCTCCTCATCTATCATCACTAGAGGTAACACTTGCCACCTCTCCATCATCAAAGATCACATTGTCCTTTTGTTTGGACAATTTACAGCAATATGTCAAAGCCTTGGCATTAAAACCCCTAATCTCCCTTTGCACTTGGCTTAGAGCAATCTCTTTTCCCTTAGAAATTGTTTTAGAAGAAGTAGAAGATGAAGTAGAATTTCCCCCTCCAACATTACCTCGATTTGGTTGAGTAGAGGAACTGACTTTGATCACCACTTCTTACCTCTCTTCTTGGTTGATCTTGCCTCCATGAAACACGATTTTGTGGTGTGGAAGAACCCTCTTGTACGCCTCCCTTTGATTTGTCTCTCCACCTTGATAGCCATGTCTACCAAGTCATGAATGTCAAGGTAGTGTTGTAACTCAACCTTTTCAGCAATATCCATGTGCAAACCAGCAATAAACCTCGCCATTGTAGCTTCACTTTCCTCCTTAAGATCAGCCCTAATGATGAGCATCTCCATCTCCTTGTAATACTCATCAACAGTCATAGAGCCTTGCTTCAATGTTTGAAGTCTATGGTGGAGGTCACGAGTGTAGTAACTTGGCACAAACCTCTTCTTCATGATTGCTTTCATCTCACGCCAAGTCCTCACGAGCTCCTCGTCACATCTCTTTCGTTCCCTAACAAGTTTATCCCACAAAATACTAGCATAGTTAGTAAATTCAACTGCAGCTAATTGTACCTTTTTCTCCTCAGAGTAGTTATGACAGTTGAAAACATGCTCCACTTATGAGCTCCCATTCTAGATATGCCTCAGGATCAAGTCTCCCTTGGAACGGAGGTATCTTCATTTTGATACTTCCAAGATTGCCATCTTGTTGGTTGCGCACCCTCCTTCCTTTGCGTGAGATAATCTCCTCATAATCTGAATCATAATCCTCTTGCTCTTCCTCAATGGTCGGAATTATTGAACACTCTTGCTTTCCCCTTCACGGATGACTCTACATCATTCATGCGTGTATGCATCCTCCTAAAGTCCTCTTGCATGGTTCTCAACAAGGTCTCAATAGTCCTTAAGCCTTTTGGTCAACTTGCTCGGCCATGACTACAAAGAAAATCCTGCAAAAACAAGTTAGTAACAATAAACGAATAAAAAGAAATTGCCTTACTTCTCTCCCTTAGTGTTTGGCACTCGATTCCCTCAAGTAGATTGGCTTTTACCCTCAAATGAGCTCACAACTAAGCCTTTTTCCACTCAAAGAATCTTCTTGTAGGCTCTTTGATGAAGAACCAGCTCAATTAATCCCACCAAGGACCTATAGCAACCTCAACTTGTAAAGAGCAAATGTAGAGGCCAAGAAAAATTAGCTTAGAGTGTTTATGATCAAGAGAATAAATCAAAGAATGGATGAGAATCAAGAATTAGCACAAAATAGACGCCCTAATGTGTGGTATAATTGTGTAAAAAAATGCTTGATTTTTAATGTTTTCTTAAAAAATAATAATATTCTTGTGCAAAAAGTAAACTCCAACAGTCCAATTCACTTTCCAAAATGAATTCTTGAACTAATAGCAACTAAAACCAAGCACAACCAATTTGGGAACAAGAAAACACAGACAAGACTCCCTAAACCAGCTGGAAAACACAGATCTAAATGAAGAAAAAGGAAACAAGAACCACCACTTGCCAAGAAGAAAAGGAAACTACTTGTTTTAGTAGAATTAGTTTCCAAATCCCCTTTGTAACTACTTTCCTTTCCCAATTGGTTTCCCAAAGCCAAATAACTTCTATATAAACCAAACTAACACCTTTTTAAGCCCTTTTAAACACCAGAATTTCTGCAAAAATCGCAGCCAAAATTCGTCCAAAAATTAAAACGAATTTCAGCAACTATTATGCAAGAAAACCTCTATCAAAACCCTAGTTGATGAACAAGACCCTTTGACCAACACTTCAAGGCTTCAAGAACTTCAAGATTTGACCAGAAAAATTCAAGAAATCAGCCAAACACTTCAAGAAATCAGTCCAGAAAATTCCAGCAACTCACAAACTTCAAGAACTCAACTTACAAACCAAGAAGTGCAAGAAACTTATCAAGAACTTCAAGATACTTATCAAGAACTTCAAGAAACCTATCAAGATCTTCAAGAAAGCTCAAGAACTTCTTCAAGAACCTACAAGAAACTGCAAGAACACACTTGGACAGATTTAAGATTTCAAGAATCACACCAAGTAAGTCCAATAAGTCCAAGAACTTGTATCCAAACACCAAGAAACTTCAAGAAATTGTTGAATAAAGATTTGTGCATGGTTTTTACTTGTTGTGCACTCCTTTTTACTCTCCTTTTTCCTTCTTTTTCTTTGTGCTTTGTGCTTTTTTTTTTCTTTGCACAACTTTTTTTATTTTTCACAAACAATTTTTTTTTTCACAAACAATTTTTTTTTCCACATAAATAACACCAAAGACACAATTAAATCTCCAAGAAATCTGGTTGTATGAAATTTTATGTTCAAGAAACCCTTTTTCTTGCAAATTTTTGACACAAGAAATTCAAGAAAACACCAAAAACAGTTCAAGAATCACAAAATACCTACACAAGACCTAGAATTCTTGATTGAGAAGCAACCAAGAACAACTCTAAACACCTAAAGCACGAATTTTAATCAAAGAAAACAACGAAAAAAAATTGCAGAATTTTTTTTGGACGAAAATTAAAAGAAAGCTAGACACAAAACACAAATTATTATGACTAGGCTCGAAGCTCTTTGCCACAATAACACACAAGAACACGAAGACACAATAAGAAGGGATATATCCGAATTTTTCAAGAGAAAAATTGGATTGGAAAAATCTGGAAAAATCCAAGAAGATGGCTCTGATACCACTTGATGTGCGCACTGGTTGCATTGCCAAGAAAGTCTTGGATTTCAGGTATGCAACTCGTTGAACTCAAGACCTCGTTTGATTCGTGAACCAAGGAACCCTTGACGCTGGAGTTGTTTTGCCTTGAATCTTCCCTTGAAGAAGATGAACACGCCTAAGACAAGCTAGATTAAACCAAGTTGAGCGAGTTCAATCATTCTAACCTAAGTTACCTAAGACTTGATCAAAAACACAAGAAAAACTCTAAGCGAAGTTGGTGGTCGCCACAAGCAAGCTTGATAAGACCAAGAGTAGTTCTTAATCGACAAAGAACCAAGAAAATTCTCACAATAGAGAAAACACACAATTTTTCTGAATAATTCTTGTTAAATTCGTAACTAATAATATGGCCTATAAATAGGCTTACAAAGAACATTCTAGAGTTGTGAAAATAGACTTAACTTCTAAGACAAAACCTATACTAATGAAACTACCAAAACAAAGCATGAATTAACTAAAATAACTAAGTCTATTACAACTCTAAAAACTATAAAAATCGTAACTAATAAACCCTAATGGGCTGGCGGTCCATTAAGCCCACAAAACCATCAATTGGACTTCAATTCTTCAAGCTCCCCACTCGTGTGGTCCATGAAGCCCTCATCCAAAGTTTGTTCAGCCCAAATCACATTAATGAGTTGTTTAGATTGGTCCTTTGAGCCCAATTGCAAAGCCTCTTCATACGAGTCCAATATGAGTCCATGCAATGCATCCTTCATTCTTCTAGTTCTAGCTCTAGTCATAGGACCATCCAAACCTTTAAGCACATCTTTGGACCTCCTCAAACTCGATCCAACATCCTTGGAATGTCCCCCTTGAAGGTCTCTAACTTGGGACTCATCAACAACACAATTTGAAAAATGTGTCAAAGTAGTTAAATTTGACAATGGCACTGAATTTACCAGTTTACAATGTCAGACACTTCTTAAAGAATCAGGTATTGTGCATCAAAGGACATGTGTGTACACATCACAACAAAATGGTCTTATGGAGAGAAAAAACAAACATCATTTTCAAATAGCCAGATCCTTTATGTTTCAAGCCAATTTGCCTTCTAGATTCTGGCCCTTTTCTATTGTAATGGCCACCCACATTATTAACAAATTGCCCACACCAATCCTAAATTGGTTAACCCCATTTGAATTATTATTTAATCGAAAACTAGAATACTCAAACTTCAAAACATTTGGATGTCTATGTTATGTGGCCAACAATTTGCCTCACAAGGATAAGTTTGAATCTAGAGCACACAGCTGTGTTTTTCTTGGTTTTAGCCATGGTCAAAAGGCTTACAAGGTATGTGATCTTGACACAAACAGAGTAGAAGTAAGTAGAGATGTGATTTTCAATGAAAGTTCTTTTCCTTATCTAAAGTCAATAGAACCAGATACCCAAATATCATTACCTTTAGTTCCTGTTAACTCTCATTCTAAACCACAAATTTTGGTTGATCATCAACAAGAAGTTCCTATTCCAACAAATACTAATGCAGAAGACCCAGACCATGAAAATGTACTCATAGAGTCACAACCAGGAACTGAGAGAAGAAGTGCTAGGATCAGATCTAAGCCTATTTGGATGGAAGACTATGTTGCTAATACCACTTCTATTAAGAGCTTACAAACTGCTGTCACTAATTCAGGCCAAAACAACAGACATTCTTTAAAATATACCCCAATTACTTTTCCTTTTCAAATCTCATCAAATTTAGATATGGCACATGTGTCTTTTTTGGCAAACCTGACTAATGCGCATGAACCTATACCATAGAAACGAGCTAGTCAAAGCATGGAATGGATGAATGCCATGCATAGAGAGCTAGATGTTTTGGAGGAAAATGATACTTGGGACTTGGGAGAGTTACCAAAAGGAAAGAAATCCATTGGCTCGAAGCTAGTGTATAAAGTGAAATTAAGACCAGATGGAAAGGTGGATAGGCTGAAGGCAAGACTGGTAGCAAAGGGATATGATCAGGTAGCAGGTGTAGACTATCAAGAAAGCTTCTCACCAGTTGCTACACTGGTTAGTGTCAGAGTGTTTCTTGCCATAACAACAGCCAAGAATTGGTTTCTGCATCAACTTGATATAAACAATATTTTCCTGCTTGGTGATCTGGAGGAAAAAGTCTATATGATTCCATCAAAGGGATATACTGAGGCAGTCACTGGTCAGGTATGCAGATTGAAGAAGAGCATCTATGGATTCAAGTAAGCTTCTAGACAGTGGAATCAAGAATTTAGCAGGAGATTAAAATTCTTTGGTTTTCAACAATCATAGAATGACACTGTTTGTTCATTAAAAAGGAAGAATGAAGATTTACTGCATTGCTCATTTATGTGGATGATGTGATACTTGGAGGTAATAGCATGGAGGAAATTCAAAATCTCAAAGCTTATTTACATAAGTTGTTTACTATTAAAGATCTTGATGAAGCAAGGTATTTCTTGGGCTTGGAAGTTGCAAGAAAAGAGAAGGGGATATTTGTTAATCAGAGGAAATATGCACTAGATATAATAAATGATGTAGGATTAATGGGAGCTAAACCAGTTTGAACACCCATGGTGAAAGGGACAAAATTAACAGCAGAAGCTGGAGAAGAACTTAGGGACCCTCAACAATATAGAAGATTGATTAGAATGTTGCTATATCTAAACTTCACAAGGCCTGATATAGCTCATGGAGTACAGCAGCTGAGTCAGTTTGTTCAATTTCCTACCAAACAACACTGGCTTGCAGCTATTCATTAGTGAAATATATAAAAGGAGCTCTATCACAAGGATTGTTTTTTCCCTTCTAACAACTCCGTAGCAATACAAGGATACTCAGATGCTGATTGGGCATCTTGTTTGGATACCAGAAGATCTCTCACTGGATACTGTATCTTTTCTTGGTGATGCTTTGGTTTCATGGAAGACTAAGAAGCAGCCAACCATCTCTGAGTCCTCAGCTGAAGCTGAATACAAGAGTCTTGCTGCAACTGTATGCGAGCTTCAGTGGATCAGTATATACTTGCTAGATTTTAATATACATTTCACTCTTCCAATTCCTATTATTGTGTGACAACCAAGCTGCCTATACATATTACAGAAAATCCTGTTTTTCATGAAGAGAACAAAACACCTAGAGATAGATTGTCATTTAGTGAGAAACAAGTACAAAGAAGGATTTGTGTTGCCACAGAATGTAAGTTCACAGAATCAGCTTGCTGATCTATTCACTAAAGCACTAGCAGCACCACAGTTTGACAATTTGGCATGCAAGTTGGGCTTAGTGGATTATTACCAAGCTCCAAGTTGAGGGGAGAATGTTGAAATATCATATGGACGAGTGAAGACAGGCTAAAACGATAGACCAAGAGATGTGGAATACCAAGCCCAACTTGAATGACTAGAGCAGCCAAGAATGAAGAGACTGATTGATGGAGTTATGAGGCCCATGAATGTTCAACATTAGCGACGTGCACAAGAGGACAAAAAGGCATAACAAATTTTCAGTGTATTCCCCAAGCAATTGTAGATTAATTAGTTGAGTTTTTGTTTTCTGTAAATTATAAACACCTGTCAAGTTTTGATTAGCTCAAATAGGATTATAACATGTATATAAGCCAGATAATGTATGATTGTTGATTGAGAAATACAAAAAACATTTCTCCATTCTTCTATTTCATTTTTCTACAAACTTACTATATGTGAACGACCAAAACTCTAGTGTGTGTGTTTTGAATGTTTGTGTGTGAAATGAATTGTGTTTGTGAATGTGAGTGATGTGCACGAGATTTTTGTGTGTTGTGTGATTGTGTGTGGGCTAGTGTGTGAACTTGGTGTTCTTGGTGAAAAGTTAAAGATGAGTGTAAAAAGAAAAAGTGCTCTTGGTATTTTTGGTGAAAAGTTGAATATATACTAAAATGTAGAGTGTGTTCTTGGAGTTCTTGGTGAAAAGTTGAAGATATACTAAAATGTAATGTGTGTTCTTGAGGTAGTGTGTGTAGTGTAAAAAACTAAAAAATCTCTCTAAGCTTTTCTTTTTTCTCCCCCTTTTATCTAATCCAAAATGAGCTATTTATAGTGCAAAAGAGTCTTATCTTCCAAGAAATGGAGAAAGGGTTAAAATTTCACTAACAACCAAATTACCATTTTACCCTAAAAATGATTTTTTGACACACAAAAATTAAAAAAAAAATCATGATTTTTCTAAAAAATTCAAAAAATAATAAATTAAAAAAATACAAATAATAAATTTTATTAACAAATACTCGAGCAAAAAATACATTTGCTTGCACAAATAACCGTTTTGTCCTTGAACGTCGTATTTATCGAAAAATAGCAATGAACCCCAAAAAATTATCAAAAGTTAGAAATAGACTTGAAAATCTAAAAAATGAATTTAGAACCTAAAATTGGAGGAAAATGCGTTTAGGGCGCGAAATAACTATTTTGCCCCTATAATGATGAAACATACAAAAAAATGACTATTGCCCTCAAAAAATTGTCAAAAATTAAAAATAATCTTAAGACCCTGGAAAATGAATTTAGAACCAAAAAATTGACAAAAAATGTGTTCGGGATGCAAAATGACTATTTTGCCCTTGAATACATTATTTATAGAAAAATAGCAATTGTTCTTGAAAAAATTAAAAAATTTTAAAAACGTGCCTAAAAACCTAAAAAATAAATTTGGGACCAAACAATGGGCAAAAATGGTGTTTGCTAGGCGAAACGACTGTTTTGTCTTTAAACTGAAAAAATATACAAAAAAATAGTTATTAATGTGAAAAATCACAAAAAATTCATAAGTATGTATAAAAGTATAAAATATGCCTTTAGAAGCCAAAGACTAGTGAAAAATATTTACATGGTCAAAATTACCTTTTTACCTCCAAAATTATTGATTTTGCCCCCTTTTTACCGAAAAAATAGAATTTGAACTTGGAAAGTTGAAAAATGTCCCCTAATGTCAAAAAATAAATGGTGTGTCAAAATTTGGTGTCTACAAAACTACTTTCAAGTTATACTATCACTTGTTAAGAAAGTTTATTGAGTTAATATTTCTAACACGTGGCCAGAGAGGGACATACTATCCTATTAGGAAATGGTGAATCCTATATTGATTACTTATCATCCTTCTATGTTTCATACTATACCCAATCTCTATCTTATGGAATACTCTTTTATGAGCGTCAAGAAATAAAATCAAAGTATAGCAATCCACACTCAAGGTATTATGGTAATCTTAAGTATAAGGATCACTTACGCCATTGCCATTTAAGAGTTCAACCATTGGCACTATAGTTGTGAAAACCCTAACTCAGGAATAGTGCCTTAGGGCTTTACTATTCAAATTTTATTATTTCATGTCATTTCATGCATATTATTTTGAATTAATGCTAGTTGAGAAAGGCTTTCCATTTTGGAAAAAAAACAAAACGGAAGAAGAGGGAGAAAACACCGTGAGTGTGTTAGTGTGTGTTTTGGGTAAAATGGAGTTTTAAACCACTTTCATGATTTTCAAATATTTGACATTTTCAACTTTCACAATTTCAAGTATTAACTTGGAAAAAATATATATATAATATAATAGGTTTTGTGTTAAAAACACTTTTGCGTAAAAAAAAAATTGCCCGTTCGACGTTTAACCATGTATTTCAATTAACAACTTCATTAGTAGACTTTAAACCACCCTTAAACACACCTAAAAAAACCATATGATGAAGGACACATAACTCTAATATTACTCCATGAATCAAGGGTTGATTGCCACCTAACCACACTTGTTGGATGATTTCAAGCCAAGTAAAAACCTTTTCCATGTTCTTTCAATTTTGACAGCAATTTTTTTCTATTTTTGCCCTCAAAATTTTGGCGCTCTTAAGCCTTTTTGGGTGATGAATTCTATCTCATTTTCACCCTTCAAAAAACTCTCAAAAACTCTCAAAACTTCAAGACTTCTTGCATCCAAAAAAACTTAACCAAAAATTTACAACTTTGCTTCTTCAAATTCCAGCCCAGTTTCAGCAGCAGTTGGAGGTGTTTTGCACCATCAATTGCACCTACAACTACCTAGCATCTTGTGGTACATATCTCTCAAACTAACTTGCAAAAATGAGAACTTAAATTTCTGTTTTCATACCAAAACAAAACCGGGCAGACTTGAAGAAAATTTCCAGCTTTTAGTTTCAGTTTTGGCACCTGATTTTGTGGCTGTTTCTACTCCATCTTGCACTAGTTATTTCCTGCATATTTTAGCTTCTTTGAAGCCTTAATTGATGCCTTAATTGACCTAGAAAGTTTGGTGGATTTAGTGGATGTTTTGACTAGCAAATTAGCAACTAAACTTGAGTTATAAAGCTGAAATTCTGGTGCTGTTTTACAAGCATGCTGGCCGAAATTCTTGCTACCATTTTTCTTGATATTTTTCATCATTTTTATGTCATTTTATCTTCCAAGATCTTGAATATTAGTATAGTTAGTGTTTATTGCAAGTTAGTCCTTCAATTTAATTGTTTTACTTGATTAAATTTGGGTAGTTTACAAATATCCATTAAGTCCTAAAAAACCCTAAACCCTAATAGTGTTTCAAAACCCTAAACCTAAACCCTAAACCCTAATAGTAGTTGTAAACCCTAAACCCTAATAGTGATTTTCCAATTTTATACTTAATTAAGTTTCCCTTCTTTTAGAAACTAGTTTTTGATCCGAAACCTTAAAATGTTCACTTTATTACTTTTAAACTAAAACTATGTTTATATAAGGTTTAGTTTTGAATTTTACTTATATTATTAAGACTTGGCGTGACTTAATTTGGAGTTTTAGAATCTAATTTCCCTAGAAAAGTGCTAAACTCATTTTAACCATAACTGAACATAAACTTTCGACGTATACAGTAAGTTAACATATAACTTTCTAGTATGATTCCTTTTACTAACATTTTGGAAATCTTAGTTAAATTTCCACAAATTTATGAATTTAACCTTAGAATAGTAACTAAACCTAGTTCTTTTGAACTTCCAGGGTTCCAGTCAAATACTTTTCCTTATCCCGAATTCTCGTGAAAATTTCTTGAGGTGAGTGTTCCTTTACTTGCGCCTGCGAGTGTTTATTTGCTTTTCTATTAGATTCCATGTGCTATTTGCCTTACTTGAAAGCATGAGAATGTGGTTACAAGGGCAAATATGTACTTTATTGTACTTGACCCTAGCTTTCGATTATGAACTATATTTGACTCATTGATCTTGAACTATACTTGACTCATTGATATTGGACCATCTAAGTGGTTGGAGGTTATAAGGTGTTGGGGTTAAGGGACTTTAAACTCTCTCCTTACGAATGTAAGTCCTGGACAAGGCATTTCCTAGGTTTGAGCTACCCTATCTTTAGCCGTCCATCATTGAGGACGATATCACATGGAGTGGTGGTTTTGAGAAGGAAAGGTGAATTGGTGGGATGGAGAATTACCTTGATCATTGCGAGGGCAAAATGAAACGTCCAAGCGTTATTGCCATTTGATCCAAAAATACAATGATGTGAATCGTACTTGATTTGAATCACTTGACTTGAATCTTAATTGAATATTTCTCCTTTTGGTGAAAGTTAAAATTGTTCACCAATGGTTGAGAAGATACTTATCCTTATACTTGAAATGATATTGAATTGTCCTTCCCGTGGTCGAGTGACTCCCACGGTTGATCCGTATCCTACTTTATCTTTACTTGTCTTTTACATACTTTATCGCTTTGACAAGTTGCTTGTATGTTTGCATGCCTTGGAACCTCATTGAGCTTCTAACTCACCTCCTTTTATTCTTGTTTTCCTTAGCAGGCTCCGATTGATACAAAGGTTAGTATGAGAGTGAGTACTAGTCATTTAAGTCATTTCTCTTGATGTATATTTTGATGTTGTACTAGGATTTTATCTTATCTAAGTTGAAGTTGTAATAGTTTTGGATTCTATATATTTGTATGGCAACTAGTTTGAAAATATTGCGAATTTACTTATACTTTGAAGTTTATTTTACGTGTTTATTACTTTAGTGACTTGAGTCCTTGCGAGAGCTAGGCAAGCAATCCTAAACCCTCTGGTTCACCTTAGGGGGAGGTGGGGCTGTCACAATAGTTGTAAACTCTTGGCGGATCAATCCAATGAACTTGTTCCTAACAAGCATCCACATACCAGTTTAAGTGTCACATACATCATAGTCAATGAGATCAAATCCATATTAATGATGTCCAATCTCATTAATACTACGGCTAGGGATATTTAAGAATATGATTTCATGATAGTAACCCTTACAATCTCTAATACACAGTTAATATTCTAAGGACTTTATCAAATAAACAAGTAACATGGATGTACAAGTTATAAATGATAAAAAAAGATGTCACAATTTTAATATAACATAAATAAATATAAATACAAAAGCCTTAAACTAATTTTGTATTAGAGCATACATTAATGTTTATTCGTATCCGGAAGATTGATCGACAACTCGAGTATGAAAAGCACATCTTTGGCATCACAACCGAGCTGAGAGAAAAGTATAGAAACTTGGTTTGACGGCCCAATTCAATGAATTAAATATTGGGCTGATTTAGATACAAAGTCCCATTGGAGGGTAGGCTATTAGTTGGGTCATGATTCAAACCTCCTTATGCAACCCGAATGATGAGATTAGAGTCCATGTGGACTGGATGTTGAATTAGCAAGCTGCAATCAGTCACAACTTAGGCTAGCCCAGTGTTAGCTGAGCTCAGTTCGTACTTCTTTCCGAGATTATAACATTACCGGTTAATAGCAAGTTAAAGCAGTACGGATTCGTTTTTAGCTATTCTTAGTTGAGTAACACTTCAGTATACTTGGGATCCCTAAGGAGTTTGCTGGTCCTCCGGAACAGAGGGAAATCAAATAGCTGGTAAGCTCTTAGCTCGAGATAACTCAATTAAACTGAATCACAAGTTCTGGCAACTGATTGACATGTCATGTCAACTTAAATCATTAACCTACAAATCCTAGATCAATTCTGCTACCTCATATCTTTTATGACTATACTGTCTATCCGCTTGGTATATAAACCTGAACTCTTTAAAATGGTAGGGGAGGAATTTTTTTCATGGGATTATCTTGAAAACTCTCTCTTTTGGTTAGCCGAAAAACATGTTCTATAATAAAGAAACTAATTTAAACATCGAAAGCCGAAAAACATGTTCTACAATAAAGAAACTAACTTAAACATCGAAAGCATTTTGAGGCCAAGCTCCCATTGCTTCTCACTTGATTTCATTTTGCAGGTAACCTCAAGTACCTCGGCTAACTAGTTCAGTTGACTTCAAGATGACTAGAATATATTTCATCAAAGGCAGTGTCCCAAAGTGAGAGTGATTGTTTCACTTGGCATCCCACATCAGAAAGGCATGAGATTTTTTATTTATTAATAATATCGAACGTGGTAGATTATTAATAAGTCACTTTATCTTTTTAGATATACGGTCTATGTTCAAAAGTTACTGAGCAATCCCTTGCCTTACGTATTGCATACATGAAAAAGTCCTTGGGAACTTGATTTATTTAACTCTTTATTTTCTTATCAAATCCTTTCTTAAAATGAGTTTTTTTCAATAGTTATTAGTTTCTTAACATGATTATGACATAAAAAAAAGCATTTCTAATGAAATACTAAATGTTAAACTGTTAAAACACTCAAGGATACAATGCACATCTTGTGCAAGAATGAAAATATAATATGTTTGAGAAGGATACAAATATACATATAGTATCATAATATTTGATTTTTCCTATTTTCTTTTTTAATTTTATCATATTTTCACTACAAAAAATATGATTTCTGCTAACAAAAAACAAGTTTGTCAGGGAAAAATAGACTTTTTATGATGAATTAAACTTTCGTCAATTAAAAAGCTATTTTTTGGTGACAAAACCAACTTTTTGTTAGGACAAACCATTCCTGTTCATTCTTGCTATTTCCATATACAAGTGGGAAAACTATTAGGATCAATTAGTAAATTTAGTCAACAAATTCTGTTGTCACAACAAACCTCACATCTCTATAAAAAAAATTCACAATAAAATGAAATTTTTGTAATTCAATTTTTTATGAAATTAATTTTCCATTAAGTAATACGTTTCTTATTTTTTCTGACAAAAATTTTGTTAGGAAAAAGCATATGAACAATTGAATCATTTTACCATATTTGATATTTTGGTGGGAACAAATTTTTACATTTAGACTACCCACCTAAATTTGGCACAAAAAAAATTTATCCTTTTCCTAACAATCCGACTTGTTGGCAAAAGGTTGAGATAAGAATGGGCAAAAAGATGTATCAAAACTACGTCGCAGTTTATCAAGGCAAAAAAAACTAGAAAACCCTATTCCTTAGGTCCGATTCTCACCTCTCTCTCTCTCTCTCTCTTTCTCTCTCTCTCCATAGCCATGTCTCCTTCTTAACCTCAACCCAATCAACCCATTTGCAGGTCACTCATCTTGATTCTATTCTCGCCTAAGGTTGAAAAGCTTGCTAACAAGGCTTGATTTAGCTTGATTTCTCATCTTTCCATCACAGTAAAGGTACCAACTGATAATCAATTCTTTAGCTTCTTAAAATTGCATGTAACCATGATTGGGTTGGCTTTAATGCTTCAGGATTGGTAGGCTTCATTTCCCTGACATCATTATTTCTTTTTTTAATTTTTGATTTTTGATTTTTCTTTTATATTTTTTTTTGTTAGGTAATAAATTTGAAAAATCGGAAGAAGCCCTAACCAAATACGGCAATTTTCTCTAAATATTGTTAATTAAAAAAAAAGTCCCCATTTTGGGGTCACTTTTTTTTTTGGTTCCCATATTAACGTCGCCGCACACAGCTTGTGCGGCGACTGATTAAATTTTTTTTTTTATCCACGTGTGCAGTTGTGCAGAGTGTGTCAAGGAGGGCTTTTTGTGCAATTTTTAGCAATTGTGAGAGTCACCGCACAAGATTTGTGCGGTGACTCTCACAAAAATGCCATCCGAAATTTTTTTTTTAATAGGTGGGGCGTCTTTGGGGGTATTTGTGCAATTTATGGGTAATGTGAGAGTCACCGCACAAGCTTTGTGCGGTGACTCTCTATCCCCAATTTTTTTTTAATTGCTAGTTTTTTTTTTTTTTTGGTGTGTGTGACAGTCACCGCACGTTGTTGGTGCGGTGACTCTCACACACACCAAAAATTGCATATCACTCCTTTTTTTTTTTTTTTTGCTTGAGGGGCCGATTATGCAATTTGATTTTGGTGTGAGAGTCACCGCACACACCAAGTGCGGTGACTCTCACACCAAATCCAAATTGCACAATTGTCCAAAAAGCCTAGCGCCACTAGTGTCCAAAATTGAATTGGAGGCTAGTTGCATGTGCATAGCCAATTAGCTTTACCTTTGCAGGCTTTGAAAGGCTTTGACATCCTTTGACTGCAAAATAGTGCTAACAGCCTTTGTCTGCAAAATTTTTCAGACCCGTGAATGCTGAATAATTGGTTGGTTTGGTTGGTGATTCTTTATAAATTTGTTGAACAAAATGGCCGAATGTCATTCATACTTACTCTCTTCAAACTTCATCAGTTCCGCCCCTACTCCCTTTCTTCAAACTTCAGAACAATTTCTTTTGTCTTTTGGCCATGTTGAGCTCAAGCAAAAGGCTCTTCCAATCCAGTTGAGCGTTGTTGCTACACAGTCCAATTTTAGGCTCAATTTGCAGTGATTCTCTTATTTAGGTTAGTTTGTACTTTATTTTATTTTTTTTATGTTGATGCTGATGTTTATGTTTATGTTTATGTTTATGTTTATGTAATTTAATATATGTTATTGTTTTTGTTCATATATTATAATGTGAATGTTGCTGTTTTTAGTTATATGCCATAAAATATATTGTCCTTTTTTATTTATACATCATAATATATGTTGCTTTTTTAATTGTATTTAATTGATTGTTGCAGTTTTTTATTTTTGTTGAAAGTCTACCAATTGCTATTAATTTGATCTTATTTGCTGTTTTTTGTTGTATTTATTATAATATTTGAAGAAAAGTTAATTAAAAGAACTTTTAAATGTATATTAGTAACAAAATTACAGTCATTATTAGCATAGAAAGTACTTTTTTGAGTTAAGGGTCGCGGACAAGTTTCTTGGGAGTGACATCAGAATTTTTTTTTTTTTTATAAATATGCAAGGTGTTGCCGTTAATGAACTCGACAGCAACAAAAAAAAATTAGTTTCAATTTTGCACTCTAGTCCTTAGGGACTAGAGTGCAAATTTTAAAACAAAACAAATTACAGTGTTGCCGTCAAGGAGGTTGACGGCAACACTGTTGCTTTTTTGTTTTGTTTTAAAATTTTCACTCTAGTCCCTGAGGACTAGAGTGCAAAAAAATTAAATTACAATTTTTAGAAAAAGGTTTTTAAAAATTGTGTCAAGGTTTTAAAATTTTTATAAAAAGTTTTCTAAATGTATAATTGAATTAAGCAAAAATTTTAAAAATTATATAAGCGACAGCTTTTAAAAGAATTTTATAAAAAGTTAAAAATTTAAAAATTTTATTATTTTACATAAAAGAAAACATAAATTTTAAATTTTTTAAACTTTTTATAAAAATTTAAAAGTTTTTTAAGAGTAGAAAATTATTTTTTATTGATTTGATTTGATAAAGTGAATAAAGCATGAAAAAATTTATTTAAATTGAGTAAAAAGAAACAAAATTGAGTAAGTGATGTAGTTGGTGGCAACAACATTTAACAAAAAATTATTTTTTTGCACTCCTGATCCTTAGGGAATTTGCCCTCGAATTCCTAAAGACGTTAATGCTAAAATCCAACTACCCTTAAATAAGATATATGTTAAATTTAAAATTGTTGAAAATTTTGTGTAGTTTTGGTTTAACAAATATGTTATGTTAAAAGTATTTAAAAGATTTTTTTATGTTGCATTTTTTATTCTTAGTTGGTATTTGGATCAATTATGCAAAGTGGAGAATTATTGACAATATTTTCTACTTAGAAATAGTTATGGAAATAAGTAGAAAAAGATTTAAAAAGGATAAGTGGAGAAATATTTTAAAAGTAGGAATTATGGAAGTAAAAATTACAAATTGCATATTAAGTTGTAAGTAATAATTAAAATACAAATCCTATATCCTAATTCTAATTGTTAAAAATTACAAATTGCTTATTAACCCTGTATCATAAATCTAGAATCCTAAAATAAAAATCGTTAAACAAAAACAAAAAACCCTAGAAACAAAAAACCTGCAAAGCCCTAAAAGAAATTTATCTGACACAAATTTGTGTTCGAATTTTCAAAGTGTGAACACAAATTGTATTCAAATTTTTTTTTTCGAAACAAAATTTTCGTGGTTTCAAAAATTATTTAAAAGTTTTGAAGTATGATTTTTTCAGTTTTATTTTTAGGGTTTTAGAATATGACTTTTTTAGTTCTAATTTCAGGAAATTGGGAATTTTTCTTTTTAGTTTTTGTTTTAGGGTTATAGAATATGAATTTTTCAATTCTAATTTCAAGGTTTTGGAATATGAATATTTTAGCATTTGTATGGTTTAGTTTCGTTATTAATTTTTCATATTCTTAATTATATTGGTAATAATTATAAAAATTTTAAAATTAATTAAAGAGTATAATCAATTTAATTTTAATAAGAATAATTTCAATTTTAAATTTAATTATTAAAGTCTTTTTTTGGCATTGAATTACAAACAAATAAAATAAATTCTCGTCTCTAACTATAATGTTTAATCTTAGCAGGTTGTTGGAAGCTGCAGAAAGTTGTGAGTTGCAGTAGAAAAGAGGGTTGGAGAGGCTAGAAATTCTCACATTCAGTAGGAATTTGGCATTGAAGGTTGGTATTCCTAAAACCAATATAAATATTTTATAAGTATAGTTAGGTTTAATAATTTTGGTAGATGTTAATAAATTGTGATTTGTGAATTTAAGAATTTATGTCGTTGTTATTGTTACTGTAATTTCATCTATTGGTACTTATATTATTATTGAATTTTGTTTTCAAGCATTTGGTGGTTGGAATATTCATTTAAGGCCATTAGCTAGGTGAAATTTTCATTTAGTCCCATTAGGTGGCTGTAATTTTCATTTACTCCTATTAAGCTGCTGGAAACTCGATAATTTGATCCTATTAATAAATTTAGATTATTATAGATAATAATCTAATCATTATGTTAAAATGTGTAAGGGCATTTATTAATACGTTTAGGGTTATTATGTAAAAGTTATTTTATTTTTATTATTTCGGTTATATTATGTTAGGATTAAGTCTATAAAATAATGTTGAAATTAATAATTTCAGTTGGATAAATAGTTATGTGAACATTTAGATTATTATGATTGACAATTAGTGATTATGTTAACTTGTTAAATTGCCTTTTAACTTTAAGTACAAAATATGATTACGTTAAAATATTTATTTTTTTAGGTTATAGTGAGATATTGAAAAAATGCATTATACATAATAGTTAACTTATTATATTAAAATTTTATATGTTGTTAAAATTATTATAGTTTACTCAAGATTAAGGGTTTATATAGTAATGCGAAAATATAGATTTTAACACGGATAATTATTGATATGCAATTTTTTGACTATTACGTATAATAAATTAGTGGATTATGTTAAAATTTTACGATGAGTTTATTATAATGTCAAAATAATATTACAATGAATTGAAGTAAAATTTTACAAAGTTTAAGTAACAATACACTGTTAAAATTTTATAATGAGTTTAAGTAAATATATTATCTTCATATTATGTTAGTTGTGTTATTGTGGTTATACTATGTTAAGATTAAGCCTAATATTAAACATGCATTAGGTTATAGTCAGATATTTAAAAATATGCATTATACATATATTTTAACATGGATACTTATTGATATGCGTATTTTTGACTATAGGGTATAATTGTAAAATGTGTATTTTAGTTCCACCAATTATTAATTATGTTAAAAAATTGTATTATGTAAAAAATATGCACTATCCTTTATTATGTCAAAATTCTTATGTTAAAATGTTTATTTTACATGAATATTCTTATGCACTAGCCTTTATGATTTGTATTATTTGAAATAAATAGGCAAAATAAGCATTTTAATTTTAGATTTTGTGATTTAAATATTTTAATGAGTAGCTTATGGATGGATTAATATTATATTAACTATAAATATTTTTATTTTTGTTTATGAGTATTAGACAAGTTTTGTCAAATGAACAACGGTCTGATTATTCAACTATACTGGGGAGGAAAAATTGTTGACAATGGGGGATCATTGGCCTACGATCCTCCGAGGTGCAATAAAATGATAATAATCAGGGAGCATGTAAGGTTTAACGAATTGGTTCAAAAAGTATACAACGCAATGCAAAGGGACCCTAGCGAAGTTGGTAAGATAAATCTTCTGCTACGAAATCATATTGGCGGGTATAGTTATACGGGTGTACCGATAACGGACGACGACGATGTCGATAACTTATATTATATGAAGCAGATGGTGTCGCCTCAAACTCCGTGCGAAATATATGTCGAGGTGGAAGAAAACCAAATTAATGCCAACCTATACGGCTCGGGTAACCCATTTAATGACTATGAAGCAACACCGTTGCCTCCTAACCCACCTCCTCGTAGACGCCGTCGTGGGGGTAGACATGTGGATCGACCTAGTAGTAGTCGGATGGTTGATGATACTTTGGCACAATCACCGGGTCATTTCACATCTGATGCAGAATATAATACGGCAACAGGTGAATATTACACGGGTACTTCAGCAGGCGAATATTATACTGGTGCTTCAGCAGGCGAGTATTGTACGGGTGCGTCCACGGGTGATGAACTTGGCATAGAGGATGAAGCAGATTCCGAACCAGAACCAGAGAGCGATGATTCCGAGCATGAGGATTCGGGGAATCAAGCAACACATATGGACGAGGCAGGTCCTAGCGTTCCTTACACAGGCGGTGTGTCTGAAGCCATGGGGTCGCTTCGAGATATTGAAGGTGTCGAAGCAATGATGGCATTTGATCCCATGGATCGCGGAAATCACATGCGTCTCAATGTGTGGAATGAACAGATACAAGAATTGGAGCTGGGACAACTGTTCAAGACAAAAGACGATGTTGAGCGAGCTGTTAAATTATGGTCGGTCAAGAACAACAGGGAGTACAGAGTTAAAGAAAGTAGTCCACGAACGTGGTATGTCATTTGTAAACATCGAACTCCCGCCACTCCATGCAATTTTAAACTGAGAGCCACACTTCGGAGTACATATCAACAGTGGATGATTGTGACTTTACAGAAGGTGCATAGTTGTGTTCGCGTGTCGAACTCGAACGATCACCGACAATTGAGCTCTCACATAATTGCCGAGTACATTGTGAGCCATATAAGTAATGGTCCATTGTTCCCGGTCAAAGAAATACAAACAGCAGTTAAGCAGAAGTTCAGCTGTGATATCACGTACAAAAAAGCATGGTTTGCAAGACGAAGGTGCATTGACCTAGTCTACGGTGATTGGCCTACTTCTATAGCGCAGTTACCTGTATTCATGCAAGAGTTAGTAACGACTAACCCCGGCACGGTAGTCTCTTGGCTACACCATCCACATAGTACATCGCAGTGCTTCATTTTTTATTACGTGTTTTGGGCTTTCGGACCTGCGATCGAAGCATTCAGGTTCTTAAAACCTGTTGTTTGTGTAGATGGGACATTTATGAAGGGGCCATATAAATCCAAACTTCTTGTTGCCGTTGGGTTCGATGCAGACAATCGACTTCTCCCACTAGCTTTTGCCCTTGTGGATGAAGAAACAAATCGAAGTTGGGGATGGTTTATGCAGCAGCTGCGACAGTACATTTTTGGAAATGTCTCAAAAATTTGCATCATCTCTGACCGACACAAGGGCATTATTAACGCCATGCATAATTGGCCGGATGACAATGCAGTCCACAAATTCTGCTTGGTCCACGTCCAAGCTAACTTCACAAAAAAATTTAAAAATCAGCGGTAAGATAATTATAAAGTGTATATTTTAACTTCAGGTTGATGTTATAATATTGGTACTTCATATTCAACTTTTGATCGAATTATACATATTTTTCAGATTGAAAGATCTTGTGTGGGCAGCTGGATCTGCCCGACAAGAACGAAAATACAATGAATTCATGCAGCAAATTCAAGTTATCAGTGAGGAGGCGCATCGATGGCTGACAGGTGAATCCGTTCAACCACATCAATGGGCACTTTGCAAAGACGAGGGATATAGGTGGGGACACACGTCAACAAATGTTGCCGAGTGTTTCAACAAAATTTTACGGAGTGCCAGATTATTACCGATCAAGGCATGCGTTGAACACACATTCAACCAAAGTGTGTCATTGTGGGAAAGAAAACGAAAAATCGCATCGAATCCTACTTTTCCACTCCCTAAGCATCAGTGGGATAAATACTCCGTAAACGAAGAGAAGGACACGGCGGCACTCAGTAACGCAGTACAACAGCGTCGCGGGCGAATATGGAGTGGTTACAAGAATTCATCATGGCAGAGGTGGAAATGCCCAAACGGTAAATTTTAGTCAGCACACATGCACGTGCGGTAAATACCAATCTTTAAGATTCCCATGTTCCCATGTTATGGCCGCATGTCGAAAGGCGGGCATTAGACCAACTGAATTAATTGACCCTGTCTACACAAATTTCACGTATTTTCAAACATGGACAGGCCAGTTTCACCCTATTAGACATCAGGCGTATTGGGCGCCTTCTTGATTTTGCAATAGCATACGATGCTACACACGTCTGAGAGAAAGGACAAGGGGCCGACAAAGAACGTCACTGAATTCTTAACGAAATGGATCGCCGCTGTCCTGATGCCCACGTAGATGCAGTGTCTGTTGCCAGTCCGGGTCATAATGCAAGCTTCATGTCCCCGATCGACCCATTTTCTCTAGCAGAATTTTTTTATAGGTTGTGTCTTTTAATTAAGGATGTAGCGATTTGTTTATTTACTTTTTTGTATAATGCTATGAACAATGCGAATAAAATTGAGTTGCAGCATTCATCTGTTACATGTACTTCTGTTCGATTGATTGTACACAAGCATTCATTCCATCGTATTATTTAACAATTGAATTAACAATTTGCTTATTCATATACATTGTGAACTTTGTATTTTAATTTATACAAATTTGTAACTGAATTTGTTTTACTTGCGCATGATACCAGGCTTATGGCTGCATTTCCTATACCACCGGCTACGTTGGCCCCTCATCCTGGGCCACACGACCCTAGTCTATTGGTTTTACAGCCTGGCCATCGGTCTCGGGACGTGTTCTACGGGAACGAGCAGCAGCTTAAGGCGAAAAGATGTGACGGACATTTTTGAAAATTTATTCGCAACGTTAAGGATCCACGTATTTTACATTACTTGGAGTTGGCCGGATTTGGGCGTGTTGTCAATACAGGTATGTTGTTGTACGATCACGCTCTTATCACAGCATTGATAGAGCGGTGGCACGAGGAGACCCACACATTTCACTTACCATATGGTGAGGCTACTGTGACGCTCCAGGATGTCGCAGTTTTGTGGGGCTTGCGTATCGATGGCATGCCAGTGACATTGGTCGATCGAGATCTGAATACCCTCCAAAAGAAGGCTCTCATTCAGGAGATTTTAGGTTTTTACCCTGAGGATGATGATATCAGGGATGGGAGACTTAAGATTAAGTCGTTAGAGCGACACTGCAGAGGCGGATTGCCAGCTCATGCGGATGACGAGACCGTACGTCAGCATGCTCGGATATATATTTGATGCTATTATCTAGACAGTTATTTGCTGATACTTGTGGTAATTTAGTATCCCTACACTTTTTAGAATATGTACGCAACATTCAGAGTATGTCTCGTTACAGTTGGGGAGTGCAGTGTTAGCTAGGCTGTACAGGTCTATGTGTACAGCATGTAAGTCAGCTACAAGTGTCACCGCCGGCCCATACATGCTTTTACAAGGTATGACACGATAGTATTGTCATAATTTTTTAATTTTAATAACTAATTCAAATGAAAAATATTTTTATTTCGCATCCTTTTCAGCTTTGGGCATGGGAGAGATTTTCGACTCTTCGACCGGAGATTGTCAACCCAGTGGCATTACCTTATGCCCAGCATACATGGGGAGCACGTTGGAGTACTACGCATACTCATGCTAATGCACCACAGCATTCTTTGCCCTATTATCGAGATCACATCTCGAAAGCTCGGGCAGTACGATGTAAGTTGTGTGATCGTATTTAATTTAATACCCTAAACTATATTCACTGAACATATTTTGTAAAAATTAATAAAAACATATTTTATGCAGTTCATATGGGAGCCGTAACACGACGGGTGTCCTTACGTCGATACACCCAGATTGTACTGTCGATGCGCATCTATGGCGTGCGAGGGTCCCTCTTATTTATTTTCATATTGTAGAGGTTCACCTACCGAA